>CM034706.1:102443324-102461529 GCA_020142125.1 Phrynosoma platyrhinos
CACCTTGTACTGTGCCCGGTAACTAATCAGCAGCCAGTGGAGGGATTTCAGCACAGGATCAATAAGCGTCTGCACCCTGATACTCTCCACAATTTCACTTTCCATATTTTCCTCATTATGATTAGCTCCCCACTTGATCATTCACTTTCCCAGGACCTTGTTTGCATTAACATTTTACCTTCCTCCCATATTAGCTCCTGTACTACTTCATGTAGGAAAATAATTCTTCATTATTCCCCCCCTTAACAACAAGTAACTGTATCAATTTTCTCTCACTGCAATAAAGTCTTGAAAGCCCACACCATTTACAATTCAGAATTTATTCTGCACAACATTCATACACAATTGTTTTGCACAGAAAACAGAATTTTCTACACAAGGAACATTTTTATACAGAAAATAATATTTCTGTGAAAAAATATTTTCACTGAAAAAGCTCTCTGCTGCTCATAAATTACTGTTTTTATTCAGTTTTTTATTTTTTTGAATATTTCTTCCATCCTTAACTTCATGGCTCACATGATTTTCCCATTATCCTTTTATCACAAATGTATGTTGTGGCTGTTGTCTAAAGTTTATAGGCATATGTCAGGCAATACATATGAATACTTGCAATGTCTATAAGGGTGCACACTTTTTGTATTGCTAATGGATTCCAAATTTCATCTCCTGGACTCTGGAATGCTTTGTTCCCAGTACCACATGGCCAGAAGTAGGGGGAGCCTGCCTGGATAGATATTCCTCCACACCATCTCAACACGGAAAAACATAACAACATCTTGACTAAGCCAGTGGAGCTTTGAAAGCTTGTATCATGTATTTTGTGCATTTTGGTTGGCCAAATAAAGGTATCACTGCTTTGTGGATTTGGAATGTTATTGTACATTCCTAACAATATATTAATATTGTGTGTACAATCAGATAAAGTTTAGCCTACATGTGTGAATTACTACCATTGTTTACTACATTTCTTCTTAAAGTCAGCAATGAGTAATTTCAGCAATTTTCTTCCTGTTATAAGTCTTCAAAAACTACACAGTTTTCAAAGGCTATTCACAATTTGGTACTTATTCTTCAAAATATTTCACATGTTTCTGCTTTGCACAAAAAGCAGCATTTTCTGCATGGAGAATAATATTTAAATGCACAGAAAATTCTGTTTTCTGCACAGAAAGTGCTATTTTATGTGCAAATTAACCATGTGGGAATTTTACTCAGCACAAATCCCCAATTACAACTATTTTTCTTTACAGGAAACAATATTTTCCACATAGGAATTAATATTTCTGCATTGAAATATTATCTTAAATGCAGAAAATGATGTTTCTTGTGCAGAATATGTTGTTTTCTTGGCAAAACAGGAACATGCAAATTTTGTGCAAAAAAATAAAGATTCTTGATAGTCAAGGCTTCTTTTCATTGGTGTTACTCAACACTCAATATGTTTTTAACCCATTTTTTTAAATTCAACTAATCTTTCCATCCCTAGTGTGAATATACTAATGGATTCTCCACCTCACTCCTGTTGCTGCTGCTGTGTTCTTTCAAGTCATGTCTGACCTATGGTGACACTAAGGTAATCCTATAACAGGATTTTCTTTGCAAGTTTCTTCAGAAGGGGTTTGTCATTGCTATCCTCTGATCTGTTAAATTTCCCTCACTGGATGGCTTCAACTGGTCAGGTGGATTAACTGAACATACACCTCCCACCCCCATCCCTATGCAATTAAGAAAGTATCATAAGAGGAAAAGCATTTGGCTGATTTTTTTTACTGATGTTATAGTTTTCTACTTGAGGGAATGTTGTTGTTTATAGAATGTTAAGAACTCAACTTGCCCTGAGCTTTTCTGTGTTATTTCATGCCATTTATACATGTTTAAGGTGTTAATTTTGAAATAATTATGTCTGAAATGAGGAAGTCTATACTAGCACTTCAGCATTAGACTGAAGCATTCTGCTTCAGAGATACAGCTAGGAACGGAGTGATGATGAACCTCCCTGTGAATTGTTTTCAAAAAATGAAAATGGACAGAAGTAATTGGATGTTCTGTGAATTGTTTGGGGGGGGGGAATGATGATTACATGAGCCACCCCTCCTCCTGCCAAACTTATCCTTTCCCTGCACTCCACAACTTTCCAATTTATTGTTGTCTAAGGATCTAAAGAGCATTCTCTGTCTTGCGTTATATTTTCCCATAGACACTGAATTAAATCTATCAGATTCAATTATATGACTGACAGGAGACATTTCCAGAGATGCTTAAATGCATCACAGTAGTCAATAAACCTGTAGCCTGAATACAAAAGGTGCAAAATGCTTTTGTGGGCATCTTTGTTTCCAAAACAATGCCATGATTGTGTAATTCAACTAAAGGGCTTGAGCAAATTTGAGTGTAATCAAATATGACAGAACAAATAGAACAACAAATGCACTGGCAAAGTTCCACATCATGGAAGGTGTTTGTGCCTTGATATTTAAAACTACCCCTCTCTTTCTTGCATTTCTTTTTGAGAAGCTTCATACACATATACATAGATCAAGTTATTTTTGTATCAACCCCAGGGGAATCTCAACCCAGGGCTTGGAAAATGAGCTGATCTTACTGTTAGGCAAGGGGTGCCAGGGAACATGAGGCCATCCTTCACATCTATTGGTATCCAATACCCTTTACCCCATCCAGCATGGTCAATAATAAAGAAATATTGGAATTGTGATCTAATAGTCGGTTATGGGGGTTGTAGTTGAATGATTTTGCATTAGGTAGAGTGAGGCTGCTAATTCAAGTGGTAAAATTGGAAAGGCAGTAAATGAAGTTAGAAATTTATTCACTTTTATTTACAGAGTCTTCTTTGGATATTTATTTATTTATTGATTGATTGATTGATTGATTGATTGTATGGCCATAGTGTATTTGTCAATTTATTGACAGGTAGCAGGGGACTAGCTGCAGTCCAAGCATGGCTAACTTGTTAAAGCGTCAGGGGGCACAGCTGTAGTGAATCTGTTTATCTACCGATAAATGTCAGGGGATTCAGCCATAGTACAGGCATGGTAAATGTATAAAGTGTTAGGGGGTATGGCCGTAGTGCATTCTTAATGCATTTATTTAATTTATTGGTATGTGTCAGGTGATTCAGCCGTAGTATAGGCATGCCTAATGTAGATAGCTTAATTAAATATTCCTATTCAAACGGGTATTACTCTTTAGATATCATTGTTTTATTATATTATGTTGTTGGTAGAATAATCCTTCAGTTTTATAGTCTATATAAATTGTTTATATATTTTTATATTTTATATTGTTAGATATACGGTATGTTAAAAGCATTTTAAAATGTTTTTGTAAACAATGCAGAGAAGTGGTAATCAATTAGCTATATTGTTCAGTCCCTTTTTACTCTTAGTTAAAGGAACCGATTGTTGTCTTTTGAACTAAAATGTCCTAGTGGTAGTATTATATGTTTAGAGTTTAGAGTTGGATATGAGGTCATATTACTTCATCTTACTGGAGTGATTAGAATTTTTTTTACTATTACTGTGTCTAGATAATTATATTGTCCTACCTCTGTCTTCCTACAAATTAGGATATGTTTGTAGTTACCAGTATGTTCCTATAAGAATTTATTGTATACAAAGATGTTTTACTGTAACTTTGTACTAGCCGAATGGCTATAATAAAAAGGATTGATTGATAATCCCTTTAGTGAATTTATTTATTTATGTTCAGCCTGATGATGAGAGATACTCTCATTAAGAGAAAGAAGCTATCATGCAGATGGTGTTGGTTGCCAACTGGCTGCTTCAATTGCATTGACTCGCTGTGTTTGTTTCATAAACAGACACTATCAGGCCCACCATTTTGTTACTTACAATCATCCATCTCTACTTGGTGGGACAGGCACAGCTACTGGGCAAGTGAGAAAGGGTGTCACCTCCTTTTCCCACTTGCCTAGCAGCCATGCCAGACCATGAACTGGACCTCTAGAGGCCACCACACTGCCCTCCTCAGCAGCAGCCACTACTGGGGGGGTGCCTTCTATTCAGAGTCTGGAGTGGTTGCTGGGTTTGCAGCCACACCAGACTCTGAATGGGCTGTCCAGAGGCCACAGCTGGCTGGCTAGGTGATGGGCAAGCAGCTGGGGGGCAGGGGTGTGGGCAGCAAGAGGGAGGGCTGGGGCAGTCCACTGGCCCCCACAGATTTTCCCAGGACCCACACTGGGTGACATCACTTAGTGAAATCACTGAGCCTTTGTAAAGACAATGGGCTGAAGGAGATATGGCATGGGGAATCACTATTATTACAGTGAGCCCTTGTTTTACATGGGGGATCCATTCTGGACCCCCCACATAAAGGAAATACTGTGGGACCTGTATATTTCAATGGTGGTGTCCTCCCATACACCATGCTGCACGTGCATCACAAGTGCATGTGCTACTGAAAAAGCCAGGGCTCACCATGCGCTGAAGGTTAAGTCCAGGTATGACAAGCCCGTGTATGGTGTGGGTGCACTGTACTACTAGATAAAGATAGCCATCAGCATATTGGGTGTTCATAACACTTCAAATGGTTTGGATATTGGCCTCCTGGGCTGAGAAACCTGCTGTTCAACAGTAAGTCAGTAAATGGGAAAATGGTGTGATCATGGTCTTGATCGTGAATTAGCCAACTTGGCTTGTATTATTGAGACCTTGCTGTAGCTTATTCCAGCTCTGTCCGCTGAGGTTCTCTGTGCAGAAGTGGACAAGGTCTGAGGAGTGGAGGTGGGGAGGTGGAATTGTAGTTCTCTGTTATGATTCTGTTTCCCTCACAAGATTCCTTTCACGTAGTCTACTGGATTTGATTGATTTTGTGCATTTTAAGGGTAGGTGGTCATGATGGATTAGGGATTTAAGTGTGTTTTAAGGGTAGGTGGTCATGATGGATTAGGGAATCTGTTGGTATACTGCCAACCACACAGCTTAACAGACTCTGTTCCTAGGCTGGCTTTACTGTGATGTGCTAGTTCCTACAGATTGTTCTACAGACTGTTCTGCCAGTAGCATCTCAGAGCACCAGGTCCTCTGTGTTGATAATGGGTTTGCCCCAAATAATATCTGGTATCACCTATTCATCAGGCTCTATTGACATAGCTCTGTTGACAAGGGACTGGTGGGGTTTAAATTCAGGAGGACTTGGAACCTCTTTAGGGGCAGGGATTGAGGGAGCTACCCCAGGAAACTTATTGGTCACGATGGCTTCCTGGTGGGTCCTAGGGAGTTCCCTACTCTTTTGGCAGGATATCTTGTTGAAGCTCTAGTTGATTTCTGAAACTGAAAAAATGATTAGGGTAGTATATATGCTAGTTTCTAATCAAATGAAGAAACCCTTGGTTTACTAACAATCTGGCAGGACTGAAACAAAGGGGATGAAGACTAGAGTGTTGATGACAGAAAACTTGGAATATGTATGATTGAAAATGGGCTAGAACCCATTGGAAAGTCTATGCCCTGGAAGTGGGGACAAATAATAACTCATTCTTCTCTTTCAGTTCTCTTTTCACAGTGTTGCATAATGAAGCTGTCCTGAATGAATAGAGGTCTTCTATACACTGCTTCACAAGAAGACAAATCAGAACACACAACAGAACATTGTAAAAAATGTGCATGGCATTTTCAGACAAAAAACAAACAAACAAATGCTTGGATCCACTCTGATATGGATGCTGTAGTTGATATGTGTCCTGTGGATGCAATTTTGGTGTTGACTTGTCATGTGTTACTGGCTACATTTCAGTTTCTACATTCTGAGAATGTGAATAGGATTCTTGAGAAGGTACTTCTTCTTCTTCTTCTTCTTCTTCTTCTTCTGTCTTAAACTATTGGTGTTTTAATATATTATCATTTTTTTGTTGTTTTCTGATTTAATCTTCTTGTATGCTACCTGATTCCTGCATCAGGAGAAAGACATAATATAAATTAAATATGAATATGTTTTAAACAAAGAAACAAACAAGAAGAGAATTGAGATGTCATCTAGTTTTGAATTTGAACTCAGGATACTGTTACAGCATACCCATAACAGATGGTTGTTCAGCCTCTGAAAAATACCTCTAGCAAAGGAAAACCCAACAGTTCTAAGGTTCTTTACCCCTTTTATTGGTGAACAACTTTTGTCATCGAGCAGTTTTTCTGATAGTTTCAATAGAAATTGTTTTCCTGAAATGTCTACCTCTTTTATTTTGGTTTTGACAAAGAAATCTGTATTTTTTGAAAATTTCCAAATGGATTCCTCAACAAATACCTTAATAGCAATAGCAACAGCAGCTTCATTTATATACCACTTTATACTGGCTAAGCAGTCTTTAAATGGTTTACAACTGTAAGCTAATTGCCCACAACAAGCAGGGTACTCATTTTAGCAACCTATGGAAGGATGAAAGGCTGAGTCGACCCTGAACTCCTGGCTGGGATTGAACCCACAACCTTGTGGTTTTTGATTGAGTGGTTGCAGTTCTGGCATTTAACATTACTCCACCAGGGCTCCTTAATGGATATCTGATACCACAAATTAAAATATGTTCATCCACATTTTGCAAGTGAATGGGTTACACTTCTTGTACATTTTTTGTACGTTTTGTACAAATTGCAATATTTTTCTTTCTTTCTTATAATTCACTGAGCTCCTGGAAATGAATACATTTCTTACTAGAAATTAGACCTGGTTCTGAGTTTAGTCTGAGAGGCATAAATTGGGTAAATTTATCATTAAATAAATCAAATTTCTTATCAATGACAATTTGAGCCCTGCTTGTGTTCTCAGAATTGCAATAAATGCACACGTCTTGAACATGCACCTGGAAACAGGTGAAAAACTAAGGTGCAAGTCCTCATGCTTATTATATATATATATAATTTCAGTTTTCTACTGAAAACAGCAGAGAGGTTAAGAACGCTGAAAGAGTATGAAATCAACACCTATGATTCATCATGAAAACAATTACATAACATGGCACTTGAAGAAAATTGTGCCTCTACAACAATCTTTTATTTCCAATCAACAGTAACACTTAACATATTTTGAGACAAAGAATACAACATGCAATCATGCAAATGAGATTTCCAAAGCAAATTAAATGGTGGAGGATGTTGTGAAGAATGGTGATGAAGCTTTGTGGTGATATACTGAATTCTCTCTCTCTCTCTCTCTCTCTCTCTCACACACACACACACACACACACACACACACACACACACTCGACCCCATCTAAATAGATGGGAACAGATTTTTTCTTTACTATTGCTTCACCTCTAACTTGTTGTAGTTCCAGAAATCTTTTCCCTGCAATACATTTTCAACACTACCCTTAAAGAGTTCCCAAATGTTAAATTGTTTTTTTAGGAACAAATTCTATTCCATATATGTTTAAACTAAAGAGAAAAAATAATGTAAACAGTGCAGTTAAAACTCATCATTTTCCTCTTAACATCTATGAATTTATTAGTTAAATATCAAAATAGAAAAATGTGGCATGTCCAGGGATCAATTGTCTGTGCTCTGCATTGACTCCCAAAAATATGACATTTTCTTTGTCCTTTCCTGTTGCAATTTGCATTGAAGAGATTAGCTCTGAGCTTGATAATGTCCACACCCACACCAAATTCCTAAGCATTTTATTTTATAACTCTTGCTTTGTTTCTAACCCAGTTGTAATGTTTGAAACTGGAGAAATTCCTTTTTCAACTAGGGCATGAATGATAGCTATAAAGTTTTGGCTTAGATTTTTCATTTTCGTCCCCCCCCCCCAATAATATTGATTTTATTTTTGAACATCCTAAACATTGAAACATAAAACATGTCCATATAATAACAAAAATGTAACTATCTACATCACATGTATATTTTAAGCAAAACAGACATGTATACACATATATACATTATCCATAAACTGAACATAAAAACATAAAAACATTCACATGACTGCCTAATCTTGTCTGAACTGGTATATCCTAATCTCAAAACTTCCTTTCTTTTTCATTTTATTTTTAAACAAGCTCTATTTCTTTTCTCCTATGCTTGGATATTCCCTCTCAATTCTATATAACAACAATATCTATATCTATATTCTTTCTCTCAATTTTTAAAATATATAACCACAGATTTTCCCAAGTTTTCTCTCCAAAAGCTTATGACTTCTGTCCACTCCTCCTCAGACCTGGATATTTTGCCTTCTTTAATCAATATAGTTAAATTATCTAGACAATTGTATTGTATAATTTTAACAGCCACCTTAGGTATATCTTTGTTTTTCGTTTGTTTGTTTTTTCCATTTAGAGGCATATACTAGCCTTGCTGCAGTAAACATATATAATATTTTTAAGTGTTTTTTCTGATTTAGTTTCAATCATATGTAGTGTATCCAACAGAAACAGTTCTGGAAAAAGTGGAATTTTTATATTCAAAATTTTTTAGATAATCTTATAAATAGTCAACCAAAAAGTTTTAGCTTTGGGGTATGTCCACCACAAAAGTACCAGTGGCATCTCCACATTTCTAACACTTTGCATCCAAATTTTTGTACATTTTTGCCATTTTCTCTGGGGTTAAATGCCATCTGAATAACATCTTGTAGTGATTTTCTTTTAGATCACAGCTAAGTGTAAATCTTAAATTTTCTTTCCACAATTTTCCCTACCTTTATGGAAAGACCAATGTTCTTTGCTCAGCTTATCATGCATTCTTTGATGACTTCCTGTTCTGTATTATACTTTAATAATATTTAATAAAATCCCTTAATTTTATGAGTGTTACCCAACAACCCAGTTTTTTTTCAAGTTCTGAAATCCCCCATTCAAATCCAACTAATTTTCTATTCATTTTGTTCCTTTCAAACATTTGCCTGTGGAGAAACCATTGGCAATGTATCCTTTCCTGTGTTAATTCTTCTCTTGTTTTAAATTCAACATCTTATCCCTTTTGTATAATTACATCCTTGCATTTTAATCATTTTTTGTCTGTCACTCTCCATTTTCTGTAAAAAACTTGGTGTGATGATACACATAAGGCTATCTTATCTCCCTTTTTCCTTTAATGCTTAACCCAGATCCTAATAAGAGATTTTCTAATGTAATGGTCATGAAATTCTTTATCTATTTTATTTTTTCTATACCACATGTATGCATGGAAGTCAAATTTCAAATCCACTCCTTCTAAATTCAATACATTGTCCTTTCTAACTTTATCCGATCAGTTATCCAATTCATAATCTACAACTAATAATAAAGTTCTAGATTTGGCAAGTTTAAACCACCCCTCTCTCTATCATACTGCAGTATCTTCCATTTTATCGGTGACTTTTTTCCATTGCATATAAATTTGGACATAGCTTTATTCCTTCTTTAAAAGGTTTGTTATTCATAATTATTGGCATATTTTGAAATAGAAACATAAATTTTGGCAGAACCATCATCTTTATGGTAGATATTCTACCTAACAATGTTAGGTTCAAAGATTTCCATTTTTCTAAATCACATTTAATTTCTTTCCATAATTTCCCATAATTATTTCCAAACTCAGTTCTGAGTTTTTTTGAGATTATTATTCCCAAATATTTTATTTTACTTCCAACTTTAAATCCTGTCTTTTCAACTTGGTCTTGTTTTGGCATGGTTTTAGTTAACATTAGTGTTTTATCCTTGTTAATTTCAATACCAGCATATTTTCCAAATTCCTCCACCTCAGTTATCTTAGGTGTGCTCTTTACAGGGTCTTCCAGAAAAAAAACCCTAAATCATTGATGTAAGCCTTATCTTATAACTTTGTCCCTTTATTTTTACCCTTGTATTTCTTTTGTTTGCTGTATTTTTAATTAATACCTCTATTATTAATTTAAAAAAGAAGTGGTGAAAGGGGGCATCCTTGTCTTGTTCCCTTATATATATTTACCGGTTTAGTTCTCTCTTGATTAACTATTATTTGGGTAGTATGCTTTGCATAGATTTTCCCTATCCATGTTAGGAAGTTTTTACCAAAGTCCATTTTAGCCAGTAACTCCATAAGAAATCACCAATTGACCCTGTCAAAGGCTTTTTCAGCATCTGTGAATGTCATATTCAGTTTTGGATCAACATGTTTTTCATAATATTCAATCATATCGAGGACTATTCTCACATTATATTGTATATGCCTTCCTGGGAGAAATCCCACTTGATCAGGAGAAATAATATATTTTAATATCCTTTTGAGTCTGTGCAATGATAAAAGTGAAAAGTCTGTATTCATTAAAGAAATTTGCTATAATTACTTGGCTCCTTAGGATCTTTTCCCTCTTTATGAATTAATTTTATATTAGCCTCAGACCATGTTGTCGGTTTTTTTACCTTTTATGTGGTTTTTGGAATAGAATTACTTTTCAATTTTTTGGTAATATTCCAAGATAAATCCATCAGATCCAGGAGCTTTGTTATTTTTAGATTTTTTTATTGCTTCAGTTACTTCTACTACTGTTATTTGTTGGTTTATAATTTTTGTTGCTCCTCTGTTCGCTTTGGTATATTATGATCTTCTATATATTTTATCAATTTTTTTCTATTTTCCCTTCTCCCATTTGCTCTTCTTTAATTAGATTTATATAGTACTCTATGAAAATTTATTTCATTTTTTTGTTCTGTGTATATTTTTTCCTGACACTTATTTCCTTAATTAATCTTTTCTCTTTTTGTATTCTTAATTTCCATGCTAGCTATTTACCAGCTTTATTAGCATCTTTAAAATACCTTTGCTTCACATATTTTAATTTTTTATCTATCTCATAAATCAGATCCATTTCTAGTTGTTTTTGCAAGATTTTAATGTCACATTTTATTTCCTTATTTGATGGGTCTTTGCCTATTTGTTCTTCTTTGATTTTTATTGCTTTGGTTATTTTTTGTGACTTTATTTTCCTTTTTGATGCTTCAAACTTTCTTGTTGTATGATGAAATCCACATTACAGCTTTACTAGTGTCCCAAATAATGTCCATTAGGGCATCTTCACACATACTTTTTTTTAAATTAAATTTATTTTGCTTTTTTCATCACTTTGTCATCCTTTAACAATATTTCATTTAGTCTCCAACTGAAGTCTTTCTTTTATGGTAAAGATTTTCACTGTTATTTGATTGTGGGCAGCTAAAGTTTTAGTTAGAATATCCATTTCTTAATGTAACCTTGTAAATTTTGTGTTGTTCAAAACATGTCAGTTCATAGAATTGAGTCATTCTGAATAATATGTATAAGCTTTGGAATTTCCATATTTTTCCATATTTTTGTCACTAAATATCTATGATAGATAAACTATCAATTAAATTAAAGATTTTGGAAATTTTCCCTATTTTGTTTTTTGTTTTGTTTTTTTGGAGGTTCTGTCTAAGATAGGGTCAATCACCCAATTAAATTCTTCCATCAATATTAAATTATCAAACTCAAACTTACAAAAATTTTGGTAGCAGCTCTTTAAAGCATTTAGCTTTATTTTCCACGGGGGTATACACATAAACTGTTAATTCATATCTTGTATTTGCATTCAGACTCCTTTCATATCTGCAAAAAACTTTTCTGGATCTAATGTCTTTTTAACATAAATAACCACACCATTTTTCTTTTTATCCAATGCTGCAACATAATGATTACCTAGTTTATGATTCCTCAAAAACTTTTGGTCCTTTTTTCTTATATGTGTTTCTTGAAGACACAAGATAACCAATCTCAGTTTCTCTAGATAATGAAAAAGTATGCTTCTTTTAAATTTAGAATTGAATCCATTAACATTCCTCAATGAAATATTTGTTGTCATTTCTGTTTATTTGTATCTCTTATTGATCTTTATTACCCTACTTCTTCTTCCTTTTATATTAATAGTTCTTTCTCTGATATTTCTTGTTCTTCCCTTTTCAGTGTCTGTTGCTCATCCTTCTCTTTCCTTTCTTCTTCCTCATCAGTTTTCTCTACCTTGAGACCAGTTTTAACTTTGTCCCAGATTTTGTATTAGTTTCCATTTTTTCCCCTTCTCCTCTGTATTTCCCTTAGATGGTACATTTTCCCAATCTTTTAAAAAGTTTCCCAAAATTCTTTGGCTTTTTTATGGTGTTTATTATATTTTTTTTCTGATGATAGAAGAAGGAAATGCCTTTTATCCTTTCCCATTTATATTTTACCCCTTTCTTTATTAAGTTTTGTGTTAGGAATTTATATTATTTTTGCTTTTTCAATATCTGCATTGGTAAATCTCTACAAATTTTAATTTATGTATTGTCAATTTCCAAATGAGTTAGAAAGCTAAGATTTATTATCCAATCCTTTATTCTTTCCCTGGTAAAATATATTATAACATCTCTTGGAATATTTTTACCTTTAATGGCATGGGAACTTGGAATATTTTATCAGTTTAAGTATCCATGATTTCCTTCTCTACACCTATAAAGTCTGCTAAGACTGGTATCACACAATCATATAAAGTCTCTTGATTTTTTTCCTCTGGGATTCCTCTTAATTTTATGCATTTTTTCTGTTTTTAATCTCCATTGCTTGAAATGACATTTGAGTTTTGCCCTGATTATCCCCCCCCCAAAAAATCTGTTATATTCTCTAGTTGCTTTGTCTTTTGTTGTAATTCAATGATATTTTTATTCACTATCCACATCACCTCTGTTATTTGATCTAGTTTTTTACTAAAATTTTACATTTTTTTATTTCTAGATCCTTTCATCTCTTTTCTCAGCTCTTGCCTCAATCTTTTATTTTCATTTCTCATTTCACTTCTAGTTGCTTTCATTTTTTTCACTGTAATTCTTGATTTAGTGTTTTTAAATTCCTCAAAAAGATTAAAATTCATTTCTGTCAATTTTGGGATAGTTTCTATAGGTTGTCTTCTTTGAGCTTGACACTGTGCTTGTGCTATGGCTGATGTTTTCCTTGTGTCCATCTTCCCTATTCTTTCCCCCCCTTCTGCCTACTTTCTTATAACTATTTACTTCTTTCCTCTTATATAGTTATAATTTAGACAAATTTATCAATTAGTTCCAAATTTTGGATTTTGGACTCAGTTTATAAATGATAGTATTAGTTTAGCTCTTTATATATCTCTCACTTACACCCACTTCATAAATCAAGTTTTTCAGATATCTATATTTTGATCATAGAGTATGTCTTTATAATTCAATATATTTAACTAAAATCCCAACATATCATTTTCAAGATATATAAACCTCTATTCATTCACCAAATTTAATCAATTCCAGTTCCTAAATTTAGAATTATCATATATATATATAATATTGAATCAATTCAGTACTCAATATCAACTTTTGTTTCATTCACAATGTATCTTGTCTCAATAAACTTTGAAAGAACAGTACATTTTAAAGATATAACAGGCTTTAAAGTACTAATCCCTTACATACATAAATCAGTCATACTATAACTTAAATCCTATCCTATATAAAAAGAAGTTATTTAAGCCATGCATAAGTCATCAAATAGTCAAAGGATTAACAACTTGTTATTAAACAATTTCTACAAGTAACATCTTCAATTTGATCTTAACTTGAAGGCATCTTCTCTATCATATCCATCTTCAGCACAGTATTTATTTCTAGTTGAGGAAAGAGAAAAAGATAAAAAAAGTAGAAAAACTTCAACTTTGCAAAGCTGTCTTCAGCACCTGTTTCTAGCCAAGACAAGCTTTGTCTGTCTTTATTAAGCAGTTCTGTTATGTTAACAAACAGTCTTCCTTCCACAGCAACATCCAATTAATGCCTACTATGTTGGGATATGTAGTCAGAGTGCAAATGTACAGATGTGGGAAAGTTTTTGCTTGCAGGTGTTGTACAAAAACAACTTAGAGAAACACAGCCAAGGTCATTGTTTCTGAGAACACAGAAGTCAAGAGAGAAAATAAATTAGATCAGAGATTGTGAGAACCATTACCCACATGGCTATGAATCATAAGAAGAGGTTGGACTTTGAGGCTGCAAATGTACACAAATCAATTGAGCCCTCAGCTTGAGGGGTGGAGCTTTGTTCTTTTTTCTTATGCTGGTTAACTGGTTAGTTTTTGAAAATTCCCTTTTGAAGATTCCCTTGTAAATAGTTACTATGTTTTTTACTGCAATTAATGAAACAAAATGTGCTTCTTGAGAGCCAATTTCTGCCTCCAGTCTGGAATTCAAGCTGAATGCTACAGGCTGCATTCCTATATGGTGAGACAAAAGGAGGGAGAAATGCTGCTCACAGCGGCTTCAGCAAAGATTTATTGCTCTGATAATCTTAAAAATAACATATTAAATAATAATAATAATAATAATAATAATAATAATAATTTATTTCTACCCTGCCACTCTGTCAATCAATCGGGGTGGCTTACAACAATTAAAATTCCAAACAGTATAATTCATCCTAAAATACAATCTAAAAATCCCCAAAGCCCACCCACCCCTAAAAATATTAAACCATATATCCATTAAAACATATGAAAATAACATCACAAGAAAAATATAATAAAAACAAATAAGAATACAAAACAAGCAGGACAGTAATGAGAGCAAAAAAAAAAAAAAAAAGCCAAAAAGGAAAGAAACTAAAACAACTCCTGAGGCCGGGAAAATCTAGTCAGAAAAGGCTTGCTGTAAGAGATCTGTCTTCACAGCCTTTTTGAAGCTGCTTAAAGTTGTTATCTGATGGATCTCGTCTGGCAGGCCATTCCATCATCTGGAAGCAGTTAATCAAAAAGGCCCTCTAAGAGGTTGTAGACAGCCTTGTTTTCATTGGCTGTAACAAATTCCTCCCAGAGGACTGCAGTGCATGGAGTGTATTGTATGGGAGGAGGCGGTCCCAAAGATAGTTTGGACCCAAGCCATTTAGTGCTTTAAAAGTCATAACCAACACTTTATACTGGGCCTGGAAATTGATGGGCAGCCAGTGAAGTGACTTCAATACCGGAGTTATGTGGTCTAGGCTGCCATATTCTGCACTAATTGAAGTTTCCGGACCAAGCACGAGGGTAGCCCCATGTAGAGCACATTACAGAAGTCTACACAATCCTTTGCAGAGAGTGTGCCCCCATCCAGGACCGGAGGTTGCAACCCAATTCCCAGTTACAGGGCTGTTACTGTGAACACCTCTGTTTTGCTTGGATTCAGCTTCAATCTGTTTTTCCTCATCCAGTCCATTACCGCTTTAAGACAGTCGTTGAGAGGAGAGATGCCATCGGGAGCTGCAGCCAATGATTGAGAGATGGAGAAATAGATCTGGGTAACATCAGCATACTGATAACACCTAGCTCCATGTCTCTGGATAATCTCACCCAGAGGCTTCATGTTTATATTAAACAGCATCAGGGACAATATGGCACCTTGAAGAACACCACAGTTGAGATCTTTTTTAGCAGAGCAACTGTCCCTGAGCAGCACCCTCTGGAATCTGCCTGAGACAAAGGAACGGATCCACTGTAGTGCAGTGCCACCGATTTCTAATCCACTCAGGCTACCCAAGAGGATGTTATGATCTATCATATCAAAAGTCGCTGAGAGGTCTAATAGCACCAATGGGGTCACGCTACCCCTGTCGATGCACAGCCACTCAGAAGTCAAAGCAACCATGGCAGTCTCAACTCCAAATCCCGTCCTAAAGCCCATTTGAAATGGAACTTAAATCAACATTTTTAAAAGAAGCTTTATATAAAGCTTTATATTTTTAAAAGAAGCTTTATATACAGTGTTAAAATAAGTTAAACAAAGGGGTTGAGCAGACAGACAGGAAAAACTGGGCAACTCTGATTTTTATGAAAGCAGATGGAAGCCCTGCAGTCTGCACAGCTACTCAGAAGTTGGGCTGAACAACCACAGGTAGTCAGCACCATGTGGTATCAAGTTGCACCTCTTGGGTTTTTTCCCCTGCCTTCCCTCATTGCATGGACACCATCACACAAACATGCCACCTGAGTTAGGCAATTACCTCCCTCTTCCTGCCCACCTGTCATCCCATTGGTTGCCCCGTGAGACCAGGCACACAGTTGTATGAGTGATATACTGCTCTTACAGTGAATTGATGTGCCCAGTGACACACACTTCAGGAGCACCAAAAAGCAGTGGTGGCAGCAGAAAAGCCAGCATTTTACAGGCACAAAACGTAGTGGCTTTCTGATGCTTCTTTTTGTGCTGGCAAAATAGTGGAATGGGGCTGCAACATGTGGTTGCTGCGACCCCAATCCTGCATCAGCTGGGGTGGCTTGATGCCACCCTTTTGAACCAGTCTGCGTCAGCTCTTTGGGGGATGCAGACAAGCTAAAAGGGTTGTTTTGAGGGTGCCCTGAAGGCATGGTCTTTAGATGACACACACTGAAAAAGCACCCCTACCTGCCTCTCCCTCTGAAAGGGGGCTCCAAAAAGGAGCCCCATTTTTCTGCTTCTTCTGAAAACATGCGCACCTTCAAAGGTATGTCAGGATGCAGCAATGGAGGGACAGCAGAAATAAGGGCACCCATGAGTTAAAGACACTGGTGTAAATGCACCTGAAAAGGTGCACGGCATTTTGAGCTGTCCCTGGGGAGCATGTGCCCTTTGAAAAAAGCTTCAAATTAAAGCATCTTTAGGGTTCAGTTGTGGGTGATCCGCTGCAGGAGCATCTGCCTCAAAACCCTAGCCCTAACCCTAATTTTCACACTGCGCATGCGCCAGAATAGGAAGGTGAAACTGTTGCTACCAGATGTTACATTGTGTGAAAAAGATGAAGGGAAAGTTTCACTTTTAAGCTGGACTTCCACACACATTCCAGTGCCATTTTGCCAATGCACCTTTGGTTGTGGCAAACCTCCACAGCTGTCCACTTTGAAGCTCCTCTTGTCCACAGCAGGAACAATGGCAGAGACCCAAAAAGAGGGAGAGGGACGTCATGGTCCCATGTGGAGATGGCTGACCTCATAGCTCTGGGGTCACAGCCACACATTCTGGATAAATTGAGAAATTCCTTCTTGAATGCCAATACATTGAAGGAGTTGGCATAAGCTATGAGGGCGAAGGGCCACCAACGCAATTAGGAGGAGTGTTGTAGGAAGACCAAAAACCTCAGCTCAGATTATAAGAAGTTTAGGGATCACAAGGCCAAAAGCAGATGGGGTTCCACCTCTATGCCCTTCTACAAGGAACTCTATGTCTTCCTTGCCAGGGATGGTAGCATACGGCCCAGCAGAATATGCACCAGCAGTGAAGTCATTAGGGTCCCAGTGGGCCAGCCAGCCAGAGCGAAAACTGTGGAGGACATCTCTGAGTGAGAATGCACCTAGGAGCTGTTGCCCCCTCAAGGTAAGATGCACCAGGGCCTTTGGGAAGGGGTTCAGGGGACCGCACTAGGGTGTCCAGAGGGCAGAGATGACCCCATCCCTTGTCATTTTTGGATGACCAGGAGGAACACCCCAACTCAAATGAGACATCATGCATTCAGACGGCTATGGACATCTATGACATGAGACCGCTGTCCCGCACCTCTACATCTTCCACCAGCAGGCTACCATCTCATGGTTCCGAGTGGACCACTGTATCTTTCAGGATCAGTAGCCACCATGACTGCTTCCCTGTCCCATGGACAAGTACAGCTGTCAGCGACGATGAGAGTGAGGAGTGGGCACATCCTGGACAATTCACCCAGCTTATACAGCAGCTCTAGCTCATATGCACACGATAAATTTCCTGTTATGACAAAAAATGCATTCCTTCGCATGTATGCCTGCACCCCAAACAGCAAAGCAATTTGTATGGCTTTTGTGATGTTTTTTTGCGTAGGTTCGCAGGTTTACAGAATCCCCCCTCCCGCATGCTGCTTTTGCACCCTAGTGTGTGTGTGTGTGTGTGTGTGTGTGTGTGTGTGTAGGAACATTTGTCTATGTGTCCCATACACCATGTCCCTCGCATGACCACCACCTGCATGTATCCAGTGTGCGTACACAAACCTCCCTGCCTTGTACCTCTCCCATCCCCCCTGATATGTGTGGGAGATGTTGTGGTTGCAAATGGTGCCCTCTGCCATATATGTCCCTAGCACAAGAGAGAGAGGAAGAAGATGAAACAGCTAATGCCAGAGCTGCATTGCCACCAGCAGCTTGCTTGGCTGACATCAAAGGGAAGAGGACATGTCACTCAGCAGCTGTAGCAAATACGAGTGCCCAGCATCAGTTCATGGAACGTAGCACAGAACA
>CM034706.1:102496123-102507866 GCA_020142125.1 Phrynosoma platyrhinos
CCCTCCTCCGTTCTCATCCTCCCCCTCCTCTACCTGGCATATAAGACGCCCCCCCAACTTTTGATACCCTTTCCCAGGGTTAAAAAACAGTCTTATACGCCAGAAAATATGGTAAATTGTTTCATATTGTTTCAAAGTGTTAATATTAAAGCATTAAAGCATTATGATCCGAAATATCTCTAGGTAGAACTCTTATAGATTTAACAAATCCAGACATAGATTTTGGTAACATGTCTATTCTGGAAAGTGAACAATGTCTATGGGAGTAAAAAGTAAACCAACCCATATCTTTATTCAAGTGTCTCTAAACATCATATATAGCAAAATGTTGGTTAACTCAAAGAAGGTTTTGGAAAGCTTACCTTGAATAGCTTGCTTGTTACCTTTAGATTTCCTGTCTATATTTGGGTCTATCACTCCATTAAAATCTCCCATCAATAATATTGTTCATAATCTTTTTCAACAATTTCTCAATGTATTTTCTGATAGAAGACTCCTTTGTTTGTTTGGTTTCCATATATTCTCACCAACAATTTTTTTTCCATTCCAAATTATTTCTACCCCTATATATTGTCCCTTTGGGTCATTTATTATTTCAGTTACTTGGATTCAGTTATTACCACTCTATTTTTTAAAATTTTTTATATAAATGCCTCCCCTAACTTTTTATTTCTAATTAATTTTCTTTCAGTTTTTTTATGTGTGTTTCATGAAGACAAATTATATTTACAACATTGTTTTTCTAGAAAGTGGAAACTCTTTTTGATTTAGCATTTAAACCTTTTATATTTAAAGTCAAAATTTTCGTTATTTGCATAACACTTTAATATTTCAAATCTAAGAGACAGACCAGAAAGAAAGAAAAAAATCATCATGTAATGTATTTTGTATTTGTTTATTCCATGCTTTCTTCCTCTTCTTTGATGCTATCCATTCCTCTCATTTTTACTAGGTCTTCCCTGCTTTCATCATCTTCTTCTCTAGTGGAAGTTTCTTCCAGACTATGAAATGGCCTGCCAGATGAGATCTGTCTTACTACCACTCTTGCTGCTTTTAAGAAAGCAGTAAAGATGGACCTCTTCTGGCAGGCCTTCCCAGAATAATTTCCCAGCAACAATGGAGGCTTATCACCTCCCCTTAGCCTTAATATGTCCTTAATGGCCTTACTTGCCATTGGCTGTATGCTGTCTAAATTTGCTATATTTGCATTGTGTGTTAAATTTATTTTAATATTATTTGAGTTTAATTCAGTTTTAAGGGGTGGGAGGGCTAGGGTGTGGGATATAGGAATGTTTTAACTGTTCTTTGTTTTAACAGTGCTGTACGCTGCCTCGATTGGCATGCAGAAAAGCAGGTTACAAATAAAAAAATATTATTTTATTATTATATTCTTCTTCATCTATTAAGTTCTTTCTTGAATCCTTCATTTGGGGTGTTCTTTTCTCTCCTTTCTCTGCCTCATCTTTGCTCTTTCTCAGATCTTCATTCTGTTCACTTTCATCTTCTCCCTGTGGCCTTTTGTTATTTCTGCTTGAATGTTTTTTAATTTCTTTCCTGTGTTCTTTCCAAAAATCACCTGATTTTTCCATCAAGTTTAATCTGTACCTTCCTTGGTCCCAGGTTAGTGACAATCCCTCTATTTCCTCCCTTCTAAATGGAATTCGGTGATACCTTAGTTGCTCCGTTAGAACTTGATAATCCTTTCTTTTCCTCAGGATCTGAGCTGGTACATCCTTGAATACCTGGATTTCATTTCCTCAAATCACAAATCTCATTTTGCAGTTCTTTTAGAGAAATTCATCTTTAGTCTGCTTTCTAGTCCAATAAATCACAATGTTTCTAGGTAATTTTTTTTATTTCTCACCAATCTCAAGTTAATCCTATATATTCTGTCTATTTTACCCTGTATTTGATGTATCAATTTATTCAGATATTTTGGCAAATATGGTGTCAAAAATGTGTATAGATTTTTGTTAGGCTGCTCAGGCAAGCTTCTAAATTTTAGGCATTTCTCCCTCTGTTTGATCTCAAGTCTTAGGATTTCATCTTGGTCAACTTGTTGGTATTTAGTTAACTCTTCCACTTTACTTTCCACTTGTTTCATTTTGTGTTCTAGTTTTTCAATTTTTGTTATTTTTCCATATCTTTGTTGATTTTGTCTAAGTCCTGTCTTATTAGTTTTTATTCATATTTGAATTCTTTTTTTTTTTTTGTTTCATCTCTGGATTCTCTAATTTCTCTTCTTGTCTCCTCTCTAGAGTCTCATATTTCATTTCTTAGTTCAAGATGCAGTTTCTTTATTTCTTCCAAAAAGTTGATGCTCTGATCCTGGCCCTTAGCCACCATTTCTAGTGAGGTCTTCTCTGATTTAGTCATGCTGCAGCCTGAGATTGCTTTTCTCATTCTTTTCTTGATATCATTTTAATCTATACATTTGAGCTTAGTGCCTTGTTTGTATTCTATTCTAGTATTTGTCTTGTTGGATAAATCACTTTTAGCCTACTAAGGAGGGTTGCGGACTGCCAGAAATAGTGCAAATTGAGTCCACTTTTAGGGTTAGGGTTAGTGCTAGGGAATCATGGGAATTGTTTTTTTTTCTGAGACATTGAGCCTTTTCTGTCAGAGAGCTCTGGTGCCACAATAAAATTCAGTTCCCATGATTCCCTAACCCTAATCTTAACCCTAAAAGTGGACTCAATTTGCACTATTTCTGGCAGTCTGCCAGCCCCCTAACTTTGTTAACTCTATACTCCTTTAGCTCTTTTTTCTTCCTTCAATCTTTGTCTCTTTTTAAGTGTTTAATTTATTTGGTTGTTTGTAGCTAAATTTATAGTATTTTTAATTTATACTCAAATAATTAATTATAGTTAGAGTTCAAAAATTATTCTGTAATTATTTATATCTTCCACTTGTCTATTTTTGTGATCTAAATTTTCTATTATTATCTTTACTTTGTTTACAGTAATTTATAATAAATTATGAATCATATGAAAAATGTCCCAAATTTTCCTTAGCTACACAAACACACACAATTTTTAAATTAAAAGATTATACTATTCCCCTAAGCTTCTTTTTTAAAAAAAAAAAAAATTAACAGATTCCTAAAGTCTAAATCAATATTCCCTAACAATAGTATAAAAAAACAGTAACCGTACTGTATAGTAATCAGTAATGATTAAGTAGGGAAGATTAATGTCTAATTATTTGGTAAAAACAAAAAAAACAAAAAGAAAACCCTTCTCTTTGTTTATAAATCTAGCAAGTTCTTCTGAATCCACACCAATATTCTGCAACAAAATATCAAAAAACAGTAACTGTATAACAAGCAGCAATATTAGATTAGGAAAGCAGGGGATCACTTAATCCTCAAGAATAAAGAAAAAAGAAACCCAAATATCACTTCTCTCCAAAGCCTTCAATATTATTATAGATAATTATGATCTTAAATTCTTATTTCCAAACAATGCTATTAATAGCAGTCAAAAGAAATCAAAAGCAATCATTAATCACAAAGTTAGCCCTATGATAGTTCAATCAATCCCTCTCAATAAATTATCACTTCACTGTAAGACCCATTGCTTCAATATTTCTAGTACAATCAATATGTTCTTACATTGATTTACCTGACTAAACACAGTTATAAATTACAAAATAGAGAAAAAGGTTCCATTTATCTGCCTCAACTCTGTGGATCCAGGCCAGATGTCATTTCAGTGATTTCATGAAGTCTAAAGAGGTCTCCTATCAAAGTGCCTGTCCCCATTTATTTTTATTCCTTTGATAGTTTTGTTCTGCCCCTCCCCAACAACCAGGGAGTTGGCGAGCCTGTCAATCCACGTGGACTGGTGTAGGTGATATAGATGTTTCTTCTTTATAGCAAAAACTTAATTGTAATTCACTTCAATCCATGAATACAATTTAACCTTCATCCTCCCAATAAGAGCTAATATACACAAAAAGTCATATAGATAACAGTTCTCTTTGTATTGCTTCAGTTTGTTCCTTTCTTCATTGGAGATTTTTAAAAGTTCTTCTTGTTAGCAAGTACAGTCTATCACTAGAATCAAATCTCCAAACCCGTGTTTAAATCACAAAGTATTTTAGCAACAAAATATTCCCTGGTTCCTTATGTCTAATACTCCCTGAATTTGATATTGTCCTGTTCATTAGACTGTAGCTATAAAGGAGTTCATAAGTTCTTAATCAGTCAATCTCCCATCATTTCTTTACTGTCCTGTCTCTCCTCATTCTCTGCTCCGCTTGGTTAGATTTGATCTTTCGTTTTCCTTCGTTTTCCCCACTAGTCTCTGCTCATAGGTCTTTCCTTTCCTTTTGCTAATCTTTTTTTCTTCCTTTTTGGTTTTATTGTTTATTGTTGATGATTTTAGAAAATTCCCCCAAATGGTATAGTTAGAATTTGGCACAAACAGCTTTTAAAGAAGGAGGCAAACCTCTACTCAGGGGTAGGCAACTTTTCCCCTTGAATGGCCAAGGGACTTCAGCTCCCAGAAGCCTCAGCCATGTTGGCCAATAGCTCCTGGGATTCTGGGAGCTGAAGTCCTTTGGCCCTTAAAGGGGAAAGGTTGCTTATCCCTGCTCTACATCATTCTTGCATGCAAGGAATCACATCTGAATGGATCTGAATGCATCTGAGGAAGTAGGCTCAAGTCTACAAAAGCTCATGTTATCAACTTCTATCTTTCAGTTTGTCTCAAAGGTGCTGCAAGATCCCTTTGCATAATATTTAATATAATAATGCAAAGCAATATGTGATACAGTACAACAAAATACAAAGGAGTAAACATTGCTTAATTGTTAAGGAATTAGAAATAAAGTTTTGGATTTTTTTTTCTCATACCAATTCCAGCTAATCAGGCACTGTCCATTGGAGCAGGTAGAGATGCTTTGAAGGAACACCTGCCAGGCTAAATGTTCCAGGAAGAAATATAGTGATGACAAATATGGTGATGATGATAAAGTTCTATGCATGTTAGAGAAGTTCTCTTCATGTTCCAGTGGTGAATCATCATTTCACAAAGTTTCAACTCTGCCTTATACTTTGACTGTACCCAAGGCTGAGCACAAAAGAGCTCCAGTTGTTAGGCTCATAATTGACTGGAGAAAATTCATGTGCATGTTTAGAGGAAATTGGCACATAACCTCATCTAACAATAATGGGAACTATAAGCCTGTGAACTCCATTTCACAATGGTGAAGCTCTGAAGAAGCACAGTACTCCACAATAATAGACAATTATTCTTGCTCTACTTTCGTGACCTACTACTATGGTATAAATAGCACCCCACCACTACCGTCATCTCTTGCTGGCATTCTACTGACATTTCCCAGTCCAGCTCATGCTGCCCCCTTCTTCTGCCCTGCACATTTTCAGTGCTTCTGTTTTAGTTATAAATGCTACAAAAGAAGTGATGGAATAAAAATAGCACCTGGGCATTATGATCCTTAACTTCACAGCCTAATACATTTCTCTTTGGTAGACCTCACACTGACACAGACTGTGAAATACTCAATGTGAAGTCTTATATTTCCACATAGCTCAGCTATGTTGTGACTTGAAGACAGCACTAGAAAGCCTGAAAACTAAACAACAACTTTCTTCACAATATTCTTTTAAATTAAAGGCAAAGCTTGTTTTTATTACAGTACTATACCCAATCACATTACTTTTGCAATAGGAATATAAATCCTCACTGACCTCATTCTCATGATGGAGAATGAGGAATTTTTTTTCTCACTGCACAAGATAGTAAAATGTTTTAACATTTGTATACATTTTGGTATACACAATTTGCAAAGTGAATTTCTACACAAATTGCATAAAATGATTTTTATACAAATTATGACTGTTGCATGCCATGCACGTTTTAGAACTGAAAGCATTGGCTGAGTTGTTTGTAACTTTTGGATCAAAAGTATTTTCTTCTATACTTACTGTATGTGCTTTTCTTTAAGAGGGAAGAGAGTGGTTTTGCACAGGGGCTGCATGAATTAATTGCAGCAACTTTGATGGAGAATGGTAATTTTCATCATTTTTCTCCCATGCAGGAGGTGAAAAACATCATTGTAATAGCTGATTATTTCTGACAAAGTGTCTTATTGTGCTGAAGTCTCTGTTCTTATTAAGGGTGAAAAACTAGAGACATGTTTTTACAATTCTAGTTTATAGACATTTATTTTGCCAATAAAGTACTATAAAGTACTAAATAGTACTTCCTTGTGCGACCATAAATTCATCAGTAACTTGGCATGGAAAATATTTCCCTTGTACAGAGACTGTAATTTCCTCATACTCTTTTAAAACTTCACTTACCTTTCTAAGGGTTTTCCTCTTAAATCAACTTCAATAATTGCTAGAAACAAAAAAAAGCAAAGAACTGAGAAATTTCATTTAATGAATGAAAGAGCATTCCTTTCTTGGAGTCACCAGTTGTACCTGGAAAGCAGGACCCAAGATGGCTTATATCCAATTAGAAACAAGGAATTAGAAATATAACAATTAGAAACGGAAAACTATTTGTACATTTTTTTTTACAATTTCAAGCAACAAACATTTATTTATTTATTTATTTATTTATTTATTTATTTATTTATTTTCTTATATCCCACCTTTCTTCCAACATAGGGAGTCAAAGTGGCTAACAACAAATTTAAAAAACAATACAATTTAAAAACAATATAAAATTAAAAAGTATAAATATAAAAATTAAAGAAACAATTAAACAGTTGCAAAAGTTAAAACAGCTATGAATTAAATTATAACATGTTAAAAATACAAACCTTAAAATTTAAAATACACAACATTTGAATCCCAGCCCTTAGCAGTTTGCAAAAGCCTGACAGCATAAGAATGTATTTATTTTCTGCTGAAATAGCAGGGATGGCACCATCATGGCCTCTCTAGGGAGTGAGTTCCAAAGCTTGGGAGCAGGCATTGAGAAAGTTGTCTCTCTTGTTCCCACCAAACAAGCCTGGGAAGGTGATGGGACAGAGAGAGAGGCCTCTCCAGATGATCTCAACAACCTAGTGGGCTCATAAAGGGACACACAGTCCTTCAAATAACTTGAACCCAAGCCCAATGCTGTTTAAACAGTTTAAACAGTTTTTCTTTCATTAGTAGGCAGAAACCTTTTTTACTTAAGCAGACTTTTAATACATAACTGCAACAATGAGGCTTTTGTTTAAGGATGTGTGTTTTATTTATTTTTAACTTTTGTATATTTTAAAACAATTTAATATTGTTTTAATTGTGACTTTGTTTTAATTGGTTTTCTTATTGGTTTTTTAAATTGTTTTAATTGGTTTTTTTTAAATACATTGGTAGATTTTTAATTTATTTCCTTTTTTCTGTCACCTAGATCTGTAAAGAAGGACTTGAACTTGTGGAATTAGTAAAGTCCAAGTCTTCAGTGGGATCTTTTATCCTATGTTTATGGAGGTGGCTAGGGAATAGACTGATAGAGACAAAACTTTTCAATGAACTGTAATTTATTTGGGGATTTAAACATATAAAGACACTCTACCATACACTCATACACATAAGAACTCAGGGATAAAGTAGTTAGATTGGAGAGAAAACACAAAACTTTTTAGTAGATGATAATTACCTGAAGGAGGCTGCTCCAATGATGAATGAAGATAGATAAACTCAACTGTTATGAAAAGGGAAAGGACAACGGAAAGAGCCTGGACCCAAGTCAGAGTTCACTGTGGTGTAATGTCACCATGAAATCTAACCAGACCCAATGTGCCTGAGATTTGGGGGATCTTTTATACCCTTAAACCTAGTGTGAGGTGAAGAGTTGCCATTGTATATCAAAGGATTCTGGATTCCTATTCTTTGACGTAAACAATTTCCAAGGAAAGGATATGGAATGTTAATTTATCTCATCTTCAGCCAGACACATCCTGGTTGGTATCCATAAATCTACTAGGTGTGAATGTTCTACATTGCACCTCCTAGGCTTGGCCCTTTTGACCTGCAAATTGTTGTAAGTGCAGATGTGACCTTTCAGGTGCCAATGTGATGTGCTCACCTTGGATTCATGGCGATTGGGCTTCTTTCAGTCTAGAGCCATGGTAGGGACCCAAAAGAGGTTTTTATATCAAATCAGTCATTGTAACAGGCCCCACTTGAGCATGTAAATACAATAAATTAATACATAAATAATGGCTGTAGACTAAAAGAGAGGGCACTGAAATTAAGCAAAAAAATTAATAATAATAATAAAAGAATAAAAAAGCCCTGCATGAGTATTTCACCCATTTTAAAATTATTTTTCTTCCAAAGCAACTTCTTTCCTAACAACTAAAAATATTTAGAAAAAATGAAGAGGTAAAATAAAATTAGAATAGAATACTAAGATAACTTTTAGAATACTGTATAAAGGGGGGAAAGGCAAACACTTACAATTTAAGATAAGAGAGATGATAGAAATTGACTATGGATAGGATATATCGAGTACTGATAACAATAGCAAGTTATTGTATATATGCAAATGGATCAAAGGAAAGGTAAAGAGACTAAAGAAAAAAATTAGTGAAAGCAGCAAATAAACATATTGTTAAAGAGGATGCCAACAACAGCAGATAATCCAGTGATGACAAGTTGGAAGTAAGAGTGAATGATAAGAAGAAGGAAAATGTGTAAGTGAAGGGGAGGAAGGTTAAGAAGAAGGTATAAGTAAGTAGTAGATGGTGTGTGAATGTAGATAGTGAAGAAGTAGGAAGAGAGAAAATGGGAGGGGAAGAGTTTAAGAAAAGTGGAGAACAGAAAGAGATGGAAGATAGAGAAAAGGATTATGGGATGAAGAAAAAAGATGAGTAGAAGAGAAGGGAAAGGACTAGAGAGAAGGGGAATGAAAATGATGAGTGTGGTGAATTGAATAACTATTAGATGTGATAATGTATTAATTGAGGCAACCTTGCTGGAATGAATATTTGGAATCATTTGTACAACTAAAATAATTATTGGTATACAGTAGGTTTGTATAATTGTTAGAATGTATGTATGTGTATAAGAATGTTTTAAAGTTTTTTTAAAATAAAATTTAATTTAAAAAGAAAAAGAAAAAATCAAAAGACAAAGCACTTACCAATATGAGAGATGTGAAATTGTTTAATAAAGAAACTAGGGCATCCGTACAACATTACAGTTCATACTCTTTTGGAAGAATTCACAATATTTAATCATGAATAGTACAATACTGATATATAGTATAAACTGGCCCTGAATACCCCAGCTCTGTCAATAATATGGAACAGAGAGCAAGGATAGTGACAGTGTAAAGGCTTCACTCCAGGGGGTAAAAGTTTCTAAACATTACAGGGTGTGCATGTGGAAACACCACAGCAGGAGTGCCATTTTAAGCAGCATCCCTACAGTGAGTGAAATGTGTCCTCCAGCTATTAAACCAGGAGTAAATAAACATACCATAAATCAACAGGGAAATCATTCCCATTCAAGTTATTATTTGGTAATGATCATAGAAAGATAAATTTCATATTTAAAGGGTTTAGAATTGCAGGAGAAAATTGTCCAAGCTACATGATACTCTGATATACACAAATGTTTTTGATTGTTGTTTATTGCCCTATTTTGTTTTAATTTTTGTCCAAAAGAGCAGCATGGTGGAAAGAAATGTATAGTGTAATTCTGTGCGCATTTACATGGCAGCAAGTTCCACTGAATTCTCCCACTGCCATCTAAATTTTACCCTGTACAGAAATGAAGGGTTCAGAAGATCAACTTGCTTTGAAAATTAGCAAGTCACATTTTTCATGTAGATGAAAGAAAACAAAACTGGACATCTGGATATAGTTACAGGTCCAGCAATACAGCCTCTTAATGTAGTTAGTCATCATATCCAAAAAGGTAGTCTTCAAAACATAGTGTCCATAACGCAAGTAATATGGATGAGTGCAAATCTTGTTTGGTGTACTTTTTTTATATTTCCAAAACTGATAGATTACTTCATTGGGATCAGAGCTTGGGAATGTTACCCCCACCCCCACCTCTCAAATACTCTAGAAATTTCAGAAACTGTCAGCAACCACAACCCAGGGTTATGTTCACAGGAGGCTATAGTTCAACAAGAAATTTTCTCAGGCTCTGAATGGAATGGAA
This sequence comes from Phrynosoma platyrhinos, assembly GCA_020142125.1. Taxonomy (NCBI): domain Eukaryota; kingdom Metazoa; phylum Chordata; class Lepidosauria; order Squamata; family Phrynosomatidae; genus Phrynosoma; species Phrynosoma platyrhinos. Next base: position 102,506,268 of record CM034706.1, read on the forward strand.
AGAATTTGAGACTTAAAAAATTCAAATATAGAAGAAAGCAGAACTGCCAGAAACTGTTCATTTACACAGAGGACAATTCAACAATTCTGTCTGGGTTTGAATTCCTGTATATTCAGAGATGTTTGCAGTATCGGATTAGGTGGGCACTTTTTTTAAAAAAAAAAAAAAACCAAGCTCTTCACCTCTAAAAGCTGTATGTCAGGAAAGTACAAAATTTAACACTTTGAATTTGGGAATAATGAATTCAACATCCCAAAGATGGAAAGGTTGCACATTTGAATTTGGCAGTACAGATGGCAATGTATATTTAACTTTCCATTAATACAAAATCTTACCGTAAATTCAGTATGAACAACTTTTTAAAAGATGAACATGTGAGAAACAATAGGGAGATTCATTCATCCCTGTTCAGTCTTGGCTGACTCATTTCTTACTTTGCACAGAAGGAAATTGGATCCTGTTGAAAAGCCTCTTTTCAAATACTGTAGTTTCAAACTGTTGAGACAATGTTCCAGAGAAAATGTTCAATGTGGTTTGATACAGAAGTGATCAGGCATGAAAGGGTCACAGGCAGCCATAATGACTAAGCACTTTTCACCAGGTGCTGAGTCAGGGGAAATGACATCGGCTGATGGTTACCAGGTACTCTAAAGCACAGAAAAGGTTGTAAAACTGCTAAGTCACTCTGGATGAGTGAAAAGTGTCAGAAGGAAGAGGCAGAGCCAAAAGGCCACATGGAGCCCTGTGTATATAAGGGAATTGCCTCAGGACACATGTGTGGTTGTAGTTGTTGGGAGCTGAAGTCAGTTGTGTCGGTGGATTGTAGTGTGTATATAGTCTTGTACATAGAGGAACCAAGATTATGTCATCTGAGAGATGCCTGTTTGTAGGGTCTCTACTCTTTCCAGAAGGGGAGAGGTGCTTCTCCAGTTCACAAGCTACTGACTGCATCTGAGAAGGTGATGACCCTGGTGCTACACATTGATGTGGATCATCACGCACTGTGTAACCATGCTAACAGAGGTTTGAGGTCCAGTCTGCAACCAGTGGAACTGCCTGGATGACAGTCTGAGTAGCAGTTTGTGAGCACTTGTGCAGAAGAGCAGTTCTAGCTGTCTGAGTGCCAGAAGGCAGAGAGTTAAGAAGCCAAGCTGCTTGCCGTGCTTCTTTTCTCCAACTGATAGTGAGAGCTGGGAAGGCTGCCAACGCTGAGCATTTATCTAGTTTTGCTGCCAGCATGGATTTTGTGAGTGTCTGGAAAAGCTGCCAACATGTGGCTGATAAAGACAGGGGCCTCTTCCAAGACAACAATCCAGTTGCAAGTGACATACCACTGTTTGCTTGTAGCATGCAACCAACAAGTCCAGAGTTCCGAAAGGCAGGTCCAGAGGGCAATCCAAAGTTTAGGGTTATCACGAGCAGGTAGTCCAGAGCCGTTCCAAAGGTCACAGGGTATAAGCAGTCTAAAGTCAAGCCGAGAGCCAAGAGCTTTCACCAGGGAATCCAAGATAAGCCTTGACAGAGAGCTTGGCTTTTCCCAGCTGCTTATTTGCCTCAGTTCCTCTCCCCCAGGTGTTTCTCTTTAGCTGCGCATTTCTC
>CM034706.1:102512911-102523346 GCA_020142125.1 Phrynosoma platyrhinos
TGGACTTTATTAATGAGACCATGAATATGAGTTTGCAGGAGCTGGGCAAAGCAGTAGAGAACAAGGGAGGGCTGGAGATGTCTGATCACTAGAGTTGCCATGGGTCGAGATAGACATGAAGACAGTTAACAACAACAAAAACCATCACAAGGTACATAATAATAATATATATGTGAAAGTATGTCCCACTGAAATCAAGAAAACTAATGTTTCCTGAGTAAACTTACCTACTATCTCACTGTAGGCCATACAGTGTAACATTTTTGATTGACCTAGGGAGGCACTGCCTATGTAATAATGGAAGAGACCTATCCTGGACCGTGATGCACATGATCATTTTGGGAAATATAAAGATCTCGTCAAAGTGAGCTGTAGGTTATTAATCATAGGGATTAGCCTATTTTTCAGTGCCATAAAAAAAAGAACAGCTTCAATGCATGAGGTTTCATAGTATTCATTAACTCTTATTCTGAGATCACAGGTAACAGAAAGTATATTAACAGTCTGATTATCCAAGCCAAATCTCATTTGGTGTTGCAGGAAAGGACAAGACATCAAAACATCCTCTACTAAAAGTACAGTTCCAGTCCCATTGATTCATGGTTCATTGGGGAAGTGATATAAACTCTGGATTCCCCAGTCTTACATCCACTGTAGTGTTCATGATGCAGCACTAGCTCAATGAATTTACTGGTCCCTTGACTTGTTATATGAACCATGAAGTCACATTACCCTTCTGCATTGCATTACGTCAACTAATAGCAAAGGCACTGATGCCTTTCAATATCTTAACAGTTCATTGGTCAGCTGTTCTTCTGATCTGGACCAATACAGGTTGCATTGATATAGTTTGTACAGCTCTTGTTTTGTCACTCAGAAAAGATTTTTAAAATTATTATGCAAGAAAGCATCCTGCTAAATTTAATATAGAAGTTATAATAAATGAACAAGTTTTTTTTTAAACATCCAATTTTATTTTGAATTATTTTGGAGTGATATTTTATGTGTCAATAAATGTGTAGGAAAACTATGAATGCATCAGTTCCTTCATCAAGACTCAGTGGTATCTTATGAACCTGCCACTGGAGTGCTACTTGTATGTGTTTTATATATATATATATATATTCAGGAAACTGTGTCTTGGAAACTTGACAAAAATTATGCCATCTGGTTATCCATTTGCTTATTATGAGCCCCATCAAGGAGGAAAGAAAAGTGCATTGTTAGGTCTCTCTAGATTCAAACTAAATCAAAAATGCAGTTTGTTTGATCTAGTATGGTAGATATGTCTTTGGGGATTGATTAAAGTCAGAGGTACATGGCACTACATTTCTTCTGTGTATTTCATCATCAAAGGATTCTCATTTAGCTCTCTGAATAAAATATGAAGGTAACAGATAAAGCTCCCATGTCAAAGCTAAAATGTTTCAAGCCAATATTTATTAAAACTGAAAGCAGAAGGGAGTAAATGAAGACCCCTTTGTATTAACATGAGCAAATAAATCTGATATTGTAGATATATTTTGATTCTCTGGAAGATTTCTTATTTAAACTGAAGGTGGGAAAGTTCATTAAGTCTGGTAGAGAAATGAGATTTTATTTTCATAACCCCCAGTCAAATACATGATATTGTATGGAGTAGGGATGATGCCAAAAATTAACTTGTGGGAGTGTACAGATGACAAAGAATATAATAATTTTGCAAGCAATCTTTGACCTTAGTGTATTGTGGTTGAAAGTTGGAAAGACATATACATCAGCATTTTTTTACCATGAGAATTTGCCTAGCCAGAGATAGGAGTGTTCATGAAAATGTGCCACTATGTTATGTTTGCACCAGCAAGCTTTTAAAAATGTTTTACTTTCATTTCTATTGAAAAGAGGACACTGATTACACTAATGATAACTTTAACTTTATTGCACTTATGTTAATTCTAACATAGTAGTTCTTAATCTGCCTATGGAGCCTGGGGAGTGGAACAACTGATGCTCTCACAGGGATACACAATGGCTTCAAGAAATATCATGAGCATTTACAGTTAAGAAAGGAAAGAAGGCAGAAGGCAGACAAAGAAAGTAATGCATTAATTTCAATGAGCAGGGGGGCTTTCCCCAATGATAGACATCATTTGTACACAGTTTCATTATAATATCTCAAACTATTAAAAATATTTGACTATAAATGTTTCTAACATAATTCAAAAATTATTTGACATTTGCAAAGACAAAAGATGGACAGATGGACAGTCATACACAGACCATAATGAATAAGATTCCTCTGGAGATCATAGGCATTTTCCATACCAAATTTCATTAAAATATGTCAAACAGTTCAGGTGTTACACAAAAACAATCAGACAGACATGGTTGAAAGCTATAGTGAGTTTTTCCTTTCAGGAGCCACTAAAAGAAGACAAAACATGAAATCTTAATTTTTCTTGTTTGTGTAATCCTTGGGTTTTCTAACCAACCACCTCCATTAAAACCAAAGAAAATAAAAATTGGTTATGAAAATAACACTTTAATATGGGGGAAAGTATGGTACTCAGCACTTGCTGCTTCTGCACACAATGAGAATGTGCTGGTAGATGACACTGGGTGGCTCAAAGAAAGCACATGCAATTTCATGCTACCTTGCATATATCCAGAAGCTGCCTTTGAACTTGCACCAAACTCTAGTATTGTCCACACTGTGCTACCACATTCCCAGAATGTCTATTGCTTTCCCGAATTCTGTAGCTGTGTTGAGAATGTTCTCAAAGAAATTCTTGCATAAAAGGAAGCCCAAATTCATGGGAAGAGTCAATCAGTGTGAGTGAATATTCAGATAGACTTTGGGATGAAAACTGTGGACTATTGAAAATGATCATGTTTCTTCTTCAATTTCTGCAAATAAAAATATGTGGTTATTGTAAAGTAAAATGGCTTTTCAAAGTTATTGTAGTGAATTTCATAACAATACATTTTATCTGAGCCTTAAGAGGGATTACTTGCTGAATTTGAAACATAAAACAACTGATGATGTTCATGAGGGTGCATCCTGTTCAATGTAAAATGAAGCTTCTTCCATTCATCATAAAAAGTGCTGCCATTCCAAGCAAGGAATATCTGTTTATTGACTTCACATGTACAGGGCCAGAAGACAACAACTGCCACAGTGTGTGTTAGGTTGTGACACATAATTCACCAAGGCAATGGAATTATTAAAATTGTGAGGCTATATCAATAGTAAGCATCAAGGACATACCATAAAGAACATTGTTGGTTTTCCCCCCCAAAAAAGTAAAGAGCAAGAGATTCAGGAAAGTAAAAAAAAATGGTGAGAGAAAGAAAGAGAGAGAGAGACTGCAAATGGTTGTAACAATTTAAATGCAGTGAGGGTTTCATTTGAAGTTTCTGAATTAATATCAAAATCTGGAAAACCACACACAATAGCTGAAGAACTTATATTATCTGCTAAAATCATGGTTTCTGCATTGATCTGCAAGAAAGCTGCCAAGGACCTTTCCTTAACACCTTTGTCAAATGACACACTTAAGAAGTAAATTGCCAGTTTGTCAGTCATATCAAGGAACATTTATTAGAAAGAAGTTGCATGTCCTCTTATTTTGCTTTGCACTGGACAAACACAAAGACATGATAAACAAAGCAATCTAATTGTGCTGTGTTAGATAATAGCATGAGAAATATTTTCAACAATTTACTGTTCATCTCTGCATTGGTACACACTACACCTGAAGAAGTACTGAACAGCTTAAATTAATGTATAACATCCCATGACATGGATTGATTGAAATGCATTGGAATTGGCACAAACAAGGCATAAACCAGGGGTCCCCAAACTACGGCTCACGGGCCACACCCAGCCCATTGAGGACTTCTTACCAACCATCCATCATCACCATACAAGAAAGAAAAAGAAAAAAGAAATAAAGAAGATGCCAGAAATCTTATTAAAGACCTTAAGTGAATCAATCACAAATGTCAATTTTATTTTAAAAATTGCTGAATTCAAGACTTTTTGAGTAGCTTTGCAAAGATATGTACAATTAACACCATCACCCTTCCTACACCTTGAAGTTTGTTGGATATCATGTGGTACAATTTTGTTTTGTTTGGGAGAATTGAGTAATGAGATAAGATCATTTCTCATGAATCAGCAATTTCACCACAGCAACTGTTTGACAGCTTTTTCCTGGTTGGTAAAATTAGCATATCTGGCAGATATCTTCACCCTTTTAATATGCTCAGTTTAAATTTCCATGAAGAAAAAGTTACAGTTTGAAGACAAGATCGAAGCAGTGATGAAAAAAATGGAATTGTGGCATCATCACCTATTGAACTAAAACCATGAGACATTTCAGGAGCTCACAATTTCTTGGTTGCACCAACAAAGAGTTGTCTGAGGAGGACACATCACTATCATATGACATTTGAAAGATCTGCAGGCTATTTTCTGTTAATATTTTTTTCCTGATGAGAACAAAAAAAAAAAAAAACTGTATTGGAGATCCATTTTCAGTTAATGTGTATAAACTACAGGGACTCAAAGTTGCAGAGAAAGACAAACTCATAGAAATAACCATAAATAGTGCACTGAAATTGCAACTCAAAGAACAATCCCATCCAAATTTCTAGGCTTTCTTACAAGTAGATATTCTGAAACTATCAAAGAGTATATGAATGTATTGATGCCTTTTATAACAGCATAGTTGTGTGAAAAACAATTCTCTGCTCTCATTTATTTTACAAATAATATAGAAACCATTTGAAAAACATAGATTCAGATCTCAGAATACAATTTTCAATTCTTAAGCCTGATATAACAAGACTTGTAAATGACATGAAGCACCAGCCCTCTCATTAATTAATTACTTTAAACTAACAAGTGATATTAGGCCATGGTTTGGTGTTCTGGTGGTATTATTATTATTATTATTATTATTATTATTATTATTATTATTATTATTATTATTATTATTCCAGTAAAAAAATTATAATAGGATTGTGTATATTTACTTATTTGCCCCTTCTCTCCTAATTTGATTTCCCTTGATGAACAACTTTAAATACATTTTGATGTACTTTGGGGTTTTAAATATTAAGTTAAGCCTTGGTAGTCTGCAGCAACAAAATTTATTTAAAGAGAGTTCATGGCAGACAAGAGATTAAGGGCCTAAGCAGAAATAGTGCACATTAAATTGAGGCACTGCCCTGGCTCAGGACTAAGGAATCATGGGAACTGTAATTTATTGTGGCACCAGAGCTCTCTGACAGAGAAGGCTCAATGTCTCAGAAAAAAATATAATTCCCATGATTCCCTAGCACTGAGCCAGGGCAGTGCCTCAATTTAATGTGCACTATTTCTGGCAGTCTGTAAGAACTGTTGTTCTAACACAATATATAACTGTATGCTACATAAATAAAATCTTGCTAGAGTCAATATGAAAAAAGAATCCATTATTTTACCCCTCTTTGTGTCCATTCTTGCTTGGGTGAGACAGAAACAGCTCCTTGAATTTTTGAAAGCTCCATTTCTCTTCCTTCCCACTGACTTAAAGGGAAAACAAATGCAGACCAACAAAAAGGAAGCAGAAAATAAATAGTTTTTTGAGGGACATGGTATCCATAAAGAAAGAGGAAATACATCTCAAGAATGCCAGTCTTTATTTTTTTTTCTGTGCAGATTCCATTGGGTGCTCTCCAGTTTTTGCTTATTTTGAGTAACATGATAGCAATAAAAGAGCTAAGGACAAGACAACACAATTAATGGAGACAATGGACTAAATTTCAGCGCAACACTCCAAATTACCAAAATATGGATATAAGTCCAGTTAACAAAGAAATGTCTACCCAGACTCCCAACAACCTCCCCAAATATGCTTAAAACATTTGAAGAACAGCCAGCATCCACAATGACAACGGTTAAACATCAATACACTATCTATGAAGTCCCAAAGGAGGCAGTAATATGTACATAAATATGTGACCTCTGAGTGAGTAGAAAAACAGTGACTACACCTGAACAGCAAGAGCAGAAAAACTGAAGTAGGGTGAAGAGTGAAGAGCTGACCTTTCTCCTTGGGGTTTCAAGTTGTAGCTAATGAACTGCCCAAAAGAGTGGGTAAGAAAGCCCTGCAAATGCAAGGGGAAGATGGGGAGTATGTCATGGAGAAGAGTGCATGAGACCAGAAAAAGCATTGTTGGCAGCTGCATAAAACAGCTAATGGGAAGCAGGGGTGGGGCGGGGTGGGTTAGAAAATGTAAAGTGAAGAGATGCAAGCATGCTAAACAACATTGGAGACCAAAAACTAATACACAGTAAGAATGAAACAGGAGAGGGAGCTCAGATATTCCATTGGCTTCCTCTTCCTGCTTCTCTCCACCAGCAATTCTTGTTGCTTCCATCAGCCACCTTTAGGAGTAGAAAACAGTAAGGAGACAAGTTTGATATGTTGTAAGATGGTCACCTGTTTATTCTTTTTTAAATAATAATAATAATAATAATAATAATAATAATAATAATAATAATAATAATAATAATAATAATAAATACCACCAACACATTTTGCCCTAAATGAAAAAAGGCTTTCTTCAGGGGCCTTCAGCAGAAATCATTGGAGCTGAGGACACTGTACAAAATACAGGATCATTGAGTATAAAAAGACTCCAGTAAGATTAAGACGGAAGATGACAAGATTTGGAAAACCTTATAACAAATGATATGTGACAAATTGAATCTTTATTCCACATATATTCCCCATATGGTTCCCAGGCTAAGGTCCAAAAATTACTGAGTTTTAATGTGGTGGTAGTGGGGAGTTAAAGCTTTCCTTTTTAAAATTAATCAAATGTGCATGGTTAAAAGGACTGGAACTTTAGATCCATGGATTGTCACAAAGGAATTTAGGGGAAATCAAGAAATGCATGGATAAATCTGTTGGGAGGTGTGGAAAATATCCCAACTCCCAAAATTACAGGAAGTTGTGCAGATTTCATTGAAAAGTGCACAGCTTTTTCAGCTGACATGTACTGCTTTCCCCCCAATTTTCCCTGTTTTTCCGCTCCCCAGCCCCAAAGTTGTGCAGAAATTATAACCTGTGAAGAGGTGTTATAGGTGTCAAACTGGCTAGGGAGGATGGGAGTGGATGGAAAATTGGCAACTATCATTTGATAACTGCAGCTTCTAAACAGGATTTCTGTAAAAAATTTGAGAGGGGAAAAATTAAAAATAACCACCTCTAGCCTTAGTTATTGTCAATGTAGTTGTTGTTTTTGTTGTATGCCTTCAAGTCATTTCCATCTTATGGTGACCCTAAATTCACCTATCATGGGTTTTTGCTGGAAGGATTCTTCTGTGGGGGTTTGTCATTGCCATTTTCTGAAAGAGGGATCACCTGTGGGTTTCATGGTCACCTGTGGGTTTCATGGTTCAATGAGATTTGAACCCTGGTCTCTAGAGTTATAATCCAACACTCAAACCACTATTCCTATACCCTAGCTACTGAGAGTGTACATTTGACTGTGTGTGTATCTCATTCCACAAGCTACTGTATACTCTAGCTATATTACAACCCATAAGAGTATTCCACCACCACACCTCTTCACCTGATATCTGAGATGTCAAATTTGTGGCAACTTCCTCAATCCCAACCTGGTTTGACAGCTGTAACACCTTTTCATAGCTGATGATTTCTGCATGACTTTGAAGCTGGGGGAGAGAAAGGAGAGCAAGTTGTGAAAAAACAGTGTCCAGTACTCTGTGCTACTAAGAATATATATTTGACATAATTGTGTTCATATCTCATTATATAAACAACTCTATATCATATCTATTGTCTATTATAACTCATAAGAGTACTCCACACATACCTAGATATTCAGATATGTCATGGGTAAATGCAGCACATATCCATGATAACAGCTTCCTGTTTGTCAATAGCCAGAGTGTTCATATATTCAATTTTACAAGCAGCAATTAAAACATTTCCTGTCCCACCCCTTGTGAATCCTTGGCTTTTAAAATCTATATGTCATAGGAAACATCTTCTGTCTGTATAATTGGTGTTGATATGCTGCAATGTATTATTTCTACAATGCTCAAGAAAATTAGTGAAATCCATTGAAGAATGAATGTCTTCTTCTAAAATTTTCTTAGTTTTTTATTATTTCCATACTCTGCAAGTCTGGAAAGTGTGTGTGTGTGTGTGTGTGCATATATTTCAGCAGTCTGAAATAATAAATATTAGATGTAGATTACTCAACAGGCTAGGAAAATTACAGTACTTGATTCTATAATTATTTAATATTATGCACTATCTCGGCTAAAATATTTTCACAGAAAATGTCTCTTTCACTTAAGCTGCCTGAAGGGCACTATATTATCTTTTGGAAATGATTGGCACTTCAGCGATGAAACAATGACTCAACATCACCTTACCTTATTTCTTCTATCTGAATGCTCCAAAGAACTTTAGGCACCCATGAATAGTTAAATCAGGCATATACATTCTCAAGGCAAAAATGTGTCTTCAAATAAACCCTTGAGTTGCTTCTTGATTTCTAGAGGTCCATGGATGTTCTAGGAACCACCTGTTAAATGGATCTGATTTCTCGTTTCCACTGCAATGGGCATAGGAGCAGGAGGACATACCCTCACACCACTCCTGAAGTGGCTCCTGTGAAGAGATGACTCCCCTTTGGTGGCACCCTCTTTGGCAGCTACCTTAGTGGTGGTGGGCATGTCCTTCAAAGTAACTCCTCTTATATTCCTTAGCCTGGGCAGATAATCCAATCCAAGTGGGAAACTAATGGAACTGATGGCTGGCCTCAGTCCACCAAAGAGATACTCACTCGAGTCTCAGATTGAAGGAAGAGGTCACAGACTGTGAAAAAGCTTCCTTTCCTTCACTCTCAGATGGCTTCAGGTCCCAGTCACTCTCTGCAAGGGTGTTGTATTTGCCTTCTTTGTTAAGAGTTCAAGTTCATCTTGTTTATTTCGCATGACCTATGCATTATTATCATGGGTCATTGTGTGCTGCTAATTCCTTGCTGTTTTTTTTTCTGCCATTGTTGATTTCCTCTACTATTGGCCCAATTCCCTCCCTATCATTAAAGCTATTGTATTCTATGACTTCCTGCACTCTAGTATCCTGTCTTCTTCTCTCATGCAACTCTGTTTAAGTCCACCTGATTGGATTTGGAAGACTTCTGGCAAATATGTTCTTCCAACTGTTGTAATGTACAACTCATATCTTTCAAGGAGTTCTTCTTCATGAAAATGCAGCTTATAGTCATAGAAGACAAGCCTTTCTTGACGGCACCATCTGTGAAACCAGTTGTTCACCTCTGTTATTCTTCTCCATCTTCCTAGGCCAAGCTCTTCAATAGGAATGAAGGATGAAATAATAACATATTCCCTTTTCATTCGCTATTCATAGTCTCCCTGATATGTTAAAGTGTAAATGCACAGACCTCAAGCAGCTGCACCTTCTATTGCAGCAAGGTAATCAGATTGCATTTGCTGCAGATACAGCCTGGCAAACCTTCTGACAAGAAACCAAGCATGACAGAGATATTGTAGGTCATCACAATAATAACAGTCATCATCCATGTTCATCAGTCTCCACATATTGTGGCACAGTTGTCCAGGCTTCTCCTCAAAGGGGTGAAACAGATGGGCTCCTGGCCCGATTGTCCCAGGGCCACAGTGACCACATGCCACAGTCTTCAGGGCTCCCACTGTCCCCATCCCAAATGGACCACAGCAAGAAGTGGATAAGACTTGTTCCTTTTGGGCACCTTAGGTGGCCCAGCAATCTTGGTGCAGCTTCCATGTGGGTTGGGGGCATGTGTCATGTAATCTCCATGCCCAAAGCCAAGTGGAAGAGGGCTTTTTAGGCCTATTTGTTTCAGGCCAAAGTTTCCTGAAAAATGCCCATAAAAATTTCTGCATTCTTTTTCTTTTTTGCTGAACTCCAGAGACTCATGCAGGAGTTATATAGACCTAGTGGCTGCTAGATCCACATGCAGACAAGTCACATGCAGACTCACAGAAGCCCTGTTCCTGTAAATTAGGAATGAGAAGAATGCCAGAATCCACAAGGATTTAATTCCACTCCAATTCATAGTGAACGTCATTGGTTCCCCCACATATGACTTAGCCACGTTTCTGGCCACATAATTAGAAACCCATATAGGGCAACCCCCCCCCACACACACACACACACACTACATCAAGGACTTATCTCACTTCATAGAAAAAACTATCAACCTCAAACTCAAACCTGAAGACATACTAATCAGCTTTGATGTGGTCTCCTTGTTCACCAAAGTCCCCATAATGTATACCATGGTACTGATCCAACAATTTTTTTCTGAAAGACATCACAGCCCTGCTTCAGCTAACTTTTTTTTCCTCAGATGGCAGCCCTAT
>CM034706.1:102536675-102547258 GCA_020142125.1 Phrynosoma platyrhinos
TATCCATTTCTATGCAACAACATTATCTCATTTGGGATGCTGAAGAATATTCTGCTCTGAAGATCTAATGTATGCCTTGACATTCAGCAAACTGGACTGGTGGCTTTTGTTTCTGCACACACTCATGCACATTCTCATGGCACCTGTGTGAAGCATGGCAAGTGGTTTTAATTTAAGCCACATTCAATTATTTCATGGTTACCAATTTTATAAGCAGGTATCTTATTTGCTAACAAGCTTGAATTTGTATGATCCAGCTTTGAAACAGTTACACCCAGACTCCCCCCCCCCGCCAAAAACTAAATCATTTTGGTTTGTCCCAACTAGAATAAATTCATTGAATAACTGCTGAATAGTAAGTCAGCACATATATAAATCCCATTGATCTAATGAGTCTACTATAGTTGGGACCAGCAATAGGATTCAGGCCACAGAATGATTAAAGGGGATGGGACTCCATTTCATTTCCTGACAGATACACCTAAAAATATCACTTTGATGCAATAAACTATATGCCAGCCTTCTAGGAGATTACCAAATGATGGTGCTTTTGCACTGTATTTGTGCAATTCATTTCATGGGATTACAACAGTATCAATAAAATACTAATTTCTACATTTCCAGTTACTGTATATACTCAGTTATAAGTCAAGAAATTTATTCCCCCAAATTGACTCTAAAATCAATTGCATATGGCGGGCGCTCCAATGTCGTCCTTTTGTTGCAGCATCCAAAAATGCTGCAATGGAAAAGGCATCCAGAAATGCTGCGATGCTCACAGAGTGGATTGGAGCGGGCCCTAATCCACGGCTTCTCAGGGGGGCTCATGGCTGCCCATCTGTAGAGGCCCTTTGTTATAACCCATTACATTTTACCCTTGATTTATCCATGGATCATATCAAAATCCATGATTTTGACCCTAAAACTTTCTCTTGACTTATACATGAGTCAACTTGAACATGAGTATATACAGTAATCACACAGTTGTTCTTGTTGTGTGTCAAACATGTTCATTATCAATTTTCTGGACACTCTACACTACCCCAGCCTCTGCCCCTTCTTTTTCCTCTTTTCCTGCATGCACCTTAAAAATAAAAATTACCCAAATTCTTGCAGCAATGAGATCATACCCAGAATCATAAGATGCCTTTCTCTCTCTCCTTTCTGGTGATTTGTGATTTTGGAGTTGTGTGTAGTTGTTTTAGGTTTTAGGATCAGTGACTCTGTAGACAACAACATGGTTTCATCTCTTGCTTCAATGGATGCAATGAAATTGAAGTTTTCTTTTGGGAAACCTCATGTTGGCTTACATGTATGTCACTTTAAATGTACACTGTATACCTTGAGAACCTGAAAAACCACTTACAAAAAAATATACAGGACACCCATAGATAGTCTAATGAGATGTATTTTAGTTCTGTTTAAAATAGAGACATTATTTTTAAGTTTATATATGAATTGTATATCTATTTTTAATGACACATTTCTTCTTTTTTGTGATTTGTAAGTGGCCAAATTTTAGACTTAGAAGAGACAGACAATTAGAAAAAGTTGCTTCTCCTGTCTCAAGGTTTAAGCAGACAATCTCCTGGATTGTTGTTTCAGCCATTAGGAACTTTAAAAAAAGACAGCCTTTGGAGCTTTGATTCAGGTCCAAAACACACTGCAGAAATAATCCAGTTTGAGACCACTTTAACTGCCCTTACTCAATGTTAAGGAATTCTGGAAACTGTAGTTTTGTGAGATATTTAGCCTTCTCTGTCAGAGAGCTCTAGTGCCACAACAAACTACAATCCTCAGGATTCCCTAGCATTGAGCCATGGCAGTTAAAGTGATCTCAACCTAGATTATTTCAACAGTGTGTTTTGGTCCATAAAATAACCCAGCCCAGAGAAAAGTGACCACTGCCAGTTCTAAAATAAGAAGTCAGAAATGGATTGAGTTCCATTAAAAAGTGGTGTGATAGCTTTAGGTCTGTCTGAACAGAAATGAGATGACTCTGGGTTGTTCAGCTATTCCTTTATCAGCAGCTTGCTGTGCAAGGAATAATATTTACTTCTGTGCTGTGAAAAAGCTTCATTTGCCGATGCCTGTCCATCTAACACTTGCTAAAGCCATACAAGTAGTACTTCATTTGGTTGTTTGGATAGTCGAGCTCTGTAGCAGACTTTGGAGAGGTGTGTCTTTTTATATCTAAACCTATTTGGATATCAACAGCTTCATCACCAACTTTGACCTTATATTTTGACCACTACTTAAGGAGTCTTGGTAGATTGGCCTTCGGCCATTCAAGGGAACTATAAGGTATTGGTAGGATGGAGGGTCTTGAGTTACATCAGGACATATGTCCATCAACTGATGGTTCTGGGAAGATGTTAGATGTTTTCATTGGAGCAGCAATTCAAGTTGTGCAGGACAATGGAAGATATGGCATTAGCAGGGCGAAAGGTTATTACAGAGGAAGACGTGATAGATGCTTGATATCGATCTCGCCTTCCATTCACCGTACTACCCTAAAAGATCTGGGGAGCATTCCTAACCAGCTGCTCTCTCCTCCCCTCCTCCCTCTACAGTGCCTCTACAGCCTAAAAAAATGGAAATGGTGGGGTTTTTTGTTTTTGTTTTTTAACAGTTTGTATTTGGATTTTTATATTAATCTGTCATTGTTTTAATTGGTATCTGATTTAATAATGTTTTAAGGGGGGAGGGAATATACTGTTTTATCCTTATTGTTCTTTTAATTGTTGTAAACTGCCCAGATTGGTTCACCATAGGGCGGTATAGAAATAATGAAAAAAAAAAAAAAAAGGTCAGTGAAGAATAAGGCTCGCATTATCTATGCCTAACAGATAGATCACAGTCCTGGCCTGACACATATCACAGAGGCCCGGCTAGGAGCAGATAGCTCTGTAACCTGGGCTCAGGCCCTTCCAGCTCGGTACCCCATCAATGAGCAGGTAAGGGAAAGTGGGTGGGGGGGTAGCCATGGTCCATAAAAACAACCTTGCCTTAACCAGGATACCTATCCGTTCATTAGACCACATCAAATGCATTTACTTTAGCTGGAAGAACAGGGAGAGACTGGGGATTCTGTTGATTTACTGTCCACCCCATAACTTAACAGACTTCCTAGCAGAACTGACACAACTAGTCTTGGAGATGGTGTTGGAATCACCTAGGCTATGGGCCCTTGCAGACTGCCAGGAATAGTGCACATTAAATTGTGGCACTGCCCTGGCTCAGTGCTAGGGAATCATGGGAACTGTAATTTATTGTGGCACCAGAGCTCTCTGACAGAGAAGGCTCAATGTCTCAGAAAAAAAATACAATTCCCATGATTCCCTAGCACTGAGCCAGGGCAGTGCCTCAATTTAATGTGCACTATTTCTGGCAGTCTGAACAGGACCGATTAGTCCTGGGTGACCTCAACATCACCCTCGAGGCTGGTTTGACTAATCTTACTGGTGTGGCTCAGGAGTTCATGGTTTCCATGACAAACATGGCAAGGAACTCCATCATCTTCCAGGCCATTGAGGCTGGCATCTATGTGCCAGGGAACCCCACTGTCACCCTGAGGGACCAGCAGATCAGCCCCCTTCTGCTCACTGACAGTGCCTACCCCACTCAGAAGTGGCTCATAAAGCACTACCAAGGCACCACCAATGCCAGGCACAAAGGATTCAACAAGAAGCTGAATCTCTTCAGGAATGTGGTGTAAAGGGCATTTGGGCAATTCAAGGCTCGGTGGAGGTGCCTCACTGGGCCACTCTGTCCTGGATTGTGGCCAGTACACACAAACCTACGCTGATAAGGATGGCTCAACAAGGTAACTAGCTATGCAGCTGGAAATAGTCCACCAACCTTGCAGGAACTGAGAGAAAGAGCAAACCAAAAGCCAGAGCTGAAGTCAGGAACACAGGGGTCACAATAGTCAGTTCAGTCCAAGGTCAGGTCAGCCAGAGGGTAGCAATAATCCAGTCTGTTCCAAAGTCAAGGCCACAAAAAGTCAAGGTACAGGGAGCCAGTGTAAGCAACAATCACACCAAAGAATCATGCAATAATCTCTGTCATTGAGTTGGCAGCTCTCTGTTTCCTAAATAGGGGATGCCCTCCCACGTACCAGATGAGGCTGATTAGCTAATTGCCTCACAGCAATTCTCTGGGATCTGCGTCTGCCAGCACTTTCAGCCCTACACTGCCCGAAGGAGGGAACCTTCAAGCCTGATTCCTCCCCAGAGTCACCACTAGGCTGCTGTACCAACAGAGGAATCCCATGAGCACTAGAACCTGGCTGAGACTCCTCCTCTGGGGCTGGGAGATCAGGGCTGGGCTCTGGCAGAGCAGGATTAACACCTGGTGTAGCCTCAATTACCTCTTGCTGTGGAGCAGGATTAGCCCCTGGTGTAGCCTCAATTACCTCTTGCTCTGGAGGAGCCCCATCCTCCTCCTTATCCTCCGAGACCTGCTCTTGGCTGGCCATGACACACTCCTTATGGCAGAGGAGAATGCTGTCCCCATCATCGCCTCCTGTGTCACCCTCCACAACATCTGTGAGATGTGCTGGCTTTGTGATGCACACCCTGGGGACACCCATGGCAGATGCTAACCTTGTGAAGCTGAGAGAAGGGGAAGCTGTGAGGGAGGCCCTGTCAGAGTTCTTTGAGACCAGGAGGATCAGAAGTATCCCCTCTCCTCCATTGTGATCTTCAGGCACTACTGTACTATGCCATCATAAGCACTTCAAAAAACTTATCCTATTATTCACATTCTGTGTCTGGCCAGCATTCATGCTCCTATGCACCCATGCTTAACTATGAGCCTAAGGGACACACACACACACACACACACACACGGTCTTTGGGGGGGGTCACCAGGTGCCAGATTAGCAATAGAAAGATACAGTGTGCAGGAATGACCAACTGCAATTTCTGACAATGTATCAATTCACCAACAGTCAGCCTTCCCAATGGCTCCTTTGATTGTAACAATTGGTAGCCCAGAGGGCAACCATTGGGAGCGTGAGACAAACTTCTTTTCTGAGGGTCTCCATTGGCTAGGGGCCAGGTAAGGCCATCTGCCCCAGCAACAACTGCCCATAAATGCCCCTGCAGACATCCATAATTCCCCAGGATGACAATGGCGGCCAGGAGGAGAATATCCATCCACTTCCCTTATTGGACCAATGAGGAGGTGGGCATTGTCTTTCATGACCTCACCCTGCAGCAGGGCTTCAGGAGGACCCCTCAACAGTGCCAGACCAAGTTTAAGGCACTGAAGGGGGTCTTCTTTGAAGCCCTGGAGGATTATGGGGAGCATCCTCAACTGCAGAAGTGGTCTCCCTTCTATGACTGGCTGCAGGACCTATGGGTGAGGGCCTCCATCTGCAGGCACAACAGCCTCCCATACAAGCAGGTGAGATGTGATGGCTGCATAACTGCAGCCTCCATGACATTCCTGTCCCTTCCCTCCCCCACCACGTTCCATGGCTGTTTCTTAAATTGTGTTTTTCACTTTCACAGGAGACCCTGAGGAGGAGCAGCCTGCCCGAGCCACCACCCGCCAGGAGAGGAAGGCCAGGAGCCTCTTGATGCTGCCTGCCTGGAAGCATTACAAGGGAGCTGGGACCAGGACCATCAGAGTGGCACCCAGGAACCCTGGCTGTGGCATTGGGTGATGGGCTGTAGTGCAACCTCTTAACCACACTTTTCTCTTTTTTTCCCCTTGCAGAAGGACAGCTTGAAGGCTGACATTGAGTATCACCTTAAGCAGCTTGTTGACTCATTGGCAGCCATCATGTACCATCTTTGTCTACCTCCATGCCCACTCCCACCCCCCTCCCCATCCCCATCCCTGAAGCACCTTCCCCTCTCCTTCCCTTTGTACATACCCCCCTCCTTCCCCTCACCTTCTTCCCCAGTTGTAAATAGTCCCCTCCCCTGCCCCCATTTGTAAATAGTTTAAAATGTTTTTATTGAAAACATTTTTTTAAAAAAATCATGCTGCAATCTGCGCACGTATGCAGGTCTGGCAAAAGCTGTATTTTATGAATAAACTTTCTATTTCTAAACCTTATAACATTTTGTGTGTAGGTATGTTCAATGCAGGATCAGTGCTGAGAACCAGTGATGACCATGAGCTTCATTTATATACCACTTCATATTGCGATATGGGATGTCTAAGCGGTTTACAACTGTAAGCTCATTGTCCCCCAACAGTTGGGTACTCATTTTAGCAACCTTGGAAGGATGTAGGCCTGAGTCTAGCCTGACCCCTGGCTAGTATTGAACTTGCAACCTTGTGGCCTATGAGTGAGTGGCTGTAGTACAGGCATTTAACCACTGCGCCACTAGGGCTCTGAGTCAGTTGGACATAGTGTGGGGTAGGAATGAGTGAGGTGGACATAGTGTGGGATAGTTGGTGATGTCTGCCTTCCTACTTAATGGTCATTTGTCACAACATCCCCTTATCCCTCTGCTTGATCTCCACCTTTAGAGCTGTGGCACTGCCATATTGCTGCTGAAGAGGCTGGCAGACTCATCAATGGGGCATTGCACTATGATCTCCACATCCATAGCAACCCCTTCTTCCATGGGTGGAGAGCTCTCGCTCTTCCCTCTGCCCAGGCTAACAGCCCTCCTCCTGCATGGATGGAGAATGACCTCTCCTTCCTCTGCCCACCACCACAGCCTCCACATCCATGGGTGGAGAGTGACTTCTCCTTCCTCTGCCCATGCCAACAGCCCCCTTCTCTAGGGCCAGGGGGATGGCCCTTCTTCCTCCACCCTCC
The DNA here is from genome assembly GCA_020142125.1 of Phrynosoma platyrhinos. Lineage (NCBI taxonomy): Eukaryota > Metazoa > Chordata > Lepidosauria > Squamata > Phrynosomatidae > Phrynosoma > Phrynosoma platyrhinos. The sequence continues at coordinate 102,543,463 of CM034706.1, forward strand.
TCCACACTGTCCCCTCTGCCACCAATAGCCCCCTTGGGCCCTGTTATGCCATCATGTTGCAATCTGAACACATATGCAGGTCCGGCAAAAGCTGTATTTTATGAATAAACTTTCTATTTCTAAACCTTATAACAGTTTGTGTGCAGGTACGTTCAATACCTGCTGACCCAGCCAACCAGTCTGCACATCTAGGGAGTCAGAGACATGCTGGTGCTCGTGGGCAATGTGCTCTTGCTGCTGGAGGGATCTCTTTTGGAACTTCCTCCAGTGCTCTGCTTCACTCTGTCTCAGCTGATAGAAATGTCCAGTGAGATGATAGGAACATTCCCCAAGCCATTCCTCCTGTTCCAGGAGTTTGCCTATTTGGTTTGTGATGCATTCCATGAACTGATGCAGGTCAGTGACACACCCTCTTCCCTTTGATCTCAGCCGGGTGGCATTTCAGCTCTAGGATTAGCTGTTTCATTCTCCTCTCTCTTGTGCTACTTCTCATTCTATGGGACATATATGGCACAAGGCACAGTTTACACACAAAACATGTCCTGCAGAGATCAGGGGTGGAGGAGAGAGGTACATGCCTGGGAGGTTTGTGTAGACACACTGGACACATGCAGCTGGTGGTCATGCAAAGGACATGGTCAACAGGACACACAAACAAATGTCCCTCCACGTCCCCCCTCCCAGCATGCCGGGGGTAAAAGCAGTGGTTGCGTTAGCAGCAAGGCTGTAGAGAGCCAGGATGGGTATAAAAGCCCACCCAGAAACACCCTCTCCAGCAGCGTGGCAGCAGTGGGGCTGCAGAGAGGTCGGGCAGAGGCCCAGGAGCCACCCAAGCAACACCACCTCAGCAGCACAGCAGCAGTTACAGTAGCAGTGAGGCTGTGGAGAGTCAGGGTGGGTATAAAAGCTTGCCCAGAAACACTCTCTCTAGAAGCGCAATGGCAGCAGAAGAAGCAGGGCCTCAGAGAGGTCAGGCGGAGGCCCAGGAGCTGCCCAAGCAACACCACCTCAGCAGCGCAGCAGCAGTTGCGGCAGCAGTGAAGCTGTGGAGAGCCAGGGTGGGTATAAAAGCCCACCCAGAAACACCTTCTCCAGCAGTGTGGCGGTAGCAACAGTGGTGGGGCCACAGAGAGGTCGGGTGGAGGCCCGGGAGCCACCCAAGAACACTCCTGTGGAGTGATGTGGAGTTTCCATCTTATCCATTCAGCTTTCTACTATTAATAACAGCAGTGACTATGTTGCTGAAAATTGGGAGGATAGTTAAGACTGGATAGACCCCCTTGACCCCCTCCTCCTACTTTAAAAGCAAGGAGCCCCTCCCACTGAGCTGGCCTTTAAAGCCCATTGTTATGAAATGGCCATGAGAATGTAGATTGGGAATTTAATTTGGATCTTTTATCATCTCCATTTTGTATAGGGGCCGGGAATGATCTGGGAGCGGGAATTGAGGTTGTGAGGGAGAAGGGAAGGTATGGCAGCAACAGAGTGGAGTTGTTACAAAAGAAGGCAGGATGAATGTTTAAAAGCTATCCCGCCTTCAGTTCACTCTGCTTCCCAGAATGGTCTGGAAAGTGTACCAAACATTCCACAGAACCTTACCTTGCTCCTTTGCAATGCCAGGTTGGTAAAAAAAAAAAAAAAAAAAAAAAAAAAGACCCATATTATACACGATCTCCTTGTAGATGAGGATGCTGACCTGGCTTGCTTCACAGAGACCTCACTGGGAGAGGATAGTGCTACTACATGGTCGCAGGCCCTCCAGGCCAGGTACTCTGTCAGTGAGCAGGTAAGGGGAAGTGGGAGGATAGATGGAGTGGCTTCGGTTTACAAAAACAACCTTACCTTGGACAGGATACTTGTCTGGAACACAGTCCTCTTGGAGTGTATGTCCCTGATCCTAAGGACCAGGGATAGTTTGAGGAGTCTGTCTAGCAGACTCCCTAACTGAGCTGACACAGCTGGGCTCAGAGTTGTTGGAGTTGCCCAGACTTTTAGTTCTAGGCGACTTCAACACTCCACTTGAGACCAAGCTTAACAGATGCGGCTCGGGAGTTCATGGAATCTATGACAAACATGGGCCTATCCCAACTGGTCATCAGGCCCACTCACTGTGTGGGTCATACCCCCAATGCAGTCTTCAGTACGGAATATCTGTGGGCGGAGATAATAAATATCTCTGCATTATTATGGACCGATCATTTCCAGATAAAGGCTGAACTGACAACCATTGTTTGCCTTTCTGGGGGTGGTAGACTTATTAGAATGGTCCGCCCTCAAAAGCTGAAGGAGCCAATTGGATTTCAGAAGGCCTTAGGGGGTTTAATGGTTAGGAACACTGGTGATTCTGTCAAAGCTTTGGTTAATACTTGGAAAACCAATCTTACCAAGGCAAACGATACAATTACTCCCAAGCGTCCTTTCCACCCTGCTTCTAACTGAAAGACTTGTTATACAGATAAACTTAGGAAGATGAAGCAGGTTGGATAACACCTGCTGTGATGTATTTAATGACTTCTTCACAAATAAAATCTCTCAGATAAGAGCTGACTTAGATGCCAGTATTGTAACAGAATCAATAGAGGAGGTCACCAGCAACTCCATTAGCAAAATTATACTGGAATCAATTTCAATCTGTAAATACCAATGATGTAGACAAGCTCCTCAGAAGTGAGAGAAAGACAACTTGCCCTCTCGACCCTTGTCCATCTTGGCTGGCCATCTTGGGGGGGGGATGCATTGAGGCTCTCCTTAGGGACATCATCAATACATCCCTCAGGGAAGGCTGTATTCCATCTTGTTTGAAGGAAGCGGCAGTTAGGCTGCTTCTGAAAAAGCCTTCCCTGGACCCTCTGGATATGAACAACTATAGACCAGTCTCTTTATTACTATTTCTAAGCAAAGTGATTGAGAGAGCAGTCACTCTTCTGTCTTGGAGGAAACTGATTATCTTGACCCATTTCAAACCGGCTTTAGGACAGGATTTGAGGTTGAGACTGCCAATGTAGCTATGGTTGATGACCTCCGTCTGAGTATCGATAGGGGTAGTGTGGCCTTGTTGGTGCTCTTAGACCTCTGAGTGGCTTTTGACACAATAAATCACAACATCCTCTTGGATCGCCTCAGGGGGTTAGTAACTGGAGCCACTGCATTGCAGTGGTTCTGCTCCTTCCTCTCAGGTCGATTCCAGAGGATGTTGATCAGGGACAGCTGATCCACAAAAAAAGGAGCTGAATTGTGGCATCCCATAAGGCAACATTCTATCCCCGATATTGTTTAACATATACATGAAGCCACTGGGAGAGATCATACCGAGGCAAGGGGCAGGGTGTTATCAGTATGCTGATGACACCCAGATATATTTCTCTATGCCTTGGTCATGTGCCATTACTGCTGATGGCATCTCACCTCTCAATGGCTGTCTTAGGGGCTAAGCAGACGAGTGGCCATGGGCCACCCTGGGAAGATGCGCTGTGGGACCGAGGCATCCACATGCCTCAATCCTGCAGCACAGCTTTGCAGCCCCTGAAAGGAGTGCTAAATTAGCGCTCCTTTCACAAGTCAGTGAAAGTGCACCACAAAAGGCTGCGGCACACTTTCGTTGACTTTTCCACTGCAGCGCATGGAAAGGCTATGGCGGGAGGTCCTCCTTGGAGCACCGGCTGTTTGGAGGGCCGGCTGCTCCAAGGATGACCTAGGGATGGGGTTGGGGCACCGAGCATGCAGCTGCCCCTCCCCTTCCCTGCCCCCAAGACTATTTAGGGTGGTAGGGGATCTGACGTGGGTTCCACCTGCACAG
>CM034706.1:102565711-102580608 GCA_020142125.1 Phrynosoma platyrhinos
GAGCCTGTACGCGATTCCGCTGGCATTTTGTTTTATGTATGTTATCTATTGTTGTTTTAATGGAGGAATTTTCCTCCTTATACCTTTTAAATTGTACTGAGTTTAATTACATTTTTAAGGGGGGAGGGGGAGGTACTTGTTCTTAACTGCTGTTGAATTTTATCATGTAAGCCGCCCCGATTGTGCTCAGAGGGGCGGGGTATTAAATAAAAATTATTATTATTATTATTATTATTATTAGGATCGGGAGTCCCATTGGACCCGGGGACACTGGGAGTGGTGTGGCATTGCCATTGTGGGGGCAACTCCTGAACAGTGTCCCCCAGTGGCACAGGGGCAAAGATGCAAACATGTGATCATTTGGTTACCCATTCTGTGACCTGAAGCCCAGCCATGACCAGACCACTTGGGTTCATCAAACAACAGGCAGGTTGGTCAATGCAGATTCAGACCCATGCACTCAGGCCAACCCTACCTGTCAGCTGTACTGAAGTTGTGGCCTTTTTCTGCCAACTGTATGTCCTGGTGTCCTTTCTGTGATGTCTCACCTTCTCCTGAAAATGGGACTGTCCAACTTACTGGACCAGCTGGTTGCTGGGGCGGGAGGCATTGGGCTTATGGGCTCTCTGCCTGGCTGGGTTGGTGCTCCCAGAAGGCTTTGAGAGTTGGTTTTGGGGGCTGAATTGGCTATCTGTGCTGTCAGAGGGTAGGATGTCCAGTTGCCATCCAGGACTACAAATCCCAGTGGTCTTTGCAACTGAAAGCCCTGCCCCTTGCCCCAGCCAGTGGTCTCTGTGATTGGCTGGGGGGGGCAGGACCAGTACGCTGATGATACCCAGATATACTTGTCCATGACCAGATCATCAGCCCAGACTTCAGATGGCGTCTCTCCTCTCAATGACTGTCTTAGAGCGGTAATGGATTGGATGAGGAAAAACAGATTGAAGTTAAATCCAGACAAAACGGAGGTACTAACAGTCACAGGCCCGAAACCAGGTTTGGAAATACAGTCTCCAGCCCTGCATGGAGTCACACTCTCTTCTAAGGACTGTGTTGGCAGTCTGGGGGTACTCCTAGAGTCGTCGCTTCACATGACTAGTCAGGTGAATGCGATGGTCAGGAGTGCCTGTTACCAGCTTCAGCTGATATGCCAACTGCACCCTTATCTGAACATGAGGATCTGGAAACTGTGGTACATGCTCTGGTAACCTCACATCTGGATTACTGTAATGCACTCTACATGGGGCTACCCTTGTGCCTAATCCAGAAACTTCAATTGGTACAAAACATGGCAGCCAGGTTAATTACTGGAACATCTAGGAGGGAGCATATAACACCAGTGCTCAAATCCCTGCACTGATTGTCGATTAGTTTCTGGGCACAGTACAAGTTGTTGGTTTTAACCTTTAAAGCCCTACATGGCTTGTGCCCATCTTATCTCAGGGACTGCCTCTTCCTGTATGATCCCCCCGCACACTTCAGTCTTCTGGGAGGAACCTGCTGCAGCCCATGAAAACCAGGCTCTCACAGACCTCCCAGAGGGCCTTTTCTGCATCCGCTCCCAGACTATGGAATGGCCTGCTGGATGAGATTCATCTTATTACCACTCTTGCCGCCTTTAAAAAGGCTGTAAAGACAGATCTCGTCTGGCAGGCCTTCCCAGAATAACTGCCCGGCAAACTAGAGGTGATCTCATACTACCCCTTGGCTGCCACTGCATGCTGCTATATTTTATTTGTATCATTCTGTTTTTAATTCTATTGCAGTTTAATTCAGTTTTAAGGGGTGGGAGGGTTGGGGTGCGGGATAAAGGAATGTTTTAACTGTTGCTGGTTTAATTGTTGCACACCGCCCTGATTGCTGAGCAGAGGGGCAGGTTATAAACAATAATTTATTATTATTATTATAGGAGAGTGCGCAACTTCCACCTGCTTTGGTTGTTGGGCCATGTGGCTTGGGCAAATGGCGCCATTCCAGCCTGGCTTTCCCCACCCCACACCCCTTTAGTTGGATTCATGGGTGCTGTCGGGGGCAACTCCTGAGCACCATCCCCAGTGGAAAAGAGATCAGCTGGTTACGCTTTCTGTCATCTTGAAGTCCTGCTATTAATGGGCTACTTGGGTTCATCGAGCAACAGGCGGGTTGGTTCATGCCAGATCTAGAACCATGCACTCACGCCAACCCTACCTGTCAGCTGTACTCAATAAAGTTATGCTCTTTTTCTGCCAACTTCTGCCAACTGATGTCCTTTCTGTGACATTTCACTTTCTCCTGCAACATCTGCTTTTCTTTATATGCACATGAGAGTTAGTAATGATCTTTTAAATATAGCCCTTACTATTCTAAGAGCAATAAACTCCACCACAGTTCTGTTAACAGACCCTCCCCTCCATTTGGCCACGACAACACTCATTTTGACAGATAAATGTCTGAAGTGGAAAAACCTTCTAAATCTCTCAATTTCTTCTGCTAAAAGCAAAATTAGCAGCAAGCAACATTGTCATCCAGACGTTGTTTATCATTAAGGGCTGGAACAGACTGGCAAAAAAGCTGGCTTCCTGGTGGCTTGAGGGCATGCCGTTTAGATGACGCACACCTCCAAGCTGGCAGGAAGCCACTGTAAAGCTGCCTGGACATTTACATGGCAGCAGCTTTACAGAGTTTTTAAGAAGTACAAAAACCTTTATGGCACTCATTAAATACTAAAGATTCTCCATGCCATTGTCTTTCCTTTTCTATGTATGGTTGTGAAAGCTGGATAGTGAAGAAAGTAGCTAGGAAGAGAATCAATTGATTTAAGATATGGTGCTGGAGAAGAGTTCTGTGGATACCAAAGTCTGCTAAAAAGACAAATAAATTATCCTAGAGCAAATCAAGCCTGAACTATCCCTGACTTTAACTTGTGTCTTTCTCTGACCTTGACTAACTATCCTATATATTCATAACTCTGACAAACTCCTAATCCTACCTTTGACAGGCCAGGCTCACTGAGACTGAGTGCCATAAAGGTTTTTGTACTTCTTAAAAATGATTTTTCACATTTTAAAGACTTTTTTGCAAAAAAAAAAAATAATAATGAAAAAGCATTCATTCAGTCATTAGGCCAAAAACATTACTTGTGTCTCTGTGTGTGTGTGTGTGTGTGCAGGAAGGAACAGTTTTGATAAAAAAAAACACTGTGGGTTGTGCAATATGAACTGGTTGGAGTCCAAAATATTTTTTTAGAGTATGCATGAGGTTTTCTTTTTGTGTTTTGGTTTGGTTTGGGTTTTTTTGTTTTTGTTTTTGTTTTTTTGTTTTTTGGTGCTCAAAACCAATGTTAGTGTGAGAACACACATGCAAATGATTTTGTTGCTAATGTCTTGTATAGCAGAGCAGCTGACCACTTTCTCAGGTTTCTTGATACACTGAGAGAGACATCCTTTCTCAGGAAGGACAAGAAAATTACAAGTACTCTAATTTCTTTTTAAAAATTGATTATTCTTTGCATCCTTTGGATTGAGAGCATTCTTCCTTTACCCAGAGCATCTACCTTGACAGTACTGGCTAGAAGCCCATAAACAGGATATATGCATAAAAGAGAAATGAAACACACAGCTGGAACACTTTTTTCAGTTTTCACAACAGAAGCTCCCACTGCCAAAGAGGCAATCTGGCAAGCAGACTGAACAACAGTATCCCTGCTTGGTGAGCTTTGGGAATTGCTTACTTATCATTCCCTTTGTATTCAAATCCCTTTCTCCAAATAGTTAAAGGCAGTATCTATCCTATCTTAAGGAGTCAGCATCATGTAGTGGTTTGAGCACTGGACTACAACTCTGGAAACCAAGTTTTGAACCCTTGGGCATGTTACTCCCAGTCTCAGAGGAAGGCAAACACAAACCTCCTCTGGACAAATCTTCCCAGGAAAACCCTATGCAAGGTTTTTTTTAAGGTTCACATAAGTTGGAAATGATGTGTAGTCACCCACAACAGCAATCCTGCCTTCTTCTCACAACTCAGTTAGGTTAGACTGAGGACGTTATCACACGGGGGCAAATCTGCTGGTTAATCCACACAAAATCCAGACAGAAACTGGATTAGTGCCCCGTGTTTTCACATGACGTCACAAAGAAACTGGAAAGAAAGTGGACAGAAACTGGTGTTAACCGCGATCTTTTATAATCCAGTTGTCTGGAGGAAATGCAAATACGTAATTACAGTAATTACGCATTTACCGTAATGTGATAGCCAAATGCACATTAGGGAGCATTTCCCTGCTGTTACCATGGTTCAAGTGAGCATTCCTCTATCTGCACATGTGCAAGAGGCTCATTTCTAGTACATTTACAGGTTTTTTTTCTCTTGTGTGTGGATGTTCAATGCACTTACTGTAAATTCGCAATTAAGGTAATGACGTTTGCGGAAACAAGGTTTATTTCCCGTTTATTTTCGGGATGCCTAATTTCCACTTTATTTTCAGTTTCTGGGCCACGTGTGATAACGTCCTGAGAGATGGTATCTGGTTTAATATGGGCTTGCTGGCTAAGTAGCAGAGTTGTAGCTATAGAGGGGGTCAGAATGAGGGTGTCCTCTATGTAAAAATAAATTAAAAAAATTCTGCCTCTCATACAAATTTACTTCAGTCCCCAAATGCCCAACATGTCAGTAACTTAAAACATCACTTGAGCATTTAGAGAGGCAGGCATATAAAGAAGAGTTATCAGTAAAATTACCATGGGAGTGTGAGCACAGTAAACATAAGAGTTCTAGATATGAACAATTTTCCACATCTCATTCTCTGGAATGATAGAAATTTAGGGATTGAGAGGACATTATTATTTGAAGAGCAGGATTCTTATTGGGGACAATTTACACTAGCCTCCTGAGTAGAAAGATAAACCTAGAGTCTGCTTCAGCTTAAGAAACAAAACCAAATTACATGTGCCACCATTTTTGGAGCAGAGAGGGCTTCAAACTACCGTCATCAGCACTACATTACATTGCATCATGCTTTGTTGTTACTGCTGTTGTTGTTATTGTTGTTGTTTTCCTTTTACAGATTTAGAAGTTTATCACACGCACCCAAAAAACAACTTAACCCTGCCGGGATAGAGTTTCTTTCAGAATGCAGCCAGGAATTATTGCATTAGAAATGGTGCTGATACTGCCAGGCAATTGCAGTATCCAGTTCCCAGCCATGCTCAGCTGCCCAATTTGCAAACATGGGAAGCTCCCAAGTTTGCAAATTGGCCAGCTAAGTGTGGCTAGGAGCTGAGATTTAGCTGGGATGTAGTCACCTGGTGGCATCTTCAGCATTTCTTATGTGATAATTCCTGGTTGCATCCCATGAGCGACTCTATCCTGGCAGGGGTATGCCACTTTTTTGGGGGGGGAAGGGTGATAAACTCCTTAAAAATGATAGGCATGTCTGTCCACGTCTCCATTCTCTCCTCATAGCAACCCGATGAGATAAATAACAGAACAACTTGGTAGACAAAAGAAGCTTCAAGGAAGAATTCATACCAATTTTAATGCTTCATGGAGGCATTAACCTTGTCTCTCTGTATGAATTTCCTAGTGATTCTTCTGCCCCTGGATGGGAAAATGATACATACTAATCCTTGCCCCTTCCCCTCAATTAACAAATTTACCCACAACTAGTGAAGTTCCAGCCTAAATCAAGTCTGCTTGCACCTACATTTAACTGAATCATGGTGGGGAAAGTATCATTGGGACATCTGGTCATAAATCTCCTATGTCAGGTCTATACTGGCTTATGCTCTCCCAATACATAATTCTGTGTTTGTTTGTTTTTATGAAAGTTTAATTGTAAAAGATGTATTTTAGATTAGTCAGTAAACAACATTACAATAGGTATTCAGGAACAATTCTTTTCCTATTAGCTTTTTTAAGCATCTCGTTCTCATTTGTTGGACACTACTTTTTGGGATCATATGTCAGATATTATTTGTGAATACCTCAAATTATGTATTTGACCTTTTTTCCACATTAAAATCCTTAATAAATATTTTAATTGTTTGTTGAAACTTAGCTGCCAGATAGCTTGCATTAATTTGAATAATGAAACACTTGCTTACCTTCCATTTTGAAAAAAAGTCTCTAGGGGGAGGAGGAAACAACCCAGTACCATGACAGCTTGCATTAATAAGCTCAAAACATTATATTTTCATCTATGGCTTGGTCTGTCTGTTTCTAATTTGAATATGTGCTGGGTGCTTTCTTGCCATTTTAACTTCATCTGCATTTTTCAGGGAGAAAATGCTTTAATTTCTGAAAATAGCAGGATCTCAATGTCAGTTTGGATACAGGGTTAATTAAAACATATTTATACTTTTAATGGGTGAGGAGAACAAGAATCCTTCTGTGCATACCATTTTCTTGTCTTGGTTTGCTTTTGGGAGTTGAACATATGGGGGTTCAAAAAAAAAGTGCCAGTGCATACAAGCAGTCATCAACTGTTTTAAATATGCCTCTTTCAATCTTTTTTACTTCAGCAATTTCAGGGCTACCTACCATAGATATGCCAGAAACATCTACCTTCTAGGCATACTTAGGGGAGAGAAAGAGAGAGAGAGAGAGAGAGAGAGAGAGAGAAGAATTAGCATATTTTTTTCAGAAGAAGGGAATGTGATCAACCATATTTCAGTTGTGCTAATGCATAGGCTGAATATCAGTTGAGAAAGGAAATGATTTTGTTTATACTTTGAAAGAAACAAAGAATAAACAACAGTAGTTGATAGGCTCAGGGATTAGGAAAGTTTGATTAGACAAAAACTCTCAGAATTCCACAACCAGAATTTCTACTGATTATGCTGACTGAGAAATTCTGTATATTCTTCAAAAAAAGAACTTATCTATGCTCTGAATACATTCATCTAAGTGTTCTGCCAAATATGCGAGCACTAAAACTGAGTCAGTGTGGTGTAGTGGTTCGAATTTTGGACTACAATTCTGGAAACCAGGTTTCAAAATCCTGTTTGACAATAAAAACTCACTGGGTGACCTTGGCCAAATAACATTCTCTGTCTTAGAGGATGGAAATGACAAACCCCCTCTGAAAAAACTTGCCAAGAAAATCCTATGATAGGGTTGCTATAAGTCATAAATGACTTGGAGGTACATAGCAACAACAACAAAACATATATGCTGGCCCCTTTATCAATTTCCATGGGTGTCAGCCCACCCTCATTTCACCAACCCCTGCCAATTCGAGTTTCAAAGTCTACAGAAGAATTCTACTCATATCTGTGAAATTTTCAGACTGTAAAGGGATCATAATAAAGTGGAAACCACATGTCAGTGGTATCACTAGGTTATAGATAACTGTTTCCTTACTATACCTCATCCCAAGTTCTAACAAAGACGTCATTAATAGAATCAAATTTTCTAGTATTTTCCTTCACTTAAGGATACATCATCAGTAAAGTGGTTCTACTATTCTGCTACTGTAGGAAATGCTAAAAGAAACTAACCCCAACCTTAATCATGCAATACTAAAATTGTCAAACCAGCAGCTATACCTTTAAAGCAAACATGATTTATGCACTCTTTGCTCTTAATCAATATTGTAAGGTGAAAGGTTTTCTAATACAATGGAGCAAAATTAACAACAATCATAAATCCATCCTTCTTGCTAAAACTTTGGAATTTATAGGGGTTAATGAATTTGTTCCATCACTCACTAGATAAAATGCATCATCTTGGATGATGCAATGCCATTTCTTAATTAGGATCCCACAAAAGTGCCATGCAAATGTACATAATTTATTCTCATCATATTGTTGAACTGGGAATTTTGCCAATGAATAAAACATCTTATTCTGGAAGAAAAAAGAAGAAACTCATACTTTTGAGTTTGACAAGAGAGACCGATTCCTTAAATTGGCATGCCCATAAATCTAATTTAGCATGAAAGACAAAGTCAGGGTAATTTTCAATCAGTCCTCTAGTGTGAGGTTAGGCAGAGACCTTCAAATGGTGATCACTTAATAAGACAAAGTGTATGAAAGCCATTAACAGCCAACCTATATATGCTTCATTGTCAACCTTTTCCTTGTCTGAGAGAAACAATTGGAGCTGCTATTAAGCCACACCTTTCTGGTCATTCCAGAAGGTGAATGTGAAGTTTGATGAAGCAAGGAGGTCTAACTGAATTGAAATTTAGTATTCTTTTGATATTCACAAAAGGCTAGTTGTGAATTAAACACATTCCCTGTGAAGTCCAGCTGTAAAGAAAGGATACTAATGTAACTAGTATGTTACGTGCAAACCCAACCCCAAAGGAGTTATTTATATCCTCCTCCTCCTACAATGTGCACAATAACATCAGAAAGAATACAAAATATTTTATAAATAAATAAAGTGACTATGTAGCTCATTGGCTGTGCTGGCAAGGGTAACAGATGTGAAATTCAACAACATATATGAATACTGTGAATGCTCAGAATTTGCAGATTTTGAACATCATACATCTGTTTCTGCATGAACAGATATGCAACAGGTTCCAATGCCAACTGAACATCAAATTAATGATCACCAGAGAGAAGTTGTAATCAACAGATCCTTGCCTGAGACTTTCTGACTTTAGATTTAAGATCATCAGGGAAAACAATGCAGATTGTTCTATACTTCCATCACGAAGAGACTACATATTTGTGTTGTCTGAGATATGTATTGGATACCTTCCACCTGATACCCTGACATATCCAAATAGAACTGAATGAAAAGGGGAACAGAATCCTCACCAAGGTTCAATAATATATACAACAGGAGTGGCCTCTGAATCACAAAGTGCAGATCTTGAAGCCTTTTTTAAAAGATTTATTTTAAATCCCCATACCTGCTAAATTTCCCCCAGCTCCCCCCCACACATAACCACAAGCCTTTTTAAAAATAAAATTGAGCAACAATGAAACCAGAAATTGACACATTGGGCCTGTTCGTGCAGCCTACTTTGGGTTGAATGGGGAAAATGGAACCCTCCCCCACCACAGTTGCCTGCCCCAGTATACAGGACTCACATGAAATAGCTGATCACTGAGTCACCTTACATTCAATAATAGAAGCTTGAGAATCCACTCTCTTTGGGGTTAGAAAATTTCTAGACTTAAGGCTGACCTGACAAGGCATCTCCTTCCATTTGGCCTAATGTGCAGAGATGATTCTAATATACACAACTCCTTCCAATCCATTAAACTGGCCCCATATGTATATATAGAGATTGAATATTTGAAGGCTACTATGCTCACACATTTCAGAATACATGTCAAACACATGTGGTTGATCTACTATATTTTAGCAATAAATGAACTTCCAAATCTTCAGCCACACATGTTGAACTGCTTGATGTACATGTATACATCTGCACACAGATAGTTGTACCATGCTAGAAAGTCAAGGAAGAGATGGACACATTCTGCTCTCCTAAAAGTAGTCTGGAACAGGGGAGATGCCCCAGATTCCAATGCCAGTCAATTCTATCTGGTCCTACTTAATAGGAGTCACTTGCCCTACTACCAGGGGTTGCAGACTGCCAGAAATAGTGCACATTAAATTGAGGCACTGCCCTGGCTCAGTGCTAGGGAGTCATGGGAATTGTATTTTTTTCTGAGACATTGAGCCTTCTCTGTGAGAGAGCTCTGGTGCCACAATAAATTACAGTTCCCATGATTCCCTAGCACTGAGCCAGGGCAGTGCCTCAATTTAATGTGCACTATTTCTGGCAGTCTGCAAAAGCCCTACAGTATTTTTCTTTCTCCAGCCCAAATGCCTTGAAAGGATTGGCTATTTTGTTTTATAAATTTTGCAGGTCCTTTAAGGAGACTAGCTAGATAATGCATTACTTTTTCTAAAGTTATGAATGTTTTTTGTTGCCTTTTGCTGCCTTGCTGGTCTTTTATTGGTTTTAATAATATTTTAGTATATTTTCATTATATTTTAAACTGGCGTTTTATGGAAGTTGCCTTGCCATCAGAAATATTAATAAATACACCCATTCACATTTTTACAACCTCAAATTGCTTTAGCTTACCAGAACAAATAGAAGGCGACTCAGGGCTAGTGAAAACATACAGATGACTGAAACCACACTTAAGTGGTTAACAGGAAAAAATCTAATAAAAAATTTGTTGTTGCTGTTGTCATTTCTCAGTCTTGTATCATCAGATACTTTGAGTCAAAGCAATGAGATAGTCATAAATTGCCATGACTTAAAGCTTTGGATGAATGAATAAGTCCCAGGAAAATAAGGGCTGTGGGATGATATATTTATATATTGTACAGCTAGTCTCCCTGTGACCATGAAGCTTCTAGATGCTGTGATATTAATACATCGTAGATAGAGGGAAATCCAGATGTCTAGCAAAAAGCCAATAAAAAGGTTGTTTATGCTTTCCAATTTAATTGCTTGTAAAATTGAATCAATATTAATCATACTAGCTGGCAAAGAGGTATGTGGCATACAGCAAGCCTACTGTAGGAATGACAATCTGGCATTAAATTCATACAGCTGCAAGCCTGACAGCAGTCACTGCAGATCTGAAAATCCATTTTGCTCCTTCTGACATACATATGGTTACAGCTTGCTTTTCAAATAAATCTGATCACCATTTTGTGGTATGTGAACATTTTCCCCATCTGGTGAATTGTTCATAAAACTCATTTGCTCTGATTTACTGAGGCTAGGAGGGACAAACCGGAGTGAATATCTTAAGATTCAGACTAGGAAATTTGATCAGAGGGGGGGATAGTGTATCTTTTTACCCTAATCCCTCACCTGCACTACAATCTGCTTCTCCTTTTTAGAAACTGATTGATGTATGCTTTACATGTAGGTTTTATTTGTACAGATACTGTATTAAAACTAATTTTAAAGATTCTTGAGTACAAAGTACAGGTGTTAAAAGGATGGGATAGCCAGAGGATTGTTAAGTCATTTCATTTCCTGCTTGCAAAATTAATCAGAATATTCCTGAAAACCACATCATTGTTTGACAATCCTATGCGTAATTTTTATTTTATCTCTGGATAGCATATGAGGAGAGTTTGGAAAGTTATTTTCAGAAACAGGTATTTACATATTTCCACTAAAATAATTAATTACCTTTATAATTGTGATTTTTAAAATTGTTTACTTACACATTTCTCAAAATATGTTACTTTTTAACCCATCTGAATGTTATATACAAGCTACTGGTCTATGGGATAAAATAATGATCCTCCTAATGAAGACTCAACAGAGCCAGAAAGAAAAGAAACAGGTACCTCTTGATAAAGCCAACCTCTGATAGGAACTATATGCCAGGTGATCCAACATAAGAACACAAATGGGCTATTCTGCTTTGTAGGAAATAAATAGGGTCTCAGTCATTATTTTCTTCATACTTCTGATGGACAATTCTCTCCATATAGGAGAAAGTGAATGATGCATTCACACATACAAACAGAGGCCCTTGAGTTTTAGCTGATGAAAGTATGGATTTGATTCCATATTGATTCAGTCATGTTAGTTACAAAATACAGTTGTCACTGTTTCGTCTGAGAGTTTCCACATCTTTAATTTCTACATGGGTGATAGATTGTTTCAGGGCAGAAATTGCTGCAGGCTCCCCTGCCCTTTACTACTCTGTCCAGCTCCTGAAAACTCTTATTTGTGGTCTCTTTAATAAAGTCCATCCATCTAGCATGTGGCTTTCCTCTTTTTCTACTTCCCTCCACCTTTGCACTGGCACAAAGGACACAAGACACCTCTTTTTGGGTTTAAACAGGGCACAGCTTTTATTTAGCTGGACAGGGTCTAATAACAAACCAATAAACATTAACAAATTTGTCATGTGTGCAAGTGAAGGTGTAACCCCCAGGTGGTCCTTCACTGCACATGACAAAACAAGTAAACAATAATATCAACAAATTTACAAACCCTCCCCCCAGAAATGATGTCAAATTTTGTCATATGACATCATACAATTGATGACATCATCATTTAACAGCATACATCATTTCCTTTAAATTTGTCTTATGCCAATTTTACCCCAGTTAATTTAAATAGCTAGATTAAATTTTCCTGTGGGGTGGGGGTCATTACCCACCCTAAAGTACAACAACAATTTTAAATTATAGACCCTATTCCAAAGTTGTGACAAAGCAATTAACAATAACAAAATGAATTATCACACCATGACCCATTCCCAAATTACTTTAATTAATTAATTAATAATAATAATAATAATAATAATAATAATAAATCATCTCAGGGAGGGCGAACAACCCTGGGAAAAAATTCCTTCCTGGCCCCCGAAGGTGATCAGCCTAAGCCTAAGAGTAACTAATTAGAGACTCTTAATAAAGGGTGGATGGGATGGGTCGCTCTGTTTCAGTTCTAAAATGGCTGCCTCCACATGGTCACAGAGCCCTGGTGGCACAGTGGTTAAATGCCTGCACTGCAGGCACTTACTCATAGACCACAAGGTTGTGAGTTCAATACTAGTCAGGGCTCAGGCTAGACTCAGGCCTGCATCCTTCCGAGGTCGCTAAAATGAGTACCCAACTGTTGGGGGGACAATGAGCTTACAGTTGTAAACTGCTTAGACATCCCATAGCATAAATATGAAGCGGTATATAAATGAAGCTGCTTTGCTTTTGGCATCACAGAGCTATAAGTAACAAACTCTCGTCCCAAGTCTTGTGAGACCAATAACACTGCGAGACTTGGAGCAACAACCAAACAACTCGATTGGACAAGGTGTGCAGGTGTTCTCATTCCCCTATGCACCTTGACCAACCAGGCGTTTCCTGTCCTTATTTGGCCAGCACAACAAGAAACCTCTCCTGACTTGTTGGGGGGTGTCTTTGCATTGGCACAAAGGACACGAGATGTCTCTTTTTGGGTTTAAACAGGCCACAACTATTATTTAGCTGTACAGGGTGTAATAACAAACCAATAAACATTAACAAATTTGTCATGTGTGTAAGTGAAGGTGTAACCCACAGGTGGGTGGTTCTTCACTGCACATGATAAAACAAGTAAACGATAATACAAAAATTACAAATCCCTCCCCCCGGAAATGATGTCATATTTTGTCATATGATGTCATGCAATTGATGACATCATGCATTTAACTGCATACTTCATTTCCTTTAAATTTGTCTTATGCCAATTTTAGCGACCTCGGAAGGATGCAGGCTTGAGTCTAGCCTGAGCCCTGGCTAGTATTGAACTCACAATTAATTTAAATAGCCAGATTAAATTTTCCTTTGGGGCAGGGATCATTACCCACCACAAGAGGGGGCCAGCCTAACTAGGCATCCCCTCTCTCCCCACCCCCCGCAGACTTCTTTTGCAATTTGATCAGAGAGTGCTGTGAACCCCATCCTCCCTGTACAGATGTGGCCAGTCAATTTTAATACCATGCTCCACTAAAAATATGCCCATTTTAGAGAGCTGCTTAGCCACATAATGGTTAGCCCAGTGCTGAGCATTATTAATTGCTGAGTCCTTCTGAGCTCCAGGTCTGCAACACCTTGGCAGAAGTTTGGTCCACAGGATCACAGCACCCGACAAAATCGTTTGGACTTCTTGCATGTCCTTAACTATCTGTTTGGCCAGCTGCAAGCAACCAAATTGTTCTCCCCCAGGTGTACCATCAAAACTCGGGGTCATGAATGCAAATGTGCCAACTCCATAATAAGGGGATGGAGAGATCCCCACATCATGCCCCTTTGTCCAAACCACTAAGTAAGTCCAATATGCAAAAGGCCCAATGTATTTTTGCGGCAATTCTCCAGAACGTGGTGTTATGCCCAGAAGACCAGGCTGTGGCCCATGATCCATATATTGCCATGGTAAAAGCCAGCTGAAACAAAACAAAACAAGTTAGCGTGGCTTATCAGGAGTCTGGTTACCTGATTGCTTGACATAGGACTTAAATGCATGTGAACGCCACCTGCCAATTCTGCAAATATCGGCTTCACTCAAACTGTGAGTGGCCGCAGCTGTCGCTGCTCCAATACAAAAAGAGTGCAAGGAGAAACATTCCTGAGGCAATTCAGCCCTCCTTACAGTCTCTTTTAACAGAGCCCTAAATTGAAATTGCATTAAGGGCAAACCAAACAAGTGAATAAACAAGTAGCCAGTCAAACTAGGCCTAATATTCAAATAGTTAATAATTGCTATCACTGGGCAAATTTGACCTTGTGGCGCTTTAGTCAAGAAAATGGACTGGCCCTTTGCTAACTGGCCAGTCTTAGAACACCTAAGGTGAATTTGAATCCCCTGTCCTGTTAAATTGATATCAGAAATTGATAGTGCCCTGCCAGATTTATCATTACGGGATCCAGGCACAATCTCGCTGATTCTTAAAGCAGCAAAAAAGGCTATAGCAAATACCACTTTAAATAAAGCCTCTTCACCAGTTGAATAGCATGTGTGGACTAATTGATCCCATAGCTTAACAAGGACAGGGCCAGTTATCGGCCATCCTGAATCTTTTGTGACAGGGGATTCTCTGAACCATCCCTCCACTGGTCTTTTGACTCTAAAGTCATTAATAGGATCAAAGCCCTTTGCCCGAGAGTAAAATGCCAGGGTGGCCAACGTGCCCCTGATAGTGACAGGTGAAAGTCCTGCATGCTTAAGATAAACAATAAAGCAAAGGACCAAGTCAACATCAATAGGCCACTTTTGATCATCCCCAATCTCCTGTAAGAATTGATTAAACAAATTCAAAGATGTTTGGTAGGACTTGCGTGTAGACGGGGCAATGGAGTTCAAAATTGCACTATGAAATTCTAATCTCCAAGGCTCCAGAGCAACGCCGGTACCTCCAACGGGTGTGTCGATGCCTCAGGAACCAGCTGCCAGAACCTGGAGAGCTGAAAATGAGAAAGGGTGTCCACCA
>CM034706.1:102583242-102608618 GCA_020142125.1 Phrynosoma platyrhinos
ATGATGGGCAAGGGTCGAGGGGACAGGTTGTCTTCCTCACCATACCAACTCCATGCTGTGGCCCCGATCCTCCCTTTTACCACCCTGAAAAGAGCAGCAAAATGCTGCTCCTTTTAGGGGTGGCAAAAGGCTTCCCTAAGAGCCAGCACCGTGGCTCTTAATCACCCTTTCGGCACAACATGAGGGCGTCCTGATGCCATGCACCATGTATAATGCCGTTCAGTGTCAGGACGGCATCAGCATGGGGTTGGGGCAGCTGGTGTGCAGCTGCCCCACCCCAACTCTACCCCCAGGCCAGCCCTTTGGGCCAGTCTGCAGAGGCCCTGAGTTAACTGAATGCAAACTACTTTTGCACCTTGAACTCAGTTTGCAGCCATTGAAGGGATCTGAGAAAAAAGGGGTAAAGTGGGAGAACGAGAGAGAAATTGGAACATTTTAAAAAGAGCCTCCCAATCAAACATATTTGCAAAGGAGAAAGGTGTTGATTCATTGCAGACTGCTAGAAATAGTGCAAATTGAGTCCACTTTTAGGGTTAGGGTTAGGGTTAAGGAATCATGGGAACTGTATTTTATTGTATTTTATCTGACAGAGAAGGCTCAATGTCTCAGGGAAAAAAACAATTCCCATGATTCCCTAGCACTAACCCTAACCCTAAAAGTGGACTCAATTTGCACTATTTCTGGCAGTCTGCAACCCCTCTTTCAGTGATCACATGCATCATGGTCACCTCACCCTGGAAGCAAGTAAGAATGTTTCTCAATAGTGCAGTCTTCATTATGTAGGAATCTAATACAAGTCCCTGATTGTTTGCTTGAATAGGAAGAAACTACATGTGATAGCCACAGTGCACTTTTGGTGTGAAATTTTGATTCCACATTCATGAAAAGGAAAAATGCTTCCTTTTTTCATGAAGGGCAGCTGAAGGATGAGGACATTTCTATCTAAGGGACATTTCTATCTATCTGTAATCATGGGAACTGTAATTTATTGTGGCACCAGAGCTCTCTGACAGAGAAGGCTCAATTTCTCAGAAAAAAATACAATTCCCATGACTCCCCAGCACTGAGCCAGGGCAGTGCCTCAATTTAATGTGCACTATTTCTGGCAGTCTGCAAAGGCCCAAAATCTCATTTAATAGGCAAGCTGATGGTTTAAAGAAGAGAAATAAATCCCCAAACAGAGGCAATAAAGGATGATTTAATTAGAAGACTGAAAACCAAAGTATGGATTTTATAGCACCATCCTCTGCTAAATTGTGCTTTATTTTTCTTTTCCTTCTGCATGGGAGAGTTCTGGTTTTATATCCAATAATTTCTGGGCATCATGCCTTTTTAAAAAAGATCATATACTTCATTCACACCACAACAAATACAGTTTAACTTAATTAAACACACTTTCTTTACAGCAAGGAGTTAATTTGCACCATATGGGTAGTTAACCAGGGAGAAAACATCCAGTACATCCTATAATGGAATCAAGGCCTTCTATTGAAATTATAGTCTGTTGATAGAATAGAAATGCAGCCACCTTATCCATTGTATATATTTTTGCCAGGTAAAAAACAGGAAATGGATGTGGAACATTTAATGGTTGTGAAGGAAAAGGAATTTAGCAAGTGGAGTTTGTCTGACAAGCAACACCTGCTGAATTTTTCTCTTCTACATGACTACTAAAATTACAGCAGTTTTCATGTGGCAACCCTATAAAGCTGAGATGGAGAATCTCCCCCCCCCCCCATACACACACACCTCTTGTGCCTGATTCATTATGATATGCTTTGAAAGTGCCAAGTAGCACATACACACAAACAATCATACAACACCTACCTGTCAGTACTCCTTTTCAACTTTTCATTTCTCTTTCTCTCTCTCTTTCCTTTTCTTTCTCTCATTTTCCTTCCTTCATTCTTTCTCTTTCTTCCCTTTCCTTGAGGCTTTCTTACTTTTTTGTTCCCCTGCCCCCAGCTCTTGCAGGATATAAACATTAAAGATCCTCCACTGATGCCAGCAGTTCTCTCTCTCTTTCCTTTTCTTTCTCTCATTTTCCTTCCTTCATTCTTTCTCTTTCTTCCCTTTCCTTAAGGCTTTCTTACTTTTTTGTTCCCCTGCCTCCAGCTCTTGCAGGATATAAACATTAAAGATCCTCCACTGATACCAGCAGTTGAAGCAAAAGCTAGATTGTCATGTGACGGGTAATTTGAGGATGGGTCAGGCTGCACAAGGAGAGGTCAGTTCCTCACCTGCCCCTTTCAACATCATACATACAGTGTAAGGACTAGGCTTTCTAAAGGCTGTCTTTGGTACTAACAAAACATTGCTGCCCTACAGAGAAGCAGCCACTAAGGGCTTTTACAGAATGCCAGAAATAGTGCACATTAAATTGAAGCACTGCCCTGGCATAGGGGGGAAGCAGACTGGCAGCACAGGGCCGCCCTGGGAAGGTGCGCCACAGGATCGAGGCATCCCCACACCTCGATCCTGTGGAGCTCCTTCCCCATCCCTGAAAGGAGCACTAAAATAGCACTCCTTTCACAAGTCAGTGAAAGTGTGCCTCAAAAGTATGAGGCACACTTTTGCTGACTTATCCGCCACAGCGTGTGTGGATGCTGCAGCGGGAGGTTGCCCCCGGAGTGCTGGCATTGTGGAGAGCCGGCGGCTCTGAGGGCAACCTCAGGAGGAGGAAGGGGCACCGAGCATGCGGCTGCCCCTCCTCTTCCCTGCCTCGAGGACAGCTTAATAAGCTGTCTGCCGAGGCCCTTAGTGCTAGGGAGTCATGGGAATTGTATTTTTTTCTGAGACATTGAGCCTTCTCTGTCAGAGAGCTCTGGTGACACAATAAATTACAGTTCCCATGATTCCCTAGCACTGAGCCAGGACAGTGCCTCAATTTAATGTGCACTATTTCTGGCAGTCTGCAAAGGCCCTAAGTCATCTTGTGTTGCTTTGTGTTGCATCCTATACAGATTTACCTGGAAGTAAATCATTCTTAGATCTATTTCCCTGGAAGCATTGGAAATTTCAGATGCAGAAGCAACAGTCTCTCTGTTCCCATATTTTGCTTCACATCCCCCCTGCTGCACTATTCTCATGCATCCACATCTTTTTCTAACTCTCTCAAGGGTCTAATTGGCACTGCTTTAACTTCCATGGCTCACTGTTATGCAATTCTGAGATTTATAGTTTCGTGTGGCACCAGAGCTCTCTGACAAAGAAAGCTGACTATCTCACAAAATTGCAGAATTTCACAATATTGAACCATGGCAGATAAAGTGGTTCCAAACTGTACTATTTCTGCAGTGCAAATTAGACCAAAGATGCATTTCACAAATATTCCAAGACATATACAGCTCAATGCCACTGCAAGATAACTTTTTAAAAGTTTCTCATCTCTTTCTTGACCAACAACACTACCCTCCAGGCCATCCAATCTCTCTGTACACCCAACATAATTCTTGTTACCCCTACATCCCCAAAAGCAATATTTGAGTCTGAGCTCCATTGTCTAGTCTCTCTATAAAGGTAAAGGTAGTCCCTTGACATGAATGTCTTGTCATAATTGACTGTAGGGGGTGGTGCTCATCTCCATTACTAAGCTGAAGAACCAGCTTTGTCTGAAGATGACTCTGGTGGTCATATGGACAGCATGACTGCATCAAACATTGTTACCTTCCCACCAAAGTGGTACCTATTTATTTACTTGCATTTGCATGCTCTCAAATTGCTATGTTGGCAGAAGCTGGGACTAGTGACAGGAGCTCACCCCTTCATGCAGCACACAGGACTCAACCTGCCAACCTTCTGATCTTTCAGTCATCAGAATTGGCATTTTAACCACTAAGCCACCTCATCCCCTCAATCTCTCTATATTCCCTTAGTATTATCTAGCCTTCCCCGACTCAATCACTCTTTTTCCTTTCTAACACCCTGCACTGCAGCATTAAAATCAGAATAAAAGGGAACACACACACACACAGACAAAGAGAGGATCGAGAGAGAGAGAGAGAATGTGTGTTGCTGCTTCATCAGCAGCAACTGCTCCTGTTGTGATAGGGTCCTTCTACTGGGAAGGAAAAGGAGGATGATTCAAGAGTCTGCCATTTCAGTGCAGTATGGTGCCTGCCTTGCTATTAAAGTTTATTTTTTGTGTCTCTGTGTGTCTGCATGTCTTTGTGTGCTTACAGTTTCTAAGTTTTCCACCAATTTATAGTGCACAAGTTTCAAGGTTTTTCTTAAAAAAATAGCAAAATCAGTCTGGTATCTCTAGTGATAAGCATGGCACTAGCACATTTTGATATAAATTAATCTGTGGTAGGGAGTGATGGGAGTTATGTCAAGACCATGTGGCACCCTGATCTGAAAAAGGACATGGATGTGGCCACTGAAAGGAACTGGAACAATGATAACAGGGTTACTACAGTTCAAGTGGGAGGTGCATGAGTCAGCTTTTGGAAAGCTTTGCATCATGGGAAGTCTGATGCAGCATGAGCAGTGGATGAGATCAGCCAGGTATGCATCATGGGAGTTCTGATCCAATGGGCTAGGTTACATTAGTGCATGGCTGTCACATGTTACCAAGAAGACCACCTAAATATGGGAGAGAGGTAGAATATCCATTGTTGGTTAGTTGAGGTTGGTGGCTGGTCTGTATAGCTGTGAGTACACGTTGTTGGTCTGTATAGCTGTGAGTATTCAAGACGGATGTCTGATACTCTATGTGTCTTTGTAAATATTTGCAGCAAAGATTAAAGCCCTCATTGAGTGAAGTCTCGCTGTCCAGCGATTAATTTCAGCAAAGTGAAAGCAGCAGCCTGCATGTGGGAGGATTTTTCCTGTGCCATCTGGAGCAAGATTCTTCACAGTGACCATCTTCAAGGCTAGGGGTCAGCAACCTATGGCCCACGGGCCGGGTCCAGCCCCCCGAGGCCTTTGGACCAGCCCCTGCCGACCCCTGCCAACAATGACGATGACCCCGCCACTGCTGCATGCGCTACCGCCATGCCGCCATGACGTGCACCACAGCCACCATTTTGTTTTCCAAAATGGCAGCCAGAGCACATGCGGTGGTGGCAGGGGTCATTGTCGGCGGTGGCGGGGGCCGCACATGCATGCATGAGCGTACACACCACCATTTGCCCCCCACACCATCAGCCAGTGGAAGACCCGGGGATCCCCGGACCGGCCCCAGGTAAGGGGAACTTGCCGACCCATGTTCTAGGCATTCCTGCCTACGTGCATCAACTCTGTATGTGTGTATGCTAGATCCCGCTTGTCTGCATACACCAACAAGTTATAAGATAACAATAGCAATAGCAATAGCAGTTTCATTTATATGCCACTTTATACCACCTAAGCAGTCTCTAAGCACTTTACAACTGTTAGCTAATTGCCCCCAACAAGCTGAGTACTCATTTTAGTGAACTCAGAAGGATAATAATAATAATAATAATAATAATAATAATAATAATAATAATGAGGGAGAGAAGGCAGGCCAGCTCCATCGGGCCTAGCCTGAAAAATATCGTATTTAGTTTTTTAAGGGTGTATTGTATTACTGTTATTGTTGTAATGTATGCTTTAATTTGTACCTTATATTTGTAAGCTGCCTTGATTGCTCAGGCAAAAGATGGGATATAAGAAATAAATTATTATTATTATTATTATTATTATATTTAGGAGCACACTAGGGCTTCAAGGCCACACAATACTTGGAGTCTTTCTTGGTATAAGTGGTTCTCTAATCATTTTTATGTTGCTTACCATAGATAAGCAAATAATTTCCCATAAATCCCTGGATAAGTGTTGGATATAGACAGACACTGTGCACAGGTGGCTTAGTAATACAGGAAATATGGGGAACTCTATTCAGTACTATGCCCTTCTTCCATGCAGTAATTTTTGAAATGTAACAATATTCTTCACTATAGGTGAACTGGGCCTTAGGATAATATTTTTCTTAAGGGAAACACTATTTTGCAAACAGATTCCCATGCATCAACTAATACTCTAATTGTCTACATATTTTGTAACACTGACTGGTTTCATCATCACAACACATGAATGCATCCTCTGCAGTTGCATTCAGATTTTTGGAAAGATGAACTCTACATATTTTTATTTTTGCATTTGTGAAATAACTTCTCTCTCAAGGAAGTTGGGACAGGGTGGGGGAGAGAACCACCACTATCCCTGTCATTCACTGAGCAATACATTAAAAGATCCATCCTCTTACCTCATGGCAGTTTAATGTAATGCAACAATCATTTAATTACACAGCTTTGAAGTCAAAAAGAGTTACATGCTAATAAAATGCAGGGAGCAGAATGCCGAAGAACTAAACTCAGTCACAAAAGACCAATAATTTCAAAGTGGGAAGGCATTACTAGATAAAGATCATTAAACCATGTCAGCAAAGTAATTAAAGAAATAATTAGAAGCCAAGTGAATCCTAGAGATGGCAGGAGACCAACATAAATACTGATACCCCTGAATTGCTGTCAGATATAGCTATGGACACAGAAACATTCAAATGCCTATAGCCAAAATATTACCTTTACCACATCATTTATTTGATGAAGGGATTAGTTTTGCTCGTAAAAACAAAAATAAAGAGAAATATTTACACATAAATAACAACCAACAGGAAAATTATAGCAGTCACTATTTGTTTCTATATACAAGGTAAACCAAAGAGCACTGGATAAATGGCACCTAGGATTGGTTATGACTCTGGCATCCCAGCCATCTTTAGAATAGAAGGGCATGACAGACTGATTGAACAGCTAGCCACACACACTGACAGAGCTTGGAATTAATTGGTTACAGATAACTCAGTACTTGAATGTAGTTTCTTCTACCTGTAATGAAAGTATAACTACCTTGCTTCCTTTGCCGTGTAACTTGTAAAATAGCTTTTATAGTTATGGAGATGTGGATTCACTCAATGGTAAGGGAGCAATATTTCATGGTTCAAGCACTGGCTCATCCTATCCCCTATGTTCTGCTCTCCTGCTGTCTTGTACGAGTTGAGGATGGAAGAAGGTATATGGGAAGAGAATGTGTTTTGTCCCACAGGTTGTTGCATTTAGATATATTTTTAAAGCAATTGTGTTTTATTCACTGAGTAATGAGAACATTAAAATAAGTTGTTTTTAAAATTGTAATGATAACTAAATTGTTATAGCTGGAATAGCAACAGTAACCAAACAAAATATTTTTAACTTTATAAGCTATGCCCACCAAAAGCTATAGCTCAATGATAGGAAGAATATTTGGTATGCAAAAGAACCCAGCTGAAACCCTTGGCATCTTTAGTTCAATCAAGACCAGACATTCATACAGAAAGGCCTTTGCCAGAGACTCTTTAGATCTGTTGACTGTCAGAAAAGAAAACAGGGGGAAAGACTGACAGATAGTCTGACAAAAATAGCTGTGCTTGGGCCTTTGTTTGAATAAGTAGAGGGTTAAAATGGTGGTAGGGAGATGAGCATTGGTGTACATCCTAACCTAAGATGTTCCCACAAAACCAATAGTGGGGTGATATGAATATGGATGTTGATTTGATGTTAAAGACTTGACATGTTGCATGCTCAGTCTTTGGATGGGAGTGACAGTGAGGGTATATGGACTTTCTAACTGAGCTTTATCAAGTAGTGAGATGTTTTAATATTTGTACCTGGAGGTGTCTTTAGGGCTCAACCTTTCATACAAAAGTTTTAAATGACTTGGGAATGAACAGAAGAACTAAGGGGGGGTTGCAGACTGCCAGAAATAGTGCAAATTCAGTCCACTTTTAGGGTTAGGGTTAGGGAATCATGGGGACTGGAGTTTATTGTGGCACCAGAGCTCTCTGACAGAGAAGGCTCAATGTCCCAGAAAAAACAATTCCCATGATTCCCTAGCACTAACCCTAACCCTAAAAGTGGACTCAATTTGCACTATTTCTAGCAGTCTGCAACCCCTGTAAGCTGAACATACAGTAACAAAGCTAGAGCTCATTTTTGTCCAAAAACGTTGACTCTTGTTGGTCTTTAGGGAACACAAAAATGGCTATGGGAGGCTGATCCAAGTTCTCATATGTCCCCTTTGTTGTTGTTGTTGTTGTTGTTGTTGTTGTTATGTGCCTTCAAGTAATTTCTTATGGCAAACCATAAGACATATCATGGGGGTTTATTGGCAAGATTTGTTTAGAGGAGGTTTACCATTACTTTTCCTGATTCTGAGAGCATGTGACATGCCCAAGATGACCAGTGGGTTTCATGGCTGAGCTTGCAATTGAATCCTAGACTCCAGAGTCATGATCCAGCACTCAAACCACTACGCCACACTGGCTGTCTAAACTCTCACAATTGTTCACCAATGCTATATAAAAACAAAGAGATGCACTGCTCCTGGAGGTCTCCAGCTGAGGCATTTCACCTTTTTGTTCATTTTAATTAAACTCAGCTAGGGAGTAAAAACTAAAAAAAAGTAAAAAAGTAAAAGTAAAAGTAAAAAAGGCAAACTGGAGTAGTCAAGGGCTAAAGAAACACTTGTGATATTTTTTACTACTTGTTGCTAAGTTGGCTTCAAGTCCTGGTGATCCTATGAATGAGAGATGAGGGATGGAAAGAATATTCAAAAACATTAAAAATGATTGAAACACATGTTTATTGAGTGTTGGGAAAACCTAATGAGAAGAATCCTGGACTAACAAAAATATTTACTTATTCTGCACAAAATTTGCATGTGGTTGCTTTGCATAGAAAACAGCATTTTTACACAGAAGACTGCACTTTTGAGCAGAAATTAGTTTTATAATGCAGAAATGTTTATTATTGTGCAGAAAATGTTATTTTCTGTACAGAAAATGCTGTTTTCTGCACAAAACACCAACATGCCAATTTTGTACAGAATAAGTCCTGAATTGCAAATTACTTTTGAAAACTGTGTGTTTTTTTAATACTTTTTTCATAGTGGAAAGAAAATTGCTGAAATTACTCATTGCTGCCTTTGAGAAGAAACATAGTAAAGAATTATATCCTTATGAGAAACCTCCAAGACACCTTGTCATCAATAAACCTGTTCTGTTTTTTAATACTTACAACTGCTATTTCCTTGATCAACTAGATAAACCCATCTGTGATGTGGTCTTCCATTTTATGATAAAGCCTTCCACATTACCAGATACAGGTGCAACAATGGTCTGACTTGGCATAACACAGGTTTTCATGTTCCTAATCTTGGCCTGCTTGAAATAAAGCAACTGTACTATCTAAAGGGAAATGGGGAAGGGGGGGAGAGGAAGGAGAGTTATAGGGGGAAGGGTAAGAGTGGGGAAGTAAATAAAATACAATATCATTAATTCAACCTAGATAATGAGGAAATCAAAATAGTTACCTTTGATCAAACAATGGAGACCACAGCCAAGAAATCAGAAGAAGACTAGGAATGGGAAAAGCAGCTATGAAAGAACTAGAAACAATCCTAAAGAGTAACTAAAGCACTAAAGTTAAAATCGTTCAAACCATTATAGTCCCCATAATCATATATGGATGTGAGACCTGGACCATGAAAAAAGTGATAAGAAAATTAACTCATTTAAGATGTAGTGCTGGAGAAGTGCTAAGGATATTATGGACTGCCAAAAAGACAAACAAATGGTTGCTTGAACAGATCAAGTCTCAAATGTCCTTGGAAGCAAAGATAATCAAATTGATGCTGTTGTACTTTGGCCACATCACAAGAAGACACAACCACTTGACACAGACTTGAAGTCCACAGTCTCAATCATTTACAGAGGGGTGAGCCGCATTGCCTAAAATGGTGCGCACGGGGGAGTGTGTGGCCATTCAAGCCAATGAGGCTTGAATATATATGTGAATTTCTGTTTTTGTGGGGGGGGGGTCTGGAATGGATCCCCCATGAAAACGGAGTGGCAAATGTAATGCTAGGGAAGGTGAGTGTAGTAGAAATAAAGGAAGACCACACATCAGATAGATAGACTTATTTAGGGAGGTCACAGGCCTGAATTCACAAGACCTGAGCAATGGAGGACAGAGCATCTTGGAGATGTACATCCACAGGATCACCATGGGTAGGGGCCCATTTTAGAACTGTTAATAATAAAAACAACAACAATCATGGATGATTTCCAAATAGCAGCACAAATGTGTTTAACTTGCACATTTCCTGGAAGCCTGTTAGTTTTTTTTTCTTTTTCAGAAAGGATCATCACCCTCATTCTCCAGAGCAACACAGGCATACACACACACTCCTGCTTGATGCATGACTGTAATCTCAGCTTTACAGATGTTAATGCCTAGCTTGTTTGCAGTAAGACCACAGTCTCTGGAAAAAGGAAATCTGATCCATTCAGAGCACTGAAAGAAGGAGGCCAGTGCTAAAGCAATGTGATTATACAGATATGAAGAGTTTTGCTTTAAAGGGTTTAAATCTTCTGGATTTAGCATTCAGAATACACAGGCAAATCTTCTGAGTCTTATTCATATATTTCGACAGGTGACATTGCTATAGGGAAAATATGATGTGTCACCATGGAGCTTTAAAATATTCAGTTTAATTTTGAGAAAGAGGATCTTGAAAGAAGGAGATTCTTAAACTATGAATATGAGCTTCCTGTCCTCCATTGATGATGGAGGTTGTTGCTGAAATTTACCTCAGGAGAACCTATGTGGGACACTTTCAGGACCCTGCTTTGACAAAATGTCTGAGGAAATTCCAGAAAAAGAAAACATGTGGTTAAATCTAGCAAAATATCTCAGAGGAAGGGAGGAAAGGGGAAAGACAAGTGTAGATTTACACATTCAGTAATGTAGCGGGGGGGGGGGGGGGGAGAATGAGGACATTGCCCCCATCAAATGAATTCGTCCTTCATTCCAGAACTACAGAGAGTAAGATACTGGAAATTATGCACACTTAGAAGTCTAATATTTTCTCATATTTTCTCTCTACCAAACACAAAGGATTGAGTTAACTTGTATCTCAAGAGAAGCATCTCTTTCTGACTTGTTAACGGAACTTAAGATTTTTCCTGGAGTACTGAAATGCTCAGAAGGAGTGGCCTGCATGAATGCCCCCCCCCCACAACACTTGAACTGAGAACAGCAACATCTTGACAAAATGCAGGCTTATTAAATTGTCATATTCCCCACCACCACCAGTGTGTTTTTTACCATCTTTGCCTGATGAAGAAGCCAGTGAAGCTTCAAAAGGTTGCAACATGTATTTTGTGCATTTATGTTGACAAATAAAGATGTCACTCCTTTATGGATTTTGAATATTATTGTACTTTACTACATGGGCAACACGGCTACCCGAAATATATTTTCTGTTTGCGTTCCTTCAATAACTTTGCCTATCCCTTTGCTTTAGATGCCTAAGCTGTATTTCTAAATGTTCAACTAAAATGTTGTTACTGCAATGCTAGCAATGTGGAGGCCAATGGAAAATTTTGTGGGGGAGCATAATTTTTATTGAGGGGGGGCAATGCTCTTATTTTACAACCACTTCACATGGCCACATCCCTTTATGTTTG
The DNA here is from genome assembly GCA_020142125.1 of Phrynosoma platyrhinos. Lineage (NCBI taxonomy): Eukaryota > Metazoa > Chordata > Lepidosauria > Squamata > Phrynosomatidae > Phrynosoma > Phrynosoma platyrhinos. The sequence goes on from CM034706.1 coordinate 102,594,776, forward strand.
CCTACTTCAGGGGTCTCTGAACCCTTTATTAGTTCCATTTTTTTGTCATTTAGTCAATTGCTGGTTTAACAGTCTAGGATGGTAGCTTGGAATTTAATTCTTGAGGGGCAGGAGTATGAAAAAATCATCCTGTTGAAGTTGATCCAAATCCTGCAAGATGTTTCACCTGCCACTGGAGACTGAGAAAGACCAAATGTCTTTTTTCATGTTCTCTTTCCCACCAAATGCACACTAAATGTCTCTAAAAAGAAGCAGCTTCCTTTGTCTTTATATAGCTAAGCCCACAAGCACACATATACACACATGGACATATTAACAAGTAAGAGCAGGACTGATTGATCAAACAAGCCATCAGTTCTATTAAATTTTAATAGTCCATGCAGCAAGGCACTATTCAATGCCATTTTAAATGTCCTGTTACCAAAATACACAGTCTAAAAAAAAAACTCAAGCAAAATATTTTCAAGAGTGACATGAAAATACATCTTCTCATTTTGCAAGGTACATAGGAAAAGAACAATGTTGACATTTTTTCTTTACCATGAGTTTTAGGGATGAAAAGATTATTCAAAGATATTCAAATAAGAGACAGAAAGTGGATTCCCAAATGATGGGAAACCCTATAGAGGAAAATATTGGATGAACCTTTGAATATTGGGCCTTGCTGTACATAAAAAAAATGCACATGGTTTTCTGCACAGGAATGAGTATATTCTGGTAGAAGAGAACATTTATCTGAAAAACATGCTGCTTTTTGCACAAAAAGCCCTGTGAACCTTTTGCTGAGAATATGTCTTGAACTACCAATATTCCCAAAAATTATCACAGTTTTCCCTCATAGAGAAAGAAAAAATTGCAAGTTGTTCCTTTTTGCCTGCAAGAACTAAATTTATAAAGATTTACATCCCCAATGAAGATGAGTCAAGTGAAAATTTATATCCTTAGTGAGGGATAAATGGGAGATGCATTTCCCCAGAGCAGAGTCATATTGCTAGAACAGATAAAGTTGCACACCAGAATTTTCATAAAATCTGGCCACACAATCTTAGTGTAGGGTAAATATTCTAGGAGTAAAGAACAGCAGGATCCTCAGGCAACCAAACTTTTGCCTTGTGGCAATTGTGTTATAGAAGGAAACAGGAACATACCAGTTTGAAAACATTTCTTATCAGACCCCTCTTCTCTTCTTTTGCACAGCACTGCTTGGAAACCCCTCCAGGTGTGATAAGTCTCTTCATTTCTGTTCCAACATTATAGCAGTCAGTGCCATGATTCTGCTCCTCTCTCTCACACGCTCATTATTCCAAACAGGCTAACTCCATACCTTTTGGTGTGTTTATTTTTAATTTTGCTGTGTTTGCATTATTACAGTAAAAGAGAAGTACATTTCCCCTCCATTTGCGCAGTGGATCCATTCCGGATCCACCACCACCATGAAAATGGACATTTGCAAATATTCAATTTCCATAGGCTTGAATGGCTGCATGAGCCATGGGCACACACACCATTTTAACTGTTCCCGCTTGCTGGTCCATGAAGGACAAGACCACAGACTTGAAGTCCACGAAAATGGAGGGACAAGTGTAAAAATTATTTTATTTTATTTTCCATATGTATGCAGAGCAAAGGGGAAAAAATGAAATAAAAAACCCCAACAGGCACAGAGTTTACCTGGTTTGGAACAGTGAATGGGAGGGAGAGAGAAGAGAATCAGGCCCCATCCTGTCGCATGACTGCTGTAATGTTAAAAGTGAAGTGAAGAGACTTTTCACACCAATGCAGTTGCACTATAATAGTGAGAATGACAGCATATTGATGGAGTTTGCCTGTTGATGAAAAGGTAATGAGTGAAATGCAGGGTGGCAGCAGAATAAACACAATATTTTCTGATAAGTACTAACCAAAGGTGCTTTTATTCTGTTAAAATTCTGATTTTTAGCTTCATGTGGTAAAGTCATGAAATTTCAGTGACATATTTTACAATCAACACTAGCAATGGAAAGAAATTTATTTGATTCACATTGCTAAGCACACTAATCTAATTGCCATTTCTCAGACTTGCTGATCAGAACATTGGTATTCTTGGGATTGTGACCACCTTCAAATTCTGAACTGTGGGTTTCTGATCAAAAAAATGTGTAGAAATGTGAAAGAGAAATGACATACAAAAATGATATTGGGATAAAACTGTACTCTGGGGGGAATTGTGTAGAAAACCATTCTTTCAGGAAAGTTGAATACAAACATACATGTTTGAGCAGAAATGGTGTACAGCAACCAAATTTCCCTTTTTAAAAGAAGAATCCACAGGCACACAAAAGCATGATGAGATGGAGATATGGCTGAAGCTATGTGATACTGAAATAGGTTAGAAATAAATTGATTCATTCAGTTTACACTAGAGAGGTACAAAACTAATATACAATATCTGGCATGTTCTATTATTTGTAATAGCACAATACCTGGGAGGCCTATTAGCCCAGCTCTTTAAAATAATAATAATAATAATATGTTCTGGAATGGCATATCAAAGATTGACTGCATTAACTGGGTCAAGGACTTTGCTATTAACAGTGAAAATGGAATGTGTTGCAACTGTATGCATTAAAAGGTCTATGGAATGAAGAATTGCTATGCCACTTCCCTGTAATGGGCAGTGGTGGACTGTTAAAATATTTCCCCAAGAAAAGGTTAGGTGCAAAATGTAGCACATGCATCAGAGAAGCAGGAAAGAAGAATGGAAAATTTCTCTACCTCTCATTAAAGTGATGCCAAGTTGGAACAATCAACAAATATATATGAGGGTTCTCAAAGTAATGTCTGTGTGCCATTTTCTCTGAAACCATTAATTGAAATGTGATGCTATTACACCACCAGATACAGTAATTCTTACTGCATGACTTTCGTAGGTCCTATATGTTTACATGTTGCATAACCATGAATATGAAGCAAAACAGAAGAGGAGTCACTGCATTTTTGACAAAAGAAGGGCTTATTGCTGCCAATATCCACAGAAATCTCAGAAACGTGTGTAGTGAGGTGAAAATAAATGAGAGTTATAGGTGAAGACAGGCAATAAATAAATAAATAAGGTGAAACTAGTATTGAAGACAAACCACATAACAAAAGTGTTAGCATACTCTATACTCTTTTCACTGGACATGGGGTTCATAACTGATATCTAATGATGGATATAATTTGAGAGGTCATGATGATCTGTGAAGATTAGGAAATTAAATGTTTAAGGAATTACACTGACTTAAGGATATACAATGGACCTAGATGGTTCTAAAATAAACCCTAAATAGGTCTGTTGATCACTCCACCCTGCTCCCCAAGGCGTTATGCATTTCCTCTTGCAATGGAGACAAAGTGAATCCTTTCACAAAAGCAGTCAAATATCATATCTTCCACTTCACCTCATGCTGTTTTCATATTCACCCTTTCTGTCTGGCCATTCAGGGACTGTCTCAAATCCAATCAATGTTTTATTACTCCAGAGTTAAAGCCATCAGCCATTCTGGGTTCCTTTTGTCAGTTCCATGGGAAAGCCATTAAAGCCTTTGCTGTTCCATGTGGTAATATCAAGCATCCTTTGAGAGTATGAAATAGGATACAATTATTTACCCCAGCTCTATCCACAGGTGTAGACAGAGGGTCCCTCTCACTCACTGTGTCAACCTCAGATGTTGTCTGTGCTACTCTCCACTTTCCTTGGACCTATCTTCAGGATTAGTAATTATTGCCCTCTTTAATTCCCAACTACTTTCTATTCAGCCTTCCACACCTTTCTTTTTGATAGCCTTGTACAGTTCCTAAAGTTACATTGGTTTTATATATTTGTGTGCACCTTTGCAAGTTTCTAAATAAAGCACTTCTATTAACTGAAACGAGTGCTCTTAACAGTTAGTACTAGTGTACATAGGTGAAAAGATCCCTGAAGTTACCCTCTTCTCTCAAGCCTCCTCTTGAGCAATAATTTCCCCAACACTTCAAGGAGACATTGACACTACTGGTGGGAACCCCCAAAGTCTCCCACCCTTTAGGGTAACAGAAAGCCATTGATGGCAGTCTGCAATGAAAACCAAAACAGAGTGGGTGACATAATTCATACAGACTGGCATATGACTGTTTAAAAGATTGTTGAGGAACTTGGCTGTAGTCAGAATGCTGTCTAGCAGATTATCCACAACCTTGGATACAGGAAAGTGTGTGGCAAATGGGCTCCCCTTCAATTAACAGCTGATTTGAAAGAGAAGAAACAGTACATGTGTTGGGAACTGTTGGCAGCACTTGAAGCCCATGATGACACCTTTTTTGGAAATGTTTGCACTGATTTAGAAGGAGGTCTGGGCATAGCTGTATGACCCAGAGATCAAGGACACTCCATGAAGTGCTAACACTCCACATCCCATAGACTAGGGGTAGGCAACCTAAGGCCCAGGGGCTGGATGCGGCCCCCCGAGGCCTTTGGACTGGCCCCAGGCCAGTTCTGCCACCACCACCACCGCCACCCCCACCTCTGCCACCACCCACCATGATGATATTGATTGTTGTTGTTATTACTTGTTCTTGGGGTTTTCTTGGCAAAATCTCCACAGGGGTTTTGCCATGGCTTTTCTGGGGCTGAGAGAGTGTGCATGCATATATATATATATATATATATATATATATATATATATATATATATATATATATATATATATATATATATATATATATATATATATATATTTGGTGCTTTGGCCCCCCAATTGTCTGAGGGACAGCAACTCAGCTCTCAGCTCAAAAAGGCTGCCTACCCCTGCCATAGACCAAAGAAATTCCAAAGCTATCCCTTAGCACAAAAGATTGTGAAAAATGTCTTCTAGGGTGACAAGGTATGATTTTGCTTGATATCCTTGAGTGTGGGACAACAATGAACACTGGCTGCTACACTGCATCACTCTGGAAACTTTGAGAAGCCATCCATAAGAAAAGACCAAAGAAACAGCTAAATGTGATCCAATTCCACCACAATAATGCCTGTTTCCACACTTCTTTGGCAACATCACAAGTTCTTGCACAAATGGGATGGTCAATAGTGCCACGTCTGCCTTACAGCCCCAATTTGGCACCCTCAAACTTTTACTTATTCCATTGGATGAAAGAAAGGCTTCAGGGATAGAGCTTTGATGAGGACGCTACTAGACACAGGACCAGGGAGTGCCTGAAGGAGTTTTTCCAAAGTGGATTTGATAAGTGGGTTCAAAGGTGGTGTACATCTATATAAATATACAATATGTTTTAGTCTATTCGTCATCATATCTCATGAAAACATTTAGACAGACATTCATCAAATTTGGAGGGTTTTATTGAGAAAGTCTGACTTCAAATACAGACTGTGATGTACATAACATTCACTTCACTTTGTTTCAATTTCTACATTTCAGGAGCAATAACAACTACATTTAGGCAGAAAAATAAATAAATATACAGATATAAGAGAGGTGACATCTGGTTTGATGACAGTAAATGTGAAAGGGATCTAAAGCAAAGCAAAAAGCATATATTTATATATCGCTTCATATCACGTTATGGGATGTCTAAGCAGTTTACAACTGTGAGCTGATTGCCCCCCAACAAGCTGGGTACTCATTTTAGCGACCTCGGAAGGATGCAGGCCTGAGTCGAGCCTCAGCCCTGGATGGTATTGAACTCGCAACCTTGTGGTCTATGAGTGAGTGGCTGCAGTACAGGCATTTAACCACTGCGCCACCAGGGCTGATCTAGGAGTCTTATTAGACCATAAGTTAAACTTGAGCTGCCAACAGTATGATACAACAGCTTAAAAAGTCAATGCACCTCTATGCCACAGCAATAGAAATATAGTATCTAGGGGCAGATCTATACTGGCCAAAATACTCTGGACTGCTCCTGGAATATTCTAGCCCCAAAGCTGCCCCTGTTTCCTGGTCATTCTGGAATAATGCCAGGCAGCTGTCTACACATGTGTCCTGCTGTGCTGACCACCACTGCCACCACTGGCATGAGTTGCTCCCTCAAAACCTCTCTGATAGAGGAGGCTAAATGTGTCCCAAATCTATAATCCCTTGATTCCATAGCATTGAACCATGACAGTTAAAGTGTGTCAATTTGGATTATTCTTGCAGTGTGAACACAGTCTGAGTTTGAAAATGATGCACCCAATATCAATCACATGGCTGGGTGTCTTGTTCTGAGTGACTTGCACCAGTGATGGTGGCAGTGGGGAGCACAGCAGGACACTGTATGTGCAGCTGCCTGGGAGCACTCTGGGGTATTCTGAATTTCCCTGCAAGATCCCAAACAAATTGTGATTTTTTAAAAAACCAGATTAAGGCAGGGACGGCCAAGATTCACTGTGGAACTGGCTTTCCACAGGAAGATAATCTGCACTCAAATCAGACTTTTGGCTCTCTATTCTGCTTTGATCATAGCTCACCTGGAATAATATGTCCAGTTCTGAGAACCACAATTCCACAAAAGTGTAGTGGAGTGTCCTTTATTGAAGATTTTTAAACAGGCTGAGCTAGCTAGGGGGCTGGACTGGATAGCCCTTTTGGTCACTTCCAACTCTATGATTCTGTGATTCTACCATGGCTTCTACCAGCTTCTTGGTCTTCCTATTTAAACACTTGTTTTGAATGGAACTAAGGACCACAGTATGTGCTATAACATCCCATTCAGACAGAGGCCAATAGACCAAAAGAAGGGGTTATTAAAGGGCCTGGGGGAATTATGGCAGGTTGAGTCTCATATGGTGCTCAAGACAGGTCAAAAATAGAATGTAGAATGGGAGATTGTATAAGAAAGCTTATTTGGAGCTTGAAGGAAAACAATAAATACAAAAAGGAGAAAAGTAACTGGAAATATCACAAACACAGAAGGAAGGCAACTGGGAAACAGAAAGGGCTAGCTGGCTTTGGGTCTCACCAGACTTAAGATCCTGGAAACCCTCATCACAGAGCCCTAAATACTCAGCTAGTCAGACAAAAGGCTATGTCAGGATGGCAGCATCCAAGAAAATGTCTGGATGTAGGACAAAGGTGAAGAGGTAACTTTGGGTCAAAGATCTACCATAATGACTCAGCATTTGGAGCAAGATGAGTCACAGGATACTGATGAAATTCTGGCAGGACATGAGGTCACCAAGTGGCAGAAGTACATAGTCATGCCACATGGGGAACAGGCATAGAATGTAACACACCAAGAAAGAGTTGAACTAGAAGCTCCAGCACTATACATGTATATAAGGGGGGGGGTGTACCCTGTGTGGTGTATGGTGTGGTGTATAGTATTGGCGAGAGACTCTGCCGATGTGTGCAAGAATTATAAACAGTGGAATAAAGATTAAAAGCCTCCTAGTGAGAACTCAGCGTACTGTCTTGTTTGCTGCTTCTGTGAGCATGAGAAGGAGTTCTCCAGCCTGCATGAGCCCCGAATTGAATCACTTGTCAATTTTTAACAGTTTTCTTCTCACTTTTTACAGTTTGGTTTCTATTCTGTCCAGAATTTGAACATGGATTTTTGCACAGAAAACAGTATTTTATAAATGGCAACAGCATTTTCTGCATACAAAAAAATAAAAAAATAAAAATAAAAATAACATCATGTACCAAACCCTCCCCTCCTCCTCCCAACACATACCTCCTAGATAACCTTACCAACACCTCCAAATATTTCCATTTTAGTCTGAAGTGTTTCCAAAATGGTGAGTGGAGGTGACACATCACTCCCAGTTGCCATTTTGGGAAAAGGGACAGGTGAAAGCCAAATTATTCTAGAAGTATTTTGGCATGCTGCCTTGCTGTAGCCTTTTTTTAAAAAAGCAAATTGATGCTAAAGCCATAATACTTACAAATGTTTATAAATGCAGTTTAAAAGCATATAGGTTCATGCATAAACATGTTTTCCTCTACATTCTGACCAATTGGCAACCCTAGGTTTCACAGTGTATTCTCAGTTCAAATCTCTCATAGACCCCCAAGCTTGCATTCAAATATAGCAGTGAGATACCAATCTAACTGAGGCAATGAAGAGATGAGCATCCTTCCTGCTGAATGCAAAGAACATCTTATTATAACTAGGCCCTGTGAGACATGCTAGGGACAAACATCACAAGCTGGCTAAACTGCAGAGCTCAAAGGGACTTCCAGAAGGGGAGTGCAAAGACAGACAGCTGTTGCTAAACTATCTGCTGTTACTGTTGGCACTTCTGCAGTGATTGCTCCTCCTGTTCAACAGCCCCCGAGGGCAGGGTAACATGATCATGCTTCTCTCTGCATGTCTCTCAAGCCAGAAAAAATGAAGTCTGTTTTTATAATGAGAAAACTGAAAATACTACTGCTGAAGATTATGCTTTGTCAGCCACCAACATCTTCACACAATGGGAGGGGAGGGGTCCTTGGTGAGTTTGGTACATTAAGACTTGTGTATCTTCTTAAAATGTGAGTACCTTCTTATATCAAACACACTCTGATTAGAGCCTATTTGAACATATTAATAGATTGTATTTTGAAATGCAGGCATATCTGATTCCTGATACAGATCCTCTCGTTAGAAACCCAGGCAAAACTGGCCAGATGTTCCAATCGGCCTCATTTTCTCCCTCCATAAAATATCCTGCTGTCTGGGGGATGGTTGCTGAAATGGCCTTTTCAATTTATTTGCCATTATTGTTGTAGTAGTCTTTTGAAAACCTTTCAAGTACGGGGAACACAGTTGCACACACACAGAGGTTGGCATGCTTTTAAAAATATTTTTAAAATAATGTTTGCTGTTGACTTAAGGAACCTAGATGGCAATCAACTATTTTAAGATACATATTCATTGGGAACTCTGCTGTCACTAAGGCTGGGATGTCACAAAGCAAGTAGGACATAAAAGACTAATGCACTAAAATGTCAGTATGGTGGATGATTTGTGTTGCAGTAGTGTTTACCATGCAGCAGAGTTGACAGGAAAAGCTGACTCTTCTCCTGCACGCCTCCAGACTTTTCTTCCCTTCTGGAACTTGTTGAATCTCCTGCCTCAGCTCTCCAGCTGTCCAGCAGTCAGAAACTACTCCAGTTGTAAGCAAATAAAATGAAGCTTTATTGCTACAACTATTAAGCTATATACAGTCCTTGGTTATTTACAAACAATTCCCTGCAACACCACACAGCATTAAACCAGATGAAAACACCAACACCTCCCAGCTCTCTCTCTTTCAATGTTCAGACAAAGGATTTTGTCTCCCCCCCCCCCCCAAGCTTCCACCCACTTGGGCGTATCCCTCATTGTTGATTGGATGTGACTTATTTTCCCAGACTCTTAGTCCATCCCCTGGTGCTTGTGTCATTGCCCATGTGACCTGAAAAGTGTTAACATGCTGATGTTATGTGTTTATGTACAGTACTTTCCTCTTTCCCAAAACACCTTGTTGTTTTCCTCCTCTCTGGTGTCCTGTTTATATCTGGTGAGACATTTGATGTTTTCTGGCCTATCTTGCCTTCCAAGCCTTTCTCACAAGAAAGTTTTCCCGTACATCTTGTACATTTCCACATCTGACTCTATATCCCACCCACTATTTTCTGACATAAAAAGCATAAGATCTAGGTCTGTAAACACTGGCCGGTCTTGTTTTTATTTTTCTTACATTTCCCAGGATTCCATCAACATTCTTATCCTTTCTCAGTTTCATGACCCCACCTATACAGACATTTATACATGGAGGGAGGCATTTACAAATAAGTTCATTTTTAGTTGTTTCTAAATGTACACAAGGGTTTGTGTATCTTTCCTCCTTTTTTCACCAACATGCACTGCACTGCAATTATTATTTTTTTGTTAGAGAGAGGTGTAAAATTGATATTTTTTTTATGGAAATGAAAACCAGATGAACTGCTTTCTTATACCTAATAAGGACCCTGGCCTGCTACAATGATCAGCAGATCAAAGCTATGTGCAAGTATAAAGGTGAGAGAAAGATTTGAACGTGGCATTTCTAATTGGCCTGAAGAAATCTTACCAACACAATTTTCATGAGCTAATTGATCTATAATGGGCAGGACCATAGCATGGTGCCAGGCTTTGGAGGCAAGAAGGTGGATCCAAAGCCATCACTCCTTTAAAAAAGCTAAGTTCCAAGAATAACAGCCTTGAAAAGTATAAGGAATCAACCAGAAAAGTCATGATACCACATTCACCACTGCTCTCTCTTCAGCTGTGACACTAATTCAACTCCCTTCATTGGATCTATTGGTCCCTTTCTTCCATCATATTGAGTGTGGGATCACTACATTTACCTCCCCAAGGTGGGAAAATGAGAGAAAAATGTGAAGGGTAACCTTTATCTATTGAAATGGGGAGCGGGTGGACATAGTATAGCAGGGTTAACATATTAAGGATCTAATTAAGCCTTCTGTTATTTTAATGATGTTTCTTGAATAACTTAATCAAATGTATAAGATAACTGGACTATTATTATGCCTTATTAAAGAGTAGAACATGATCACAGGGTAGTCTCTGACGACGCTAGCTCTTCAGCTTAGTAATGGAGATGAGCACCAATCCCTATGGTCAGACGTGACTTGGCAACCTTGTAAATGAGGAATACTTTTACCTTACCTAAATAGTAGAAGAAGTCTAATCTTAATGCATGTTGATATTTTTAGGCACATTGTAGGTGCCTGACAAATGTACTTGTTGTTTTTTAGAATGCCTGTGGGATCCCATAAGCTTATTCCACTCTCCTGATTCTGAATAGAAGGAAATATTTTTTTTTATTTCCAATGGGGATCACTCCAACATATTTTTGTCTTTTTTATTTTATTTTAGCAGAATTCTTGTTGCGATGGGGTCTTGAAATTATTAAAACACCCACAGTCCTAAGGGAAAACTGAGCAAGCTGGTGTTACAGATGGAAATAGCATGGACAGAATGAGCTATCACCATATCATCAGGACCAAAAGAACTTTTCATACAGCTGTAAAATGTATGCACCTCCTTGCTTTTGTTCTATTATGTTTGTAAGGGTGTATTTCTGCAGATCCAGCTAGCATTTATTTCCTGTGTACCATAACTCACAGTAGCATTGTAACACTCCCACACATTCATTTTAAGGAAATAGTTATTCAATGTATTCATATTTTAGTCAGGCTTCTTCATGCCCTTCCATTGGTACTTAAAACAAAAACACAGAGCAGAGTCTATTTTCTTCTACTGTCACTAATAAATCAGTGTCCCTATTGTGCCTTGGGGAGAGGTTTGGGGTTAAAAATATATTTGTAACTTTTATTTTTTATCCTGCCCCTCACTTTGCTTCAAAAAGATCAGATTATAAATAAAATGGAAAACTACGTTTAAAAAAAAGCAGAGCACAAAACTTCTATTAACAGTATCAGACATAATTGGATGATATGACTGCATCATACAGAGAGTCATTAACCAAAACTCTTGCAGAGTAAGTAGGCTTGACATTTGTTTCTAAAAGCAAGCCAAGCATCCTCAGGGAGCTTGTCCCATAACCATAATGATATAAAGACACAAATGATGTATCCATGGAGAAAAACATACAAGCATGGATGATGCTCCACTAATAGAGGAGTGAAGAACCCATGGGCTTTCTGATGGATGCAGCCTCCTGGTCACCCCCTGCTGGATTTCCCTACTCATTCCAATTGAGAATGTGTCTAATGGCCACAGAGAAGTATCTATCCCTATCAGAGTTCCTGGGGTGAGGAGAAGACTTCAGCTTCTCCCTCACTTTGTGATCACAAAACAGCCCACATCATGGCCTCCATATTGATAACAGCAACATGGAAGCATCAAGTACAAGCTGGAGTCACACAGCAAGGAAAGAGAGTAAAGCCTGAATCACTGAATACAAACTCTGGATTCCTGTATTAAATGTTCTAACTTCATACAAGGAGGGACATAGAACAAGAACCTATCAGAAGATATCTACCTTCCTGTTCCTAAAAGTCCAAAGACAACTCACACATCCCAAACATATTTATAATTTAAAAAGAAGAAAGAATACTATCAGGAAAGTATGTAATCCTTTCCCTCAGTACCTCCTCATATTTCACAACAAAGAACAAGCTCCATGAGGCCTTGCACTTCAGGATCCATTGTCTCCCTCCTCACAGGAAATTATGTGGTGGAGGATTGCTACAGTGTCTTTTCAAGCCAGAGCTTGAAATGTCCAAGAATATGTGACATATGTGAAATGTCACGTACCTCTGTGTGTGTGCAGATTGCAGAATAATTAAACCAACTGAACATACATCTTAAAACAGGAAAAGCTGGGGGGGGGGACAATGTCTTCTCTATTTGTTCTTAAAGCAGAAATACCTGCAGCTCCTTCTTCAGACATGAACAGTTAATGATTTAATAACCTTCACATTTCACTTGTCACCAGTTCTCAGTTATGCAGCCCCAGGGCAGAAGAAGATAAAGAGTGTCACTGTGGCAATTAATGAGCCTCAATTAGATGCAACCACAGTTGGCTGTTTATTTGTACAATAAGCATGAGATTATGATGTGAACTGAAAGAACCTATTGCTATACAATGTGCACTGGATTTTATTTTATTTAGAAAATTAAAGCTAAATAAGAGTGAAGAAAGTCATGACCCTCCCCAAAGTGGCTACACTTCCACTCTCTTAATCCCTCATCCCTAGCCAGATTGGCTGGGGCTGATGGGAACTGAAGTCCAACAACATCCAGAAAATCACTGTTTCTTTAGCTAGAGCTAGATAACATATAATGGAAATGTAGTTCAAAATAAACACTTCAACTGCATTGAGATGTAACAACAAAAAAACAACCATTGTGCAACTGCTGCAGACTTTAGGATTGTGCACTCCCCTATCACCTTATCTCCATTTTCACATAAGAAGTGAGGAAATCTGAAGCTTCCATCTGTTTTTTGAACAAACTACCATTTCTTGTTTCAACTAAATAGGTAGAATGGTAGTTTGTAAAAGCCATAGTTAAGTTATGAAAGGAGGCTATCAAGAGAGGATATCAAAGCAGTGTCTGCTTAATAGGGATTAATTCCTTTTCACCTTCAAGGATGGACAGATCCATCAAGTCTACTTCTGTGGACTTCATTCCCACATCATAGTTCATATTATGCTGGTTCTATGTGGATATCTTTTAAAGAGAGAAAAAAAAAGCACTTCTTGTGTGAATTTGTCAAACTGATGTATTAATAGATGCAAATAGTGTTGAATCCACTGACTAAAGTATATTTTGTTCACATTTCAGAAATATAGACTGTGGGGGTATTTTGCATATTTTTGAAATGTTTGCACACTGTCAAACATAGTATTTCTTTTGGGTTGATTGTAAATTGCAAAACTTCTGCATTTCCAACTACAAATTTCCTGTTTCCTTGAATTAAAACCTCATACTACCCTATCCCAGGTGATTGCATCTGTCCCTTTCTTTGCATCTTCCCTCTTGTCACTCATTGGTGTTTGTTCAGATATGTTTTTCAAATTTTATGCATTGTTTGAATGATTACATGTGTTCAAGTAATGGATTCAATTTGAAATGTGTGCATTCTTTTACATGTACTTTTCAAATGTGGACATTTTCACAAGACATATATTCAGCTGTAGGTCAACATGAGGAATACAGAGCTCAGTTTTTGTCTGCCCTTTGGACATTCTGTGAAGTGCAGTCTGAAAAATATAACCAAACATGAAAACAAGTAGTATATGTCAGAGTTATGCGTTTTGGAGTATATACGGAAATGTACAAGATGTATGAGAACTTGTTCCTATGAGAAGGTTTCAAGGGAACAAGCAGGCCTGGAAAACAACAGATGTAC
>CM034706.1:102608718-102623106 GCA_020142125.1 Phrynosoma platyrhinos
GACATCTGGATCCAGAGGAAGAAGTCTGGAGGTGTGCAGGAGAAGGTGACAGCTTATCCTGCCAGCTCTGCTGGATGGTATACTACTACTGCAACACACATCATCCACCATGAGCCACGCATGGCATCTCTGACAGTAAATATAAACAATTATCTCCCATTTCTAATGAAGTAGCATGTACCTCATATTACAAAAGAGAGATACCATTGCTATCTGTTCCCCTTTCCTGTTTAAATCTGCTTTAATAGGCATGTTGCCATTGCACTATATGCTGTTCCCATGCCAATAACTAATAGGAGAGGTTTGGCTGTGATGATGCACATGACATAATGATATTTAGTTTTGTTAGTTTTAGTTAGCAAATAAGTAAACCAGTCTGATTTATGCTGGGATGCATGCAAGCTTCATCTGTCTAGTCTGTTTGGTATTAAGCCAAACAGTAAGTCATGGATTGTCAGCATCATGGGCGGTGGTGCAATTGGATGAAACAAGAGGATCCTGAAGGATGTAGTCTTTGAAATCACGCAGCCGAATGACATCAGCGACAGTGCGTAGGAATAAAAGACCTTTTAAAAGGCTTTGAAGCAACCCCAAAAAGCAGAATATTACTCTCGCAGGAATTTTTGTGAAGAGGAAAGCACTGTGAAGTTCTGTTGGCATTTCTGGAGGTCCTAGGGCATATGTACTGGGAGAGTGAGCTGGCATGTCTGCAAGAGCGCTGTAGGTTTAAGAGCACCTGACTGGAGAATTGTGGGAGCTGTAGTCTTTCCCCCATGCAATGTTTGCTGGAATCTGAAGGAGGAGAGGCCTGATGCAGCAGAGAGGGCTACAGTGACCGCCATATCAAAGAAGTGACTGTTGGATTTGAGATAGAATGAATGGAAGAGTGGTTGTAAGTGCCCTGGGGGATATATTATAAGAATCGGAGGAGGAAGGAAGAAATAAGTCGTGGCTTCGATATCATAAAAGCCCCCTTGGCTAATTACATTTCTGGGCAATAGATTATGGTGGAAGGAGGAAGAGGAGAAAATCCCCCACTTGAAATTGAACTAGTGGAGTCACATTGACTCTGGAGGCTTGAACAGGAAGGACATTATACTGTCTTAAAAATTGTAGAGCTGCATCTATGTCTTTGATATTAGGTGGGAAATCCAGTTTTGTAATAAGACTTAGAAAATATATGTTAAATAGGGCTGTACTATAAAATAGGACTGTACTTCAAGAGATCTCAAATTAATTGTGAAGATACTGAGAAGTTGTGTTTTCATATGTTATAGTGAGAGTATCTGGTTTTTCAAATTGTGAAATAATTGGAAAAGGGCAGGGAAACTTATAGTTAGTAATTAATACCCTTGTTGAATGGCCATAATTATCTAAGAGGGAGAATTTGCACTTTAGGGGGGTTTGTCAGATTGTGGAGGACAGTACATCTTGGGATTCAGTGTAATATACATTGATTTGTATTGCTATTAGTGCAGGCATGGTAATCAAAAATGTCCATGAATTTGAGGAGTCAAGCACTTAAGGCGCAATCCCCATCACAAAGAAGATGTTCTATAGAACAAGCCAAAGGTGGTGATCCCTATGTCACATTGTTAGAAGAAATTAAATTAATGAGGAGTGACCTGAGTAGGGAAATTCAGGATTTGCAATAGGATATGACAGATTTTAAGGCCGAAATGAAATACGAACTAAAATCAGAAATGAAAGATATGAGGAGGGCCTTAGACAAGATATCAATAGAATATAATAAAATGAAAGTAAGGATAGACAATGTGGAAAACAGACAGATGAAATTTGAACAGAAAATGGAGGGCATTCAAGATATGCCAAAAGAACTAGAAGAGGAAAGGATTAAAGCTGATGCTAGGCAAAGGGAAAGATCGATAAAGTTGAGAGGTCTCCGAGAACAGGAGGGAGAGAATTTAATGGAAGTACTGGTGCTGACCCTAGCAAGTTATCTGGGAAAGCTGGAACACCTTTTTGAGTTTGAAATAGACAAGGTCTTCAGACTGAATTCAAGGGTCGTGTTGCAAAGGAAGCACCCACGGGATGTTGTGGTGAACTTCGTAAAGTGGCACATGAGAGATCAATTATTAACTATGCAGAATGATGTCCCCTTATTGGTGAATGGCATTGAATTAAAACTATTTAAAGATGTGGCCCCAAGTGTTATAAGAAAAAGAAAGGAATATTCTTTCTTGACTATTCAATTGCAAAGATTTCAAATAGCTTATAGATGGTTAATCCTGGAAGGGCTAACCTTCTGGTTTAAAAAGACCAAGGTGGAACTGAAATCCGTAGCGGAAGCGAAAGAGTTTTGGAAGAAATACGGAAATTAATTTAAAGTAGATGAGAGATTTGAAATTGGGAGAAGGTCTAAAGAGTAAGTGAGAACAGAAGGAGAGGGAAAGAATAGATATAGATAGATAAGGAACAGAAAATGAAAAGAAGACTGAAGGTATTCTTGAGATCAAAGAGATAAAGAGGAAGACAAAGGCTAAGATTTGATTAAAAGAGGAAATCAAGATAATGTAACTCAGGAGAGTATGGATGTAGAAGTACAACAAGGGATAAGCTGTGAGAAGGAGGACATGAAAGTAAGGCATGATGCAACTGGGGATAAAAATTGAAGATGAGAATATTACTGATGAGGAATCAGAGGATTCAGAAAAAAGCTTGGATGAAGAAAGAGGTTTTATTTCTGAAAATGAGTAAATTAAATAAATGTATTACTTGGAATGTCAAAGGTCTGAATGCTCCTATGAAGAGAAAGCAGGTGTTCCATTACTTAGCTAAATTGAATTGTGATCTAATGTGCCTGCAGGAGACTAAAATTGAAGGGACAAAATCAAATATTTAGTAAATAACAAATTAGATAAGGAATCTGTGGCTGTTTCCAGAAAAAGGAAACGTGGCATTGTTATGTATGTTAAGAATGAGTTTGAACCGAAAGAAATATTAAGAGATCCTAATGGCCGATATATTGCGGTAGAGATAATATGGCAAGAGATGAGACTAACTGTAGTGGGGATATATGCTCCAAATGAGAATAAAGGAATGTTTTCTAGAGAATTGTTGTTTAAATTGATTGAATTAAATATTGGTGCACTGATGATAATGGGTTTTTTTAATTGGATCATTGACCCCCAAAAGGATAGATTTTCAGCAAAAATAATTAAATCTACCCAAGGCAAACTCTGAAGTGAATTCTTTGAGATGATAAATCAGTTTGACCTCATTAATGTCTGGAGAGAAAAATATAGTTCTGTTAAGGACTTTACATATGTCTCAGATGTACATAAATCCTGGGTGCATATTGATATGTTCTTAATTTCTAAAAACATTAGCCCAAGAGTTATCAAGTCAGAGATATTAGCTAAATTCAGGTCTGATCACCACCCCATAACTATTGAACTAAAAGAGAAAAGGAAAGAGTTTAGTTGGGCACTCAATTATATACTCCTGTCAGATGAAAATGTGGTAAAGGATGTTAAGACACAGATGAAACATTATTTTTCAGAGAATATATGTCAGGAAATTCCTTTGAGCATGACCTGGGATGCCTCTAAGGCAGTGGTTAGAGACCTTTTCTTTCAAAAGGGATCCAAACGAAGGAAGAAAAGGGAGAAAGAATTTGCTGATATTCGAAATCTACTTAAAAGCAAGGAGAGACTATTAAAGAGGTACCCAAAAATGTTTCTTTAATAAATGAGATTAAAGGACTTGAACATAGAATGTCTTTGTGTTTAACTGAAGACATAACTAGGAAAATGAAATTCACTAAACAGAGAATGTTTAAAGGAGCAAATAAACCAGGGAGACTGCTAGCGGCACAGCTAAGACAAGAGAAGGTTAAAAGAGCAATATGTAAATTAATGAAAGATGACAAGGAAGTAACAGATTAATTTGATCTGTTGCAAGTAGTTTGCCAATATTAAAAGATCTTTATAAAAAGAAGGAAACTAATGAGGAAAAACTAGATGAATATCTTGAGAAGTGCTCAATTAGAGGTTTCACTGAAGAACAAATAGAAAGCTTGAATAGGATAATAATGGCACAAGAAATAATAGATGCAATCCAGAAATGTAGAGTAGGGAAAGCCACGAGCCTAGATGGTTTGCCTGTGGAATACTATAAAACATTTAAGGAAGATTTAACACCACATTTATTAAGTGTATTTTGCAATGTCGAACACGCAGGAGGTCTGAAAACATGGATGGAGGCTAATATTAGTTTAATGCCCAAAGAAGGTATAGACAGGACAGAAGTCAAGAACTTTTGTCCCATTGCTTTGCTTAATGCAGATTATAAAATCTTTGCCTCAATATTGGTGGAACATTTAAAAAGAATTTTTGAATTAAAAATGATGGAATTGGATAAAATAATATTGGATAATGGAGATAAAAAAATAACTAAATATTATAATTTGTTTAGAGAGAGAGAGTTGGAAAGGGAGCCTATAAAACAGTATGTGATTGATTGGGCAAAAGATTTAGGACAGGAAATACCTTTAGAAGCTTGGGAGAAAGCATGGGATAGAACAAATTCCTTTACCAGCTGTCAAGATTTAAAGGAAAATTTTCTAAAAGTCAGTAATAGATGGTATTATACACCTGCCAGACTAAATAAAATATTCAAGAGGGATAATGATTGCTGCTGGAAATGTGATAAAGAGAAAGGAACGATGATCCACATGTGGTGGAAGTGTGAAAAAGTGAAGGACTTCTGGAATGAAATACATACTACAATACAAGAGATTTTGGGAATAAGCTTCAAAAAAAGACCAGAGATATATGTACTAAACATGACTTATTTTTTAAAGGCAGAGGATGAGAAGAAGCATGGGGTTATTTTGTTATATATGATAACTCTTGCCAGAATGATTATAGCAAAGCATTGGAAGGAAGATAAAAAATTACAGCTAGATGAATGGTTAATGAAATTAAATGAAATAAGACAATTGGATATTCTTTCTCATAAGCTGAAGGATAAAAAGGTGGAGAAACTTGAGAATGAATGGATGCATGTAGTGATGTTTCTTAAGAAAAGGTGGTGTCTAGATAAAAACCTGGTTGAGATGGTTTTTGTATGTTAAGATATTGATGAAACAATCCAGGAAATTTCTTTTTTGGTTCTCTTTTAAACAAGATTATGCACATTATAATTTTGGAGAATACATTGAGTTTATATAATCTGGAAGAAAGGTTGTTTTAAGAGAAATTGGGGTTTTATTTGATTTAGATCAGGAAGGAATTGGCTAATTATAGATAACAGAGAGATTATATATGAATTAATAGCAAGAAGCAAAAAGAAGACAAAGAAATAATGTTGATAAGACTATTCAATGTTAAGACAGGAAGTGAATATATTAAAATAATGGATATTATGTTGGATAGAACTATGTTTTGGATTTATGGAGTGGTGTTAATATAAAATTAATAAAGATCATTATTCAAAATAAATAAATAAATAAAAAGAATTTTGTCGGAATGGATTTCACATGACCAGAATGGTTTTCTACTGGATCAAGGTATTGAAGATAATATAAGACACATCTTGAATACCATAGAATACCATGAAAAAGATATTAATCGCAAATTGGCTATGGTATTCATTGATTTTGAAAAAGCGTTCAACAATGTCAGGTGGGACTTCATGAGGAAATGTCTAGAAAAATTGGTGTTGATGTAAAATTTCTGAAATGGATTGAGGTAATTTATAAAGAACAAACAGCCAGAGTTATTTATAGAGGACCAAACCGCTGGAAATACAAAAGGGTACAGACAAGGATGCCCTTTATCCGCTCTTCTTTTTTTGATAGTATTGGAGATACTGAACCATAATATCAGAGAAAATATGGACATAGAAGGGATCAAAATAAAAAGAACGCAGATGAAACTGAGGGCATATGCAGATGACCTGGTCCTGACAGTTACTAATCTGGGTAAAGTAAAGGCAGTAATAAAGAGCTACACATGTCCGCTAAAGTTGCAGGATTAAAAGTAAATAAAAACAAGACAGCGATAATAACAATGAACCTTTCTGAAGCAGAAGTAAGGAAACTAAAGGAAGAAACAGGATTTCAAATTAAGAAAGAAGCAAAATATGTGGGCATAAATATTACTTCTAAAAATGTGGATTTATTCAAAAATAACTATCAAAAAAGTGGCAGGAGATTCAAAAAGATTTAAAAAGGTGGAGTAACTTAAGAATCTCACGGTTAGGAAGAACATCTGTGATTAAAATGAGTGTTCTTCCTAGGATACTTTTTTTGTTTCAGAACCTCCCTATTATTAGAAATGACTCCCCATTTAAGAATTGGCAACGAGACCTCTCCAAATTTCTATGGAATGGAGAAAAACCGAGAGTCAGAATGAAAGTTATTCAGGACAAGGTAGAAAGAGGGGGATTAGCGATACCAAATTTAAAAATCTATTATCAAGCTTGTTGCTTTATTTGGTTGATGGATTGGTTTCTCTTAAAAAAATACAGAAGTATTGTTATTGGAAGGGGCTGATTTAAGATATGGGCTTCATTGATACCTTTTTTATGATAAAGCCAAGGTACACAAAGATTTTGAAAATCATTTCATAAGGAAAGCCTTAATGTACGCATGGACTAAATATAAAGACATCCGATGTAGATGTATTCCATTATGGACATTGATGAATGAAGCTCTTTTTAGAAGAGAAAGGCTTGACGAAAACAGCTTGGTTACATATAAGGAATTAATTAACATTGAAAAGGTGACTGGTAAAATAGAATTTAAAATGCAAGAAGAATTATTAAGTAAAGGCTATAAATGTAGTTGGTTCCTGCATAGACAACTCAGGGAAAGATTTATAAATGATAGAAACAATAAAGGCATAGGGAAAGCTGAGAGTGATTTTGAGACGATTATGGAAAGAGGAAATCAAGCTAAGATTTCACATTTTTATGAGCTTTTGTTAAAGTTAGAACAGGAGGATGAAGCAAATAAAGTTAATATGGTGAAATGGGCTGTTGATTTAAAACAGGAGATACCACTTGAGCAGTGGGAGAGATGCTGGACTTTTAGAATTAAATATTTGTTAAGTTATGATTTAAGGAGAACTTGCATAAGATGCAACATCGGTGGTATTTGACCCCTGTGAAGTTAGCAAAAATGTGTAAAGATGTTAAAAAAATATGTTGGAAATGCCATTTAGAGGAGGGCACCTTTATACATATATGGTGGAATTGTAGAGTTGCAACTCAGTACTGGAAAAGTATATATAAGAAAGTCACCCAATAATCCCATTAAAAGAGAGAATGGATCCTATATTTTACCTGTTAGGAATGATAGATAACAGTAAGCTAGAAAAAGAATACGGTAAGCTGATACTTTATATAACAGCGACTACCAGAATGGTGTACACTGCCAAATAGAAATGTAAGGATGCCCTAGTATAAATGATAGGATATATAAACTGGTAGTTTGTGTATCCGCAGATAAACTAACTGTATATCTGAAAGGGGGAAATTGGATAAACAGAAGAAAATCTGGGAGCCTTTAAATAATTATTTGAAAAATGGTGAATATGAGTCTTTGGTTGCTTATTAATACATTAAATTTATTTTTTACTCTTAACTGAGTCGCACCACATTATATGGCATATGAGACTCAAAGAGAAAAGAGAACTTAAAAAGAAAAAAGAAAAAATGTTTAAAGATTTCTTTCCCAGTAAGGAAAGTGCCAGAAGGGAGGAAGAAATGGCATGAACTATAATGTCAAATTTGTTGCAGCGTTAAAGATCAAAGTAGAAATAGGTGAATAGAGCACTCTTGTTGAAGCTCAGGAAGTTAATCCTTTTTTGTTGTTGTATGTTGTATGTCACTGTGTTATTGGTGATAATTGGTGAATGGATGAATGGAGATCTATTTAGATGAATACATAAGTATGTGTTTTTGTATTAGTGTAAAGGTACTTGTGAAGTATTTGTGTTGTTTTGTTTTTGTTATCTGTTTTTTAATATATGAATAAAGTTTATAAAAAAATTAAAAAATGTTTTGTGTGCCGGAATTACAACACTGTTTAGTGAGTGTGTCAGATTTGACCTCTGAGGGGTACACTTTGAGTTTTGTGGGGGAAGAGTGTAAAATCAGCCTAGATGGGGAGGTGTGTGCAAAAGCAATTATGAGGTAAAAAATGTATTTCATGAAGGAGAATGCAGAGTGTGCAGTTGTGGGTAATGTGCCTTCAAATTGTTCACATTATTTTCACAGAATCCTTGGTCACTGCAGTTTTAACAGCTTGGTTAATAATAATAATAATAATAATAATAATAATAATAATAATAATAATAATTTATTTATATCCTGCCTTTAGCTGAGGCTATAAAGGCAGCTTACAATCTAAAAGCACAATCCCATACAATACAAAGAACATTCAACACCCCCGCCAAAAAAAAAAAGTATTAAATTCATAACAATATTAAAATTTAACTTAAAACAAAATTACAAATGCAATACAAATTAAACAGGGCACTCTGATTATAAAGGAGTGATCTAATGGTGGGGGAGAGATTATGGGAAATATCATTCTGGGAATGCCTGCTGGAAGAGATCTGTCTAGATGGCTTTTTTGAAGCCATCTAAGTTGGTTATCTGATGGATCTCCTCTGGCAGGGCATTCCATAGTTTAGGGGCCATGGCAGAGAAAGTCCTCTGGGAGGTTGCTGCCAAGCTAGTTCTTATTGGTTGAAGCAACTTCCCCCCAGAGGACCTGAGGGCATGGGGCAGATTATATGGAGATAGGCAACTCCTTAGATAAGATGGGCCCAGGCCATGTAGGGCTTTAAAGGTTAATACCAACACCTTATACTGTGCCTGGAAACTAACTGGCAGCCAATGCAGAGATTTCAAAACTGGAGTAATATGATCACTATGTGATGTTTCAGTGATCAGCCTGGCTGCCATATTTTGTATTAACTGAAGTTTCTGAGTTAGGTATAAGGGTAGCCCCATTTAGAGTGCATTGCAGAAATCGAGTTGTGAGGTTACCAGAGCATGTACTACATTTTCTAGGTCCTTTACTTCCAGGAAAGGGTGCAGCTGGCATATCAGCTGAAGCTGATAACAGGAGCTCCTGACCATTGCATTCACCTAATTTATCATGTGAAGCGATGGGTCTAGGAGCACCCCCAGACTGCAGACACAGTCCTTGGTGGAGAGCGTGACCCCATCCAAGACTGGTGGTCGCAACCCATTCTCTGGTTTGGGGGGGCCCCTACTGTAAGCACCTCCATTTGCTCTGGATTCAATTTGAGTCAGTTTTCCCTCATCCAGTCCATTACCACTTCAAGGCATTGATTGAGGGGAGAACCACCATCTGCCATCATAGCAGTTGACTGAGACATGGAGCACAATATTTGAGTGTCATCAGCATATTGGTAACATCCTGCTCTGTGTCTTCTGATGATCTCTCCCAGCAGCTTCATATAAATAACATTGGGGACAGAATGGCTCCCTGAGGAAAGCCATATTTTAGCTCTGTTTTTGATGAGCAGCTGTCCCCGAGTCCCACCCTTGGCTGCAAAATCACAACAGGAGATCCAGACAGCTTGGGGATGTTTGTCCTGATTTTAAAATATCACCATGTCCGAATCACTTAGGGTGTTTGGTGTGCAGCTGAGTGAAAGTAAAAGCTTTTCCGGTGGCAAAACAAAGCAAGCGTGTAGCTCAAAAACCTTTCCAATATGTACATGCTGACTTAGCAGAGGGAAATGTAAGTCACTAGGTGTCAGCAAATACTTCATGGATCACTTTACCAAGTTTTCTTTTGTCAGATTGCTGAAATAAAAAGTGATGCTGCTGAAAGTTTTAAAAATTGGGTGAATATGATTGAGCATGGGTTTGATTACAAAGTGGGGTCTTTGGTAACAGACCTGGGAGGAGAATTTCTCTCTCACAGTTTAGGTAACTGGTTGAGAAAGAAGAGAATCCAACATGACACAACGAACCCAGCTGTTCCAGCTGAAGAGGGGTTGGCTGAATGGAGAATTGGAGTTTTAAAATAAATGCAGGAATGCATGTTTTTGGATGCAGAAGTGCCAGAAAGTTGCCAGAAAGTTTGTGGGGCAAAGTAATCTTAACAGCTAATTATTTAGCTAACAAAATTTGGAAATCTGGGATCAAAACCACGCCTTATCAATTGTTGTACAAGAGACCACCAAATCTAAAGAATTTAAGAATTTTTGGGCAGTATGCAAATGTATTTGTGCCAGCATGTTTTAAGAGGAAAAATGAGCCCAATAGCCGCAGACTGATGTTTGTGGGTTGTTCAGGGAACAGTTACAGATTTCACCAGGGGGGAGGAAAAATTGACACATATTGCAAAATTGACATGTAGTGCAAATTTTGAGAAGCACTCTGGATGGGAAAAGCTACATTCAAATAAAGAGTTTTTTCTGAGGTTGGGACAACTAGAAACAAGCACCAGAAATGGAGGGGTGGTGGTCAAACATCATACAACATCATCAGATAGTGAAAAAAGTACCACAGATGAATCAACACAGACATGACCTACAACAAGTAGGATAACAGAGACAAAAAGATACAAAGAGAGGGAAGTACACACTAGTTCAGACACTAAGGATGAGAGGGGAAGAACAGTCACTTTTGTGCCAAAAAGAACTCAGAGAGTGAGAAAAGCCCCAGACAGATTTGTTGTGCAAGAAGTCAGAGTTTGTGCAGTAATGGGAGATAAGTCACAGAGTTACATGGAGTTTCCAAGTTTTCCTATTGAAGAGAGGAAAAAATGGTATTCTGCTATGGAGTGGGAGTACAAATGCTTGGTAGATAAAGATGTATTTGATGTGATAGAAAGACCAAAAGAACATAAGGTGATTGGTTACAAATGGGTTTATAAGAGGAAAGAGATGCTGAATAGTAGTCTCAGATACAAAACTAGGTTCATAGCTAAAGGATTTGCTCAACAACAGTTTGAGAATTATGACAAAACTTATTCTCCAACAGCTAAGGCTGAGAGATTGAGATTGGTTCTAGCACTAGCAGGGAGGAGAGACCAGGTGGTGCAACATTTTGATTTTGAAACTGCTTATTTAAATGCTTGTTTAGATGAGCAGGTGTTCATGGAACAGCCTTCAGGATTTGAAGAAGACAGTGGCAAAAAGGTATACAGGTTGAAAAAAGCATTGTATGGTCTGAAACAGAGTGCCAGAAGTTGGAATTTGTGCATACATGAGGAATTGGTTAAACTTGGATACAAACGGAGTATTGCTGATGCGTGTGTTTACACAAAGGGTGATGTAACATTAGTAATTTATGTTGATGATTAATGCATGGCTGCAAAATCACAACAGGAAATCCAGACAGTGAAAAAGGAATTGTCTAGAAGATTTGTTGTTAAAGATTTAGGTCCTTTGAGATCTTATCTTGGGATTGAGGTAGAATGGATGGAAGATGGTAGTTGTCTACTGAGTCTGAAAAGGAAGATTGAGGGTTTGATTGAAAAGTGTGGTTTGCAGAGTGCAAAAATATTGAAAAGTCCTATGTCAACTGGTTTTGTTGGGGGTGAAACAACGAAAGATTTTGAGAATCCAGATTTGTACAGAAGTGTTGTTGGAAGTTTATTGTTCATAGCTAACAACACCAGACGAGATATTGTGGTTGCAATAGGTGTGCTTAGCAGGAGAACAAATTGTCCCAAAATAGAAGATTGGACTGCATTGAAACATTTGGTCAAGTACCTGAAAGGTAGTAAGGACAAAAAGCTTTTGATTCAAAGCAGCACAGTAGGACTGGAATGTTATGTGGATAGCTCTTTTGCTTCAGAGCTGCATGATAGAAAGTCTGAGACAGGAGCGTTAATTAAATTTAGCGAGAGTCCAATAGATTGGAGGAGCAGAAAGCAAAGCCAAGTGGCTTTAAGCATGAGTGAGGCAGAGTTTGCAGCATTGAATAAGATTGTAAATGAGATACAGGACCTTTGGAGATTGCTAGAAATAGTGCAAATTGAGTCCACTTTTAGGGTTAGGGTTAGGGTTAGGAAATCATGGGAACTGTATTTTATTGTGGCACCAGAGCTCCCTGACAGAGAAGGCTCAATGTCTCAGGAGGAAAAAAAAAACAATTCCCATGATTCCCTAGCACTAACCCTAACCCTTAAAGTAGACACAACTTGCACTATTTCTGGCAGTCTGCAAAGGCCCACAGTGGATCAAACAATTATTGCAGGATTTGGGAGAAAGTTGTGAACAATCAGTGTTAGTTTTTGAAGATTCATAGACTTGCATTGCAATGGCAGAGGCAAAAAATCCAAAATGCAGATCAGAGTACATCGGGGTTAGATACTAAAATGTCAGGGAGTTAGTGCAAAGTGGAGTTGTGTGCTTACAATACATTGAAACACAGAAGAATATTGCAGATATCATCACAAAGGTTTTGACAGTAGAAAAACATGATCAAATGTCACATTTGGTTGGAATGACACCATGAGTGCACAACACCAGCAGTTGGGTTAGATGAGGTTCTGAAACATAAACAGAGTGCCTCACACATCTTTACATTTTGGAGGGGTTTGTCAGGATTTTACATGGGATGTGTGGTTATAATATGGAAATGTACAGATGTGTGTGAGTAGAAATTTCCTGTGAGAAAGAATGAGTAAACAGGCCTCAGTCTAGCACCAGATATCTTGTAGACAAAATCATTCCCACAGAGAAAATCAACACAAATACATGTTGTGAGAAAAGGAGAAGAGATGGGCATAAACAGATTACATCACTGTAACAGGACACAAAGGGAATGACATAGACAGCAGGGGCTGGACTGAGGGTCTGAGAAACTCTAAACAGCCAATGGTTGGAAAAGGTTATGCCCAAGTGGGTGGAAACTTGGGTTGGCACAAAAATCCTTTGGGATGCATGTGTGCTTGCTTGCTTGGACTTTTGTAATGTAAACTTTCTCTTGCCTGATCTGAGACTGTGACAGGCAAAACGGATTGTAAATAGCTCTTTTCTATTCTGTTAGTTGTAGCAATAAAGACTTATTTATTGGACTACAAATTTGAGTGTTCATGGTTACTGAACATCTGCATTGCTGAAACTGGAAGCTGTACCATGGTTCAGTGAAAGAGAAGCCTGGGGCTGTGAAAGGCTACAGCCAGCCTTATCCTGAAACTCTTCAATGAGGTAAATTGCACACCACCACACCTATCATCCACACCAACAAGTTTTGTAATACTTTGGCAATGTTTTTCAACAAAATGCCCACATTTTGCAGCACTCCTCAGAATAAATAATGGGAGTTTTAAACCAGTCTTTGTAGCAAACAACAACATTCCAACATTTCTCAATTTACTTCAGAACTATGCCAAAATTTTGCAATTGATTTGCAATGTTATGCAACATCCCCAAAACTGAGAATCAGATACATCAACTTAGAGGATCCTAGTAAACATCTCCCAAACCAACATTAGACTGATTTATTCAAAACCTGTGACAAAGTTTTGAAATTGTTTTGCTTCCCCTTGAATTACTACAGTTGACAGATCAAGGCATTTTTCATTATTTTTTGCAACATTTTGCTTCAAACTTTAAATTTTGGAGCACATCCCAAATTTTGTAGCTTGCTCACCCACAGGTGGTCTGATGGCCTAATTTTGTCCAATGCAGTTCACTCCAAACCTGTGGAAAAGTTTTCTGGAATTTTTCTGGGTCAAAATATCCATCAAGGATATTATGCTGACCTAGAAGCAAACAGGCCAGTGGCTTGGAGTGGCCTCTGGCCGCTCCAGCCCCAATTAGCCCCCACTCAGCTGGGTACCACTGCAACCACATGGCCCACTCAGTCCTGAATGGGCTGCCAGCAAGGAGTGCTTTTTCTATGCTCCTTTTTTGTCAGCTTCAGAGCAGGGGCATATGTTGTATGCATGTCCTGCCTCCAAAATATGCTCTTTTTGGCCCATGTATTCTGGGCCCTAGTCAGTGTGCTTGAATGGCACATCAGTTGTCACAATTGGTATTGTCTGAACCAAAAGCAACATTCTAGGCAATACATTTCTTTTTTTAAACTAAAATTCTCCCTAGCAGTGACACATTTTTTCTGCTATCTTTGCATATCTTTCTTGATTTTATGCCATGTCTAAACATAATTATTTTGAAACATGCAGTTCATATTTGTCATAGTAATACCAAAGTATTAAACTTTCTCCTCGATTTTAACACCAGTTTTGTTCATTAATTCTATTTGATCTTCCCGTTTCATATTCCCTGTCAACATCATTTTAAAATTATTAATCATAAACTCTGCCAATTATCCAAAGTCTTTTAATTTTCCCATTAACAATTCTTTAAAGGTTATCACCTTTAAAGCCCTAAATGGCTTGGGTCCTAGCTATATCAG
>CM034706.1:102636857-102648845 GCA_020142125.1 Phrynosoma platyrhinos
AGTCCCTCGGCACTTAAAGGGGAAAGGTTGCCTACCCCTGATCTAGCTTCTTTAGGGCTTATTTTAAAGAACAACTTTATTGGGTTATGATCAGACCATACAGTTGGTAATACCTCCACCTTACTTACTTTTTTGCATAACTCCATCGAAATCAAAAACATATCAATTCTCGACCAGGATCGATGAACTGGAGAGAAAAACATGCAATCTTTTGTATTCCTATATAATATTCTCCAGATATCTTTAATTGATAATCTTTCCTGTAACTCAAAAAAGCTCCTCGGTGATTTACCTTGTGTGCTTTTTATTTTTTGGGGGTGATTTTCTATCAAGTAAAGGGTCGATGACCCCGTTCCAATCCCTCATTAGAATAATCCTTTCCGAATTTATGGCTTCCAACTTATTTAATAAATGTTCATAGAATTTTCCTTTATTTGCCAATGGTGCATAAATCCCCATTAACAGAATATTTTCCCCTTCGAGATTAATTTTTACCAACATGTAATGGCCGTTGTCATCAGAGAGGACCTCTTCTGGATTCAATCTTGGGTGTATTTACATTACTACACCCTTTTTCTTATTTTTAGCAGATGATATAAACTCAATCCCCAATTTCTTATTCTTTAAATATTTAATGTCTTTTTTCCTTATATGAGTTTCTTGTAAACAATAGATATCAGTGCCCAATTTTTGCAAATAATGATTTATTTTTCTCCTTTTTTTGTGGTGTGTTTAAACCTTTAACATTCCAAGAAATAATTTTTAAAGTATCCATTATATTATTATTACAAATACACTTATCGAGATCTGGATTAAAAACAAAGCAAAAGCAGCTTCATTTATATACTGCTTCATATCACGCTATGGGATGTCTAAGTGGTTTACAACTGTGAGCTGATTGCCCCCCAACAAGCTGGGTACTCATTTTAGTGACCTCGGAAGGATGCAGGCCTGAGTCGAGCCTCAGCCCTGGCTGGTATTGAACTCACAACCTTGTGGTCTAGAGTGAATGGCTGCAGTACAGGCATTTAACCACTGCACCACCAGAGCTGATACTATATCAAAGGTCAGTCTACAGTAAAAGCAACTTCCCGTACATTCTATACTCAATTAGTATAATTAATACTATATTATATCCCCGTGATCACCTATTTCTATATTATGTCAGTTTATCTTAGCTAAGTAAATGACCAGCACAATTACAATTAAGCAAAAAATACAGATAGAAGATTAATTTAATATCTACTTTTATACTATCTCAAATATTAATTTCAGACCAAGTACACACTATCCCCACTGTTATTTTCAGCCTTCCCCTAACTCCCTTTCTTCTTCAGACTGCTCCTCCTCTCTGCTCCTTCATAAATCTTCTTGATCAATTGAGAGGTCTTCCTCCAACCTATCCTGTCCCTTCCTATATTTCCTATACCTCCAATTCTCTGCCTCCAGTACCTGATATTCGTCTTCTTCTAATGAATCTCTCCGGTTATATTTTTTGTCTCCCTCAGTAGGTAAATTACTATGATCTTTCTCATCTATGTTTCTTCCTTTTAAGTCCACCTTCTCCTGTTGTTTTCTGGTAGTTTTTCTCCTTTCTTCCTCCCTGTCCCAAAATCTCCTTGCTCCTTCCACAGTTCTAATCACTATTCTCCTTTTTCTTATCCAAAAGGATAGACCTTCTGGAGTCCCCCATCTATAAGCAATACCTTCTTGTCAAAGGAAAGACATGAGAAATGAGTATTCCTTTTTTTTCTCAATAATCTTGTGGGGACATACTTCAAAATCTGAACCTGGGTACCTTTAATTTCTAATGGAGATTCATTGTGTTTCCTTAACAGTAAGTCCTGAATTTGTCTCCTGACAAAATAAATAATGATATCCCTAGGAAGGTTCTTCTTTTTCGCTATAATCGAGTTCAATCAAAAAGCCCTATCAATTTCAAATTGGAATTGACTCACTTCTTTATCCAAAAAAATTGCCAATTTTCCAGTAATAAATTCCAATAGGTCTTCCTCTTTATCTTCTACAACCCCTCTAATTTTCACACATTTATCTCTCAATTTTGATCCCAGATGGCTTTCTCATTGAGATCCTTTTTTCTAAATTGTCTAACTTCATCCAATTCCTCCCCAAATCTATCATTTCTAAATTCAAGATTATCTACTCTCTTGTTGACTGCTGATAACTCATTAGTAATCTTGTCAATAGTTTGGTTGATCTCCTGTAGCTCTGTCCAAATCTCCTGACGAATTTCTTTTTTAAAATCCGTCATCTCTTGCCGGATTTCATACCTCAATTTCTTTATCTCATCAATAATACCAATATTTGGATCACTTGATTTTTGTTGGTCTATAGAGGATCTCCTAGGTAATTGAGATTGGCTCTGTGTCTTGGCTGTCTGATTTCTTGACATCATATTTCTTTAATATAATTTGAATTTATAATTTGAATGTAATATAATTTGAAATAATTCAAAAAATTTTATCCACTTAGTATTTAAATTTAAATTTATACAAAAATTTTCACTAATTTCAAAAATAGCAAATATCTAATTTTCACAATTTCAAAATTTCAAAAATTTTGAATTTTTTTAAAAAAATTCCTTCCTTTTCTCTTACGAAATTATCTAATACAAAAGTTCCAAATTCTATTATTTACAACGTATCTATTTCAAAGATAACAAAATTCTAATTGTCACAATTTCAAAATTTCCAAAATTTCCAATTTCCAAAATTTCCAATTTCCAAATCTTTTCTTTTCTTTTTTTCTTTTCTTTTTTCCTTTTCTTCTCAGAATGATTCCTTATATTTTTATATATTTTTTCTTACTTCTTACTTTTTATATCAAATTTGAAATTTAATATTTTTTATATTAAATCAAATAGCCGGCACAGGTCAATTTCCACTCTGATTCTTTCTTGAAATTTTCAAGAGTAAAGAGAATCCAAACACACCCCTCACACAATAAATCAAAATTAATCAATAGAAGCAAAGCAATATTGGAACTATTTCAGTCTCTATGATCTCTCAGAACCCCTCTCAGATCTATTTGTACCTCTATCAATAGTGCAATGGTAAGATATAACACTCCCCCAAAATCCCCAAGAAGGTCTTTCAATCGTTAATTAACATTAATTATCCAAGCAGTGGATTTCTGAACCAGTCCAATCCAATAGTTCATGAAACATGGCTCCTACCACCTCTTTAAAAATTATGAGATCTTGGAGCAGCTCCACACCTTCCAGCCTGATAGTCCTAGAGAGTCCTGGAGAACCTTCTTCCTCTTTGGATATCCTAAAGTGTCCTAGAGTGTCTCCTTCCTTCCTAGTACCGGATGTTAAAACAGGGAGAGATAGTTTCCTATTCTGTATTGTCACCCCTCTAGGACCCCGCAGACGTCTCTTCTCGTCTCCTCCACACCAACTGTTCTCCCCAGACTCTCCGCTCTCCATATTCTCTGCCCACTAAGGTGTTTTGTCCTCCAAGCTGCAACTGTTTCCAAGCCAAAACTATTTAACTATTTGCTTGCCAGGATAGTATTCTTTTAGTATGGGTAGCATAAAAATCCTTTTATAAACAGCTAAAGGCAAGGAGCAATGTAACAGATGAAAAATATAAGAGGTCGATATCTCCACAATTCATTTGAAAAACCCAAGTATCTGCTTCAGCCCAAAAAGTAAGCCTGTCCCATGTTATAAAGTTCTTATTTTTTTATAGTCCTTTCTATTTTCCTTTCTTTTCCTTTATTTACTCTTCTTCTCTTTTTCCCCCTTTGCTCTTTGGTCTCTCGTTATTCAAACATAAAGAGGGGCAAAACCCAGATTGATCTAATTTAATCCGTTGTAGATCTTCTTATAAATAGGTAAACAAAGTGAATAGATATCTTACTATGAGCGTATAGTTATTTTTAACATCTTTACTCGCTATGTGAGACTTTAAGTTCAAAGTAAAAGTCTATAAACACTGGTCCGCCTTCCATAGCTTCTATAATTATAACACAGGTACAGAGTAAACTTACTCTTTTCACTGATTAGTTTAGTTTTTGGCGTCTTGTCTTCAATCAGAATTTCGGCAAGGTGGCTGTGTCTCTCCTGATCCTCTGGCTCTAGCCCCTAAGTCCAGACGGACTCTATTCCCATCAGATTTGAGGCACACGAGTCAAAAATATGGATCTTCTATGGGGACAACCGAATCCCCAATACCATGGGGATAAATTCAGACCGCGATTTAGATGATTCTATGTGGTCCAAAGCCACGATGCCTGAGAAGTCCCTTGGAGGCTAATCAAGGAATGTCTCAAATTGACACCATAACAACCCGGAAGTCCACAACAATCTTTTGAGGTAGGTCAGGCTAATTGATGAAGGTTACCTAATGTGTCCCCTGATTCAATGGGGATTAGAACCTGAATCTCCTAAGTCCCATATCGGCACGTTAACCATTGGCTGTTGTCTGGACCTATTTCTGGAGTGGATAGAATAAAAGTTGCAGATTTCTCTAACAGTTAATTTTGGGTCAATCTAGACATTAAGGAGAATGTGTATTCTCTGTAATTAGTCCATTTCTCTGGCCACAACAGGATTTCCTCAGAGATAGCATGATTTAGTAATCAGATTTGCAGATTTACCCTGTTTATTTTCTGATGACCTACCATAAAACAAAGCATGCTAAATTAAACATACATAACTCAGGAAAATCCTGTTGTCTTCCATCATATTTGGGAACAGTTAGATATATCATATCATTTCTGCTAAATATATAAATCATTTAACTCTTAACCTCTGCTATTTATCTCCCTGCCCTTTGTTCTTGTCAATTGCCTTTGAGTCAACCTCAATTCATGGAGACCCTGTGGATGAGAGATCTCCAAGGTTCCCTATCCACCATTGTTCTGCTTAGGTCCTGTAGATTTAGGCCTTGACAGAGTCTATGGAACCTCTCTTTCTACTGTCCTCTACTTTTTCCTGCATTATTGATTTTTCTAATGAATCATGCTTTCTCATGATGTGGACAATACAACAGCCTCAATTTGATCATCTTGGCTTCTAGGAAGATTTCAGACTTGATCTTTTCAATAACTCATTTGTTTGTCTTTTTGTCCATGCACATTATCCTCAGCACTTTTCTCCAACAGATATTTCAAATGAGTTGACTTTCTTCTGATCCATTTTCTTCACTGTCCAGCTCTGACAACCAAACATTGTTCCTTGATTAAGTAGAGGAAGCATTACTGGGAATAAGAAGTTCAAAATAACTTCTTATATGTATATAAAAAAAAAAAACAGTAAAAATAACTTTCCTGTTCTCCCACCACACAGAAAGAATATAGGAGAAATTCAATCCATCAAGTTTTTCCTAATAGATTTAACTGATGCAGAACTTCCCAAACTGAAGACAGAATCCACCACAATTTAGGGTAAGAAATGAACAAGCTACCAATGTAGTACCATGAAAGCAGGTGGTGGTTGGGTTTGATAACATGTGCATGGTTTTCAAATGCACTAAAACAAGGGATTTAATTCTTCACTAATTTTCCTCTCAAAGGAGGCAGTGATCAATTGTAGCAATTACCTTGCCTTTTCAAGAGGTTTTGAAAATCATACTGTTTTCAAATACTATTTGTGCTTTGAAACTTTTTATGTCACCTTGAGCCCCTATACTGAGGGAAAGGTGGGATAATAATAATAATAATAATAATAATAATAATAATAATAATAATAATAGTAGTAGAAAATGATTCTGTTGTGTCCCTTTATTTCCATTGTTTGTTGCTGAGAGAATGTGGTATGCTCAACTCCACCCAGTGAGTTTCCTATGCAAAAAGTGTTTTTTTCCTGAACATAAAATCTTGATTATACAAAACAACCATTTGCAGATGTTCAATAGAAAAACTGCTGGATTGTAAAGATTTTGTCAGTACAGGATTCTTCAAATTAAGGTTTCATAACACTCAAGAAAAAACAAAACAAAATAAAAATAGGCTTGCCACTTCATTTCCATACACAAAGGATTTTGAATTTGAATTTACTTTCTCACATGTCAATGGCATATATATGCCTGTCCCTGGCTTCCACTCCACCATATGCATCTGAGGAAGTAGTCTTTAGTCTATGAAAGCTCATGCTGCCAACTTCTTTCTTTCACATAATCTCAAAGGTGTTAAAAGATCTCTCTACATACCAGTGGCATCCTGGACTATGGTGTCACCTGGTGCTGGGGGTGGGACTACTGGACAGGGCAGGGGTGGAGCTTCATAACCATAAGGGGAAGGGCTTACACAAGGAGGTTGGGGCAGCTCAGTCAAGCTGAGTGCCCCCCTTGCCACAGCTTAGTTTTCCTCAGGAGAACCAGGCCGTAGCAAGGAGCTAGGCCAAGCATGTATGTACCCCCAACCCCTCCTTGTCATGGCTCAGTTTTTCTCAGGGTAGAACTGGGCCATGACCAGGAGGGGTGGTGGAGTGTACACACACTCAGCCCAACTCCTTGTCACAGCCTGGTTCTCCCCTGAGGAAAACCAAAATGTGGAAAGGAGCTGGGCCAAGCACATGCACACACACACACCTCTACTTGTTTCACCAAGAAGGTGTGGGGGTGTCCACACACTCAGCCTGGCTCCTTGCCACAGCCTGGTTCTCCTAAGGAAAACTGAGTCACAGCAAGGAGGGGGGGTACCCCCTGACTGGGTGTCACCCCCTTCTGGGGTGTCACCTGATGTGGTCCAAAACCCCTACACTGCCTAGTGATGTCACTGCTACATACTCATGCTTCCACAACAGCATATCCCAGATAATAGTCTAGCTCCCCAACTGATATAGCACACACTGGCTCTTTCTTTCCCCATCTTATAGTTTTATGTGCACTGTCAGCTCTGTGACCTCACCATCCCAACCCCACCCATCCATATTCACTTAGAAGAGAACTTACAAGGATATAGGAGATAACCTAAGGGAGAGGAGGAAATAACATTCTTTATATTAACCCATATATCTTTAGACACTGTATTTTCATATAAAAGAGAATGTCTTTTTTTATATATGTGAGCAATAAAAGTGAGTGTGATCTTGAAAACCACATCAAGTGAACACCAGAATACTCTTTGATGGGCAGAGCTCAGCAGATCAGTAAAGTAGAGGCAGGGAGGACTTGTTCTGTACAGATTTTTTTTATTATTTTTTTTAAAAAACAGAAATTTCCCTGTTCAGAAATACATATATACAGGTATATATATCGGCAGATTGAGGCCAGGGTGCTGCATGATGGGGTGAGCTCCTGTCACTAGTCCCTGCTTCTGCCAACCTAGCAGTTCGAAAACATACAAATGGAACTAGGTAAATAGATACCACTTTGGTGGGAAGGTAAACAGCATTCTGCGCAATCATGCTGGCCACATGATCACAGAATAGTCTCTGACAATGCTGCCTCTTTGGCTTAATAACAGCGATGAGCACTGTCACCTACGGTCCGACACAACTTGACAACCTTATCAATGGGGAATACCTTTACCTATATATATGTATAGACATTGTGTATTTTAAACGAAATCTGCCTTGCTATAAATTAAGAGACTTGTGATTTTTTTTACCAATAATAAAAATAAACAAACAAAACTTTTAGGTTAAATTGGATAAACTAGTGTATTAGATGGGGAGTTGTTTTATATAGTGGAATATCATCACTTTGATTCTGACTAACAATAAGTGTTTGGAATTCCTTGAGCATTGTTTAATTCAATTAAGTGCATACCTTCCTCTCTGATTTTCTCCCTCTCCCCCCTCTCATTCATCCCCCTTCCTCTCCCTCACTTGAAAGTCCCACTGAGAGAATATAATAAATGGTCTGGTGTTAGCATTATGTTAGTACTTTAAATTGTGTTGTGTTAGTGCTTTTTTTCTTTTCAACTTATGCAAATATTGAATTTATATTGGCCATGCATAATTAGCATGCGGACACAGACTGCAAATTTTTGCTAAGCTTTCACTGGTGTATGTAAACAAAAATCCTTATAATTTCCAAGCAAGCTTTTGTATCTTGCTTTTCTTTAGTTTTTTTAAAAGGTTGGGGATAGGGTGATGTAATAATTCAAATTCCATTTGTGTAAAGCTGTATGTTGTAAAAAATTAATGCACTTGTGAGTTTTATTATTTTTATTGATGCAGTGTGTCAAAAGCATATTTATCATAAGATATATGTTTAGGTCATTTCAAAAAGTATTCAACATATGCCACTTTCTCAGGTTTCTCAGTGGCATTTATGTAATCTGATTTTGCATGCCTAATGAGTGCCTAATGAGTGGAAGTTCAACATAGGATGCTTTATCTGTGATGGACTATATATTTACCTATATTCACGTCAGCATACAATAATATAGTAATGCATTACCACATGAAGAAACATTATTAGAAAGGTCTTCCCACAAAGGTCATGGAGTTAGTTTCAGTGAGCGTGATCAGTTTTTTGGGGGTAATTACAGAGCTATCATACAGGAAGCTAGTAACAGGAGGTTTTTAAACATTAAATGCCAAGTATGGAGATTATGGGGCTAAGCAGATGGGCGGCCGTGGGCCGCCCTGGGAAGCTGCGCCATGGAACCAAGGCATCCCCACACCTCGATCCTGCTGGGCGGCTTCACCGCCCCTGAAAGGAGCGCTAAATTAGCGCTCCTTTCACAAGTCAATGAAAGTGTGCCACAAAAGGCTGCGGTGCACTTTCATCAACTTTTCTGCCACAGCGCGTGGAAAGGCTGCGGCAGGAGGTCCTCCTCGGAGCGCTGGCCATGCGGAGGGCCGGCTGCTCGGAGGACGACCTGGGGAAGGGGTTGGGGCACCGATCATGCAGCTGCCCCTCCCCTTCCCTGCCCCCAAGATGGCCCTTTACGCTGTCTGCTTAGGGGGTATGATACCCATATACATCTCAGCACATGATAAGAGGGTAAACCTCCCTTCCATAGTTACCACCTAAATATTTTATCACATAAACAAAACAGAAAATCTGCCTTCTAATCTTCTTCCAAAAGACTTAAAAGTCCAATAATTACTGCTTTGATTATGTTCAAATAATCATATATTTGCATTTGAGGCTTCAAAATGTTTCGTGCTTATGCAGAGCCTGTCACCAATTATAGAGTGTGTAGAAGAATTCAAACACTGCTTTAGCCATGCATATATATACATATATATGATGCTTCTCTCAATCTATGCACATATAGTTGATCTTTGATTTCTACTCCTTTTATTTTTTAGCCTTTTTCCCTCTTGATGTGTTCAGCTACTGCAAAGATGGTCATCTACCAGGTTTGAGGGACCACACTGATTTTCCATGAGACCCAAGAGGACCACATGCACCATCCATCCACCACTTTCCCACCTGTTTCTTGGACTGAGATTCAAGGCAGCTTATAGAGGGCAGAAAAATACTAGTAGAATAAAAACACATAGATGGTGGAAACAGATGGGCCAGATAAAACCCAGCAACTGCATCTGCCTTTATCATGGGGATCTTGGCTGCTGCCTTGGTTTTGAAAGAAGCCATCTCCCAGGTCCCAAGGCCCAAAGAGGTGGTTCCGGAGACTTCCCTTCCACCCAAATGGTGGTTTAGGTTATCATTTGAGTCCAAATTTCCTTCAGCTCCTGCCAAATGACAGACCTAATTAGACCCAACCCTAGCCAATTTCCCAAGGTCCATCTATAAACAGTATGGAGTAGGTGAAAAAAGCTGTTGGAAAAGGGGGGGGGAATTCTTACCCAGCTGAGAAGCAACCAAGATAACAGGGTTAATCCTTCTGGCAGACTCAAGGGCTGTCTCTTTCACCTTCTTCAAGGCCCAAGGCCCAAAGAGGTGGTTCTGGAGAATTCCCTTCCAAATTTCCTTCACCTCCTGCCACAGATATGGGGCAAGCATCTGCTTCACCCCATCTCCCACCAATGCATTCAAAACACCCATAATGCCCTGTTGTAGATCTATTAAGAAAAGAGCATTACCTAACTCAGAAAGATGAACATCATTTGCCTGATATAGCTCAGGCCTTTGAAAAATGATTTGTGGTTGTGGTAAGAATTGATCCAACCCACTTTCTAAAGCATGACAGATTTCAGTATTGGCTCTCCAACAGGTTTTATCCAACAAATGAGGGTCACCTTCACCTCTCCAAACATGTATTAAACATGGACTACAAACTGTTTGCCTATATCTTGTCCAATATATATATTTAAAAGTATTGGACAATTTAATAGAGGAAAAACAATGCAGATTCTTACTAAAAATAATAAATAATAATAATAA
Source organism: Phrynosoma platyrhinos (assembly GCA_020142125.1). Taxonomy (NCBI): domain Eukaryota; kingdom Metazoa; phylum Chordata; class Lepidosauria; order Squamata; family Phrynosomatidae; genus Phrynosoma; species Phrynosoma platyrhinos. The sequence continues at coordinate 102,647,135 of CM034706.1, forward strand.
TATTTTTTTTATACCGTCCTTTGGCGAATCAATCCGGGAGGTTTGCAGCATTAAAAGCATACAACATAAACAATATATTTCCCTCCCCCCCTTTAAAAAGTTATTAAACTGTATATCAATTAAAATCACAATAACAAAAACAAAAATAATACAAACCAACTTAAAACCCCTGTAGCTACAGTTCTAAAAAGGGAAACTATGGAGACGCTGCTGAGGAGGAGGCCGGGATATTTTAGTCTGGGAAGGCCTGCGGGAAGAGATCTGTCTTGACAGCCTTTTTGAAGCTGTCCAAAGATGTTATTTGATGGATCTCATCCAGCAGGCCATTCCAGAGTCTGGGGGCGACAACAGAAAAAGTCCTCTGGGAGGTCACCGCTGCCTAGATTTTTGAGGCTGCAGCAAGTTCGTCCCAGAGGACCAGAGAGTGCAGGGAGGATTGTACAGGAGGAGGCTGTCTCTGAGATAGCTTGGACCCAAGCCATCCTTGTACTGGGCCTGGAAACCAATCGGCAGCCAGTGGAGGGACCTCAAAACCAGAGTGATGTGGTCCTCCTGGATGTTCCCGACACAAGCCTAGCTGCCATGTTTTGAACCAACTGTAGTTTCCGAACCAGGCACAAGGGTAGCCCCATGAAAAGTGCATTACAGAAGCCTAGGTGCAAGGTTATCAGTGTGTGCACAACAGTCTCAAGATCCCTTACTTCCAGAAAATGGCGCAGCTGGCGTATCAGCCAAAGCTGATAGCAGGCACTCCTGACTATTGCATTTACCTGATTTGTCATCAGAAGTGATGAGTCAAGGTGCATCCCCAGACTGCGAACAACCCCAGACTGGAGGTTGCACCCCCAGACTGGAGGTTGCAACCCAATTCTTGGTTTCGGGGCCGCTACCGCGAGCACCTCCATCTTGTCCAGATTCAGTTTCAATCTGTTTTTCCTCATCCAGCCCATTACCGCTTGAAGACATTCATTGAGAGAGGAGACGCTACCAGAATTTGAGGCCGGCGAATGAGACATGGAGAAATAGATGTGGGTGTCATCAGTGAACTGATAACACCCAGCACCATAACTCCATATGATCTCACCCGGCGGCTTTGTATAGATGTTAAACAACATCGGGGACAAAATAGCTCCCTGAGAGACCCCACAAGTGAGCTCCCTCTTACTGGAGCTACTGTCTCCGAGAAGCACCCTCTGGGACCTACCCGAGAGGAAGGACCAGAACCACTGCAATGCAGTGCCTCCGATACCTAACCCCCTCAGGTGGTCCAGGAGGATGCCATGATCTATGGTATCAAAAGCTGCTGAGAGGTCTAGGCACACCAACAGGGTCAGACTACCCCTGTCGATACTCAGATGCAAATCGTTGGTCAAGGCAACCATGGCCGTCTCCACCCCAAAGCCTGTCCTGAAGCCAGTTTGAAATGAGTCTAGATAATCGGTTTCATCCAAGACAGCTTGGAGCTGATGAGCAACCACCCTCTCAATCACCTTCCTCAAAAATGGCAACAAAGAAACAGGCCTGTAGTTACTCATATCCAGGGGGTGGTTTTTTCAGGGAAGGATTTTTCAGAAGCGGCCTAACAGCTGCTTTCTTCAGATAAGATTGAACATATCCTTCCCTGAAGGATGCACTGATGATATCCATGAGGAATTTCCTCAAAGCATCCCCTCCCTGGACAGCCAACCATGATGGGCAAGGGTCGAGAGGG
>CM034706.1:102655713-102667987 GCA_020142125.1 Phrynosoma platyrhinos
CTCCCAGAGGACTGGAGTGCATGGGAGGATTATATGGGAGGAGGTGGTTCTAAAGATAAGTTGGACCCAAGCCATTTAGGACTTTAAAGATAATAGCCAACACCTTATACTGGGCCTGGAAACTAATAGGCAGCCAGTAGAGAGATTTTAACACCGGGACCACTCTGGCTGCCATATTTTGTACTAACTGAAACTTCCGGATCAAGCATGAGGGTAGCCCCATGTAGAGCGCATTACAGAAATTCAGACAGGAGTTTACCAATGCTTACAGAACAGTCTCAAGGTCCCTTACTTCCAGAAAAGGGTGCAGCTGGCATATCAGCCGAAGCTGATAACAGTCACTTCTGACTGTCACATTTACCTGATTTGTCATCAGGAGCAACAAATCAAGATGCACCTCCAGACTGTGAACACAGTCCTTTACAGAGAATGTGACCCCATCCAGGACCAGAGGTTGCAATCCAATTCTTGGTTTCGGGGCCGCTACCATGAGCACCTCCATTTTTTCTGGATTCAGTCTCAATCTGTTTTTCCTCATCCAGCCCATTACTGCCTTAAGATATTCATTGAGAAAGGAGACGCCATCAGAATTCAAAGTCAATGATCGAGACATGGAGAAATAGATCTGGGTGTCATCAGTGTACTGATAACACCGAGCTCCATAACTCCGAATGATCTCAGCCAGCGACTTCATGTGGTCTCTGCAAGAAAATCAACTGTATTTGGCCCAATAAAGCAAGGCAGTACCTGGGGCCTGATGAGGGGAAAGAACCAAGAACAGAGCCCCAAAGAACCATGTGGGAGGCTGCCACAAAAGCAGGCATGTAAAACGAAGGGGCCTAAGCCAAGAAGCCAGATCCTGGGCCTAAAGGTCCCTTGGAGTCCGCCCTATAAAACCAAGTCCTGCCTAGTAAAGAGATGGGGAGGAGGGATTACTTCAGGAGTTGAGATGAGCCACATAACTGATGGGCCTAAAAGAAAGAAGCCCAGTGAAGAACACCAACACTATGACTTAGGGGACCCACTGGAGCCTGGCCTCGAAGCCACACAACTGGGAGAAAGAAGAAAAAGGTGAGGGAGAGTGGCACAACTAAAAGAAGCTCAATGGAGCTGCAAAAACAACCGCCAAGAAAAAATGTGCATGGGGGGGGGTGAAAGCCTTATCCAAGGCAAAAGGCAAGGGTCGCTAATGGGAGACAGGAACAGTAAGGGCAGAACAGAGTCCAGAGAAAGAAACCTCCCCAAAAGCCACTATTGGGAAAAACACCCCTCCCAAAAAAGAGGGGGTTGTAGGAAAAATCCTGTTCCCAATGACTGAAACCACAGTCAAAGGAAGCCAAATAGTTAGAGAAAAACCCCAGTCCCTCCCCGCTCCGCCAACTAGAAAAGCAAGAAACATTGTGGGAAACGCTTAACTAAGCCAATGAACTGCATGTCCATCGTCCTCAATTGCCAAAGCCAGAATGGAGAGGCTGGGGCTGGTGAGCAACAAGTGGCTCAGGCCATGCCCCCAGTGCCTCTCCATCTTGGCATAACTGCTGAGGCATTGTTTAAATCTGTTCTCTCCTATGGGCATTGGCAAACTATACATCCCAACTCAACTTTCAGTGTGAGAGGGGCTGTAAATTAAAAGACCTGCAAAAGTTGTAAAAATTACATACATAAAAATACATCCCAGTAAGAAGTTCCCCTGGTTATCCATTAAAAGTCAGCTTAAATGTAAAGGCTTTTGCCTGTTGACAAAAGGAAATTAGGGACAAGGCCAGCCTAGCTTCCCACAGAAATGTTCTGCATTTCCAAGATATTTTAAAACACCCCCTCCATCCCCTTGCCTGTTTTTCAAGGTAGCTATTACAAAGATCCCTTGACAACTTTTACATTAGAATCAAAGTTGAGATGGACATTCAAATATGAAACACAATTTGAACTATATGCTTGTTCCCAAGATAGCCAAAAACACTGTACAAATGTGATATCCCTCCTGAACATTAAAATAGATATCAAATGAAACATTCACAGGACAACTCATCATTTCAGGCTTAGCTTCATCTTCCACGTGTACGTTTTTTTTTTTAAAAAAATATTCACCAAAAATATTTTTTGCTTGTCCATATTTGAAGAAGAGGAAAGTACTGAAACAAGCAAAGCTATTTTATATATATATATATATATATATATATATATATATATATATATATATATATATATGGAGTGCAATTATCTGAGCTTCTCTGATTCTGGACACACAGCATCCTATCTGTTCTAGAGATTATGAAGAAAGTTGCAAATGTTAGCTGAAAAATATTCAATAAAAAGTGTAGAATAGAACAATATGCTGAATTAGCAGTCTTCTTCTTAAAAGGCTCCAAATTAATATTAAGATATGGAAGCCCATGCATTTGAAGTGGCCGATTAATTTTCACTTTGCAGTTTACATAAGCTGGTGGAAAAGGGCTCATACTGAAAGAAGAAGAATGCTGAAAGAATATAATATGCAATCAAAGTAATTCTAATATATTTTGGCCTAAAATAATTATCATCAGTATTATAGAAATACATTGAGATCTCCAGCTAAAGCCCTCATGTCATGTCATGTTTTATAATTATCTTCCAGGTACAATAGATGAAATAATATTTCTAATAGAAAGTTTTTATTATTTAAAAAATAATCTGTGCAAGACACTTTGAAGGTTCATGCTATAAAATCTAACTTTATCAAGGTACATTATTCAAATATGTTTTATTTGAAGGTAGACCAGAGATAACATGGCTGGTTTCTTTATATGCATATATTCCTAATTCCAAAGGCTCCCACAGCAAGGAACTGTAAAATAGATTTATGATACAGTTTTAGAAGCTGCATCCAAAAGGGAATAAATGAAACCTACATTGCTGGAAGCAACAAAGCCATGTAGTAGTTTTAAAGCCTATCATTCCATTTCAAAGGAGCAAGAGCAAATGTTCAACTGAAAATCCTGCCATTCCTTGCTTATGCCTATGATAGCTAATTTTGTCATAGCTGATGTGAACCAGCATAATCTGGTAGATATATACCATAGTACAGGCTAGGCACTTCCTTTCACGCTGATAAATGCCTGAACCTCAATTTCACTCAGTATTGGTAACCTGCTCTCAATATTGTTCAAACAAACACAAAACACTTTGCTTATTAGAAGTCTTATATCTCTGATCATCAATTAATTACCCTCATAGACTATTGTGTTATTTTGTATACATACACAAACACAATTTGTGCACTTCTAAAGCATGATATCTGGTACAACACATGCAAATTAAATATTAAACAGTTTTGGATAGTGGAGCTTTGTTCATTTGCCTCCCATAGACCATGGTGATCACTTTAAAAAATAAATAAAATGGTGGTCATGCATACAACAAGTACATTCTATGCGAAAATGAGGCTAAACCTATTTGGCACATATAATGTGTTATATTTAAATGTTATCTAGTATCAATATTTTGCTGAAAAATACATTACTCAGCAAGATTTTTAACAAACCTACAGATTAATATAGCTGAAGGTTCAGCTCCTTTCATATCACTTATACTCAGCAGTATCTACATCTTGATACTAGTTTGCATTTGCTTAAATTAATAAATACTTCTTGTGTTTTATATTATAAATGCTTCACATCATTACTGAAAACATTCATATCTGTATGTCATATGTCAATCCTTGTATGAGAAAGGAATCCAAAAGCATCCAACTAAAATGAAGTAATACAGAAGCATCTTTGCCATAGTCCAGTTTTATTAATTGGAGTTTTTCTTTAAATGTTAAGTAGGTTTAAATTAAAAACAAAAATAAAAATAATAGCAGCATCCTTGCCGAAGTCTGATTTCATTGTTACAGTAAAACCTATTGCATGCTTTTGCTGAAAATAGTTTCCTTCACAAAAGCACTTTGTAGCAAATGGAAGTTCAGCTATTTTGCCATTCTATTCCTTCTTGCAACCCTTCTTTTACTTGCAAGGTATAAACTCTTGACACATCTTAGTAGACTCTGACAAAGTTGATCAAAGCAGCTCATAAATGCCACCAAGAGTTTTACTTCAACCCCATTTAATGGGTACTAGTAACTGAAGCCCTGTGGCACAGTGGTTAAATGCCTGTACTGCAGCCACTCACTCATAGACAACAAAGTTGCGAGTTCAATACTAGCCAGGGCTCAGGCTAGACTTAGGCCTGCATCCTTCCAAGGTTGCTAAAATGAGTATCCAACTGTTGGGGGGCAATGAGCTTATAGTTGTAAACTGCTTAGACACCCCATAGTGTGCTATGAAGCAGTATGTAAATGAAGCTGCTTTGCTTTTGCTTTGGTCTTGGTAAAATAACCTATCAGAATTAAGAACATATTACTCTTCTTTGTGAATACTTCTTTCTTGTATTTGTGTTAGTACTAATGCTTGTTTACTCACAGAAAAGGATTACAATTTTTCATCTTCTGGTGGTGAGAATACCTTCAGTAACGCATCTGTTAGTTCTGGGAATATGGGCCAAATAGAGCTGGTAGATTTCTCATTATTTTGTTTAACATAGTGTCACATCCTGACAAAACATAAAATAAAGCCTGAGCCTTATGTTGTCCTAGAACAGCCACCATTTCATGGACCTTTAAACACCAAAAACACTTTCTAGTTCCAAATACATGTATAGCTCACTCCCTGATTAACATCCCCATGCATTAAATGCATTATTTAATAATAAAGAAGATGCATTTAGCAACCTTTTTGAAAAATGACTACCTTTGCCTTCAGAAGCTAAATCCACAAATATCCAGATTTTATTTGTCAATATAAATATCTGTCTCTATGCCAAAGCCATAGTGCACAATAGGTTGGCTAATCCATCTCACCATTAGATACTATTTTTTACAAGTGACTGAGGTGTTACAGGATAAGACTTTACCCCTTGTCATTGAAAAGACCTTTGTCATAGTGGAGCATTTGCACATACTTCTGTTTTATTTCCTAGGTTGCATCTGCACTTCAGAATTAATGCAGTTAGACACAATTTTAAGTGACATGTCTCCATTTTATGTAATCCTGGGATTTGTAGTTTGTTGTGAAACCAGATCTTTCTGATAGAGAAGGCTAAATATCTCACCAAACTTCAAACCCCATAATGCCATAACATTGAGCTATGACTGTTAGATCAGTGTCAAACTGCTTTATTTATGCAAGTGCAAACAACAACTGGATAGGTGCACCTGATAAACACAACAAAGTGCATTTCATTCAAAGGGCTTCCACTTGTTTCTTCTCAATCAATCATGCAATTAATATCCTGTCTTTCCCCCCAAGACTTGGTCTAAAGACAGCTCATACCATAATTAAAAATGAGATACAACTAAAAACTGCAATGGCTGAAATCCTTTCAGTGTCTTACATGTTCATATAGTGTCCTGCACAAGCAGATGGACACTGTTGACTAATGAGAAGGATCTTCATTCAGATCAAGATTGCAGAATACTGGAAATGTTGTGCCATTATACAACACACATGCAAATTCTGCTGGGGATTCAGTTTCACATTTAGATCATGTGTACAGTTGTACAACTTTGTCATTCAGCACTATAAAAGAATAAATGTATAACATTAAACAACCTCAATGTAGGTTAATAAATGTTAATATTAAAACCCAATTAAACAGATTGTCTTACTAGCACAACTATATTAAAAGCAATTTAGAACCATACAAGTTAAGAAGAAGAAAAATTACAACCTACCCCAGTGGTTCTCAAATAGTGGGCTGGGGCATGAGAATTGCTCAAGGAGGGCATGAGACTTGGAGGCTCTTATCCATCCTCCTCCTCCTCTTCTCAAACTTTTTTATGTGTATAAATTACACATGCATTCAGTTAAATATTGAATTTACTTAACACTGTTGTAATTTGAATGAAATCAGGCCTTTACAGACCGGCCCAAGGATCCAACCTGGAGGCAGGGATGGGGAGAGGCAGCTGACTGGGCACCCCAACCTCACATTGGCAGCGTCCTGACACCACGTGCTGTTACACACAGCGTTCAGCATCAGGATGTCCTTCTGGTGCAGCATTTTGATGTGCTGTGCAAAAAGGGACACTAAAGAGCCACACGCCAGCTCTAAGGGAGCCCTTTTGCTGCTCTGAAAGGAGTGGCATTTTGCTGGCAAAAGGGAGGATCAGGGCTGAGGTGTCCAGCAGCCTCGTCCCCGATCATCTGCTTCCCAGGGCAGCCCAGGGCTGCCTGTCTGCATCCCCACCATCATTTCCTTATAAAACATTAAAATATGAATATACATGAATGTGTGAATGAAAATACAAACACTAAATGAACAAAATATTTTTATTCATATACTATATTGAGGGGGTACGACATGTAAAAATAAACAGAGGTCCCAAGAGTAAACAGTTTGAGCACCACTAGCCTATCCCATTAAAATTCACTTGCCAGAAGCCTGTCTGAACAAAAAAGGGTTTGTGTGTGTCCAGTCATCACTACTATATATATGACCACCTTATATTTAAAAAAATCCTCCATATCACATATATATGATCAAATAAAATCTCCACATAATCAATAAAGAATTCACTGGTATCTTGATGACTAACACAACATGAACTTTCATCAACTCTGATTTTATTAGCCATATGGAGTGTTACCTTGAATTTCAACACACATGGTAGGAGGTGGGCTTCATTCCATGGATTAGAATTTGATTTGATTTTTTGTTTGGTTTTTTAAAAAACAATAACAACAACCTAATTTACCAATATTGTAAATTGTGAACATTAAAGGAAACAAAAGCTATACATTTATCCATCCCTACTGGTGATAGATTAGGACCTTCTAACCCAGACCAACTATAACTTCAAAAATTTGACCAGGAACGAAAGGGTTACATCACCACTGACAAATACTTGACATACAGCTTCTGCAACTTCCTCTGAAATGCATCACAGTTATCACTGAGGGACAAAGTTCCTCAACTAAAAATATTTCCAAGCATAAATGGTGGACATGTCATCTAGATGGTTCTGTGGTGTTTTGTTTCTATGTAACTCAAAGAGAGTTTGTGTGGTATAGTGGTTGGTGTTTTGGAATAGGACTCAAGGAGACCAGGGTTTGGATTCCCATTTGGACCTACTGTGTGACCTTAAGTTGCACTCTCCCAGCCTTAGAGGAAGAGAATGGCAAACCACCACTGAAGATTTTTTTCCAAGAAAGGGTTGCCTTGAGAGGGTTGCCATAAGTCAAAAATTACTTGAAGGCACACAACATCAACAAATTAGCTCAGAAGGCAACAAGGTCAATTACAATCTATTCTGCTCACCCTGTTCCTGCATCTGAATAATTGAAATACAGCAGTTGAATAGTTTCATTCAGTAAACACCATGCAAGGACAATGTTCCCCTTCTTATCCATCTTCCAATGAATGTAACCACACTGGATAAATGAAACAGTTTGACATAATTTTAACTGCCATAATTTTATAGTACAGAATCCCAAGATTTGTAACTGAGTGAGGCACCAGAACTCTCTGATAGATCAGGCTGAATACCTCACCAAACTACAAATTTCCAGGATTCCATGGGATGGAGTCATGACAGTTAAGGAGGTATCAAACTGCTTTATTTCTCCAATGATACAGGATTAGGACCAGCTGAAAAGAATCAGTGGAGCTTGATTCAAAGAAAATAAAAAGTTTCTAATATTTTTTCTTTTTCTTTTATTACCTGAATCAAAAGAGCTGTTCCCTGATCATATCCATTTAGCTTATCTCATTAAAACAGTCTGATTGAAATTTCTTCCCCTGTGGCTTTGCTCAGTCCATATATTTACCTTTCCAGCAGGGATCTGTAGTTCAAGGCTCCCTACCTTCCTTCTTCCTCTGTCTTCTAGAGTTAGTTTATAAGAAGGATTTTAAAGTCAAAGATTCTCTTATCTTTTGAGAACTGAGAGCTTTACTATATCACACACTGCAGCTGCACACACACAAGCAGACCTTTTGCCAACAATAGCTAATATAAATATAATTTGCACAAACCCAGTTTTTGTATATGACAAGGGAGGGGGGAGACAGAGCGAGTGTGTGTATACTATATACATATTTTAAGTGACAACATAAAATGTATCTTGTCTATATAAAAACAGAGCGCATAAGAATATTATATGGACGTGCCTCACAGTCTAACACATATTTATTCTGAAGGAATCTCACGGGTATGCATTTTTCCAAGTGCAATAAAATCATTTGAAAAACTTTTCTGTAAGAGTGTTTGCTATTCATTTTGCCCTTTTCAGACTCTGTTCTACTTTTGTAACCAGCATCTAATCTCTCCTATATTACAGGATTGTTACTCTCACTGCAACAACATGCATTACATATTTGATAGTTGGCATCTTAATCCTGGGATTCTAAACCCACTCAAAATGGAAAAGCTGTAAAATATTTTGGTAAATATTTGGCAACACATTACATGAAGAGAGTCTGAAGGAGAGATTTCACCTTCAGGTCCCAATGTAAGCACACTCATTTGGAAATAAGACTGCTGTCAGTGGCAATAGTAAGGTGGGACTGTCCAACAACAGCTGAGACTGAAGGACTTGCTCATAGTTTAATGGTACTAGGTGTAATGCTATTGATCTAATGTGTCACATGGCACTTACTGAGTTGTTACCTGCAGAACACCATCCTCTGACTTGCACAAGTGATGTGTTTGTAGTACAAAATAGTAGAGGCATTACATTTCTCCTTCAGCATTCTGCCATGTTTGTATGGAGCAGGGATAAAGAACTTATAGAAGTCCACCTTTCCCTATTTTAGATGAAGAGTGCCTCTTCAAAATCAAATTCCATTCCCAGATTTGCATAAAAGCCCCCCCCCCCACACACACACACATCTATACCCACAGATTTAAAGCAGTTCTGGAAAGGAATGGTGGAAAATGGTAAACCGTGTTCACTAGAAAGTACAAGTGGACATTTGGGGACAGAACAATTGAAGATGTGATGAGCAGGAGATCAGAGTGGCTGTAGGGGCCCCTGGGTTGCCCATATTTAATGTGGAGAGCAAAGCACTTTTGTGCTCTAGAAAATCCAGCTGGCAGTCCAAAGTTAAGGGCTTACAGAATGTGTAGTGCAAAACATCTGATGAATCCAAGACCTTCAGCCTTGGTATATAGCCTTTCCAGTCACATCCTTGCCTCAAGAATGAAGCTGGATGATGGGAATTAAATTCTGAGTAACCATAAACCAGGATTGCACTTTGTGGCACAAAAAGGCAAGACCAGAACATTAATGAATGTAATGAGAATGATGATCATGTCACATTTTTAAACTGGAGCACATTGCAGAAATAAGACTGCCTCTTTCAGAGTGGGAAATCTACTGGTGACAAGTCAAAATTGGTGCCTGAAAAGCACAAGTAAATCTTAATGAATACAAGGCTTAGGATCCATGACATCCTTCCTGCTTTCCCATACATGGTTTTCTCTTTAAGTCAGAAGTACACAGAGACTCAGACACACTGCCTTGGCAGACGGCTTATTGAGCCATCTTGGAGGCAGGGAAGAGGAGGGGCAGCCGCACGCACGGTGCCCCTTCCTCCTCCTGAGGTTGCCCTCGGAGCTGCCGGCCCTCTGCACGGCCAGCGCTCCCAGGGCAACCTCCCGCCGCAGCGTCCGCACACGCTGCGGTGGAAAAGCCAGGGAAAGTGTGCCCTACGCATTTAGGGTGCACTTTCCCTGACTTCTGAAAGGAGCGCTATTTTTGCGCTCCTTTCAGGGACAACGCTGGTGTGCCACAGTGCGGATGCCGCGGTCCCGCGGCACACCGTCCCAGGGCGTCCTGGACACCCTGGTCTGCTTCCCCCCACAGACACACTCCTATTGTACTACATCTCTTCTATGAAGCACCATGAGGTATTCTAAACAAAGAAGCTAAAAAGAATTAATAACTGAAAATTATTTTTCCTCTCTGCACAAGGAGGAAGTGGAAGGAAACTTGCTGCTGTAGTTCAAGTTTCCTGTCCACATTCCTGAAGAGCACATCACTGCCTTTAGCAGTTTATGACAGATAGAACAGCAACAATAACAACAACAACAAAGCTAAAACAAGGCCATGACATAAGAAGTCAACTCTTACCTATTATTCCCAGAGCTAAGGCTTTGGATAATCTCTTCCCCCCTCCCCCCAATACAGAGAGATGTGGATGGTATAATGAAATATTCAGTGTGTACCTGAAATGTCAAAGAATGTGGCATTTCAACAAGTGAGAGTTGGAAGGCAGCAGAAGTTAGGCACATCTAGACTGTCATATCTTTTCATAAAGAAATATGACAGAAGGATATAATTTATTCGTATATAACATCTTGGCAAAACTTTTGTTACAGCCTTTAGTAAGAAATGCTTGTTATTGATTTGTTTTATTCTGGTCATAAAATGCAGATTGACAGTATTCATGGATCAAAATGGCACAAAGTCTTAAGAGAAGTAAAATAGTTCTGCTACTCATGCTAAAGAATTCTGATACCTTTTTCATTGTCATGGCTCCTTCTTATGGAATCTTGGGATTTGTAGTTTGGATAGGTACATAGAATTTTCTACTAGAGAGCTCTAGTGCACTCTCCTGGGCTACAGAATTAGAATTCTCTAGCAGACCACAGGACCTTGGCTTTCTTTCTTTCTTTGTTTTTTCAGTCTGATTCAGCAAACTAGATCTGAGTCTAACAGGACTGTACAGATACTTATCCAGTTAATTCCAGTCTGGACCCTGAATCCAAATCAAGATTCAGGAATCTAGATCAGTCCTACCCCATTGACTTCTGGTGGAAAAGCTGTAAAAGCTGTACCTCACCCTGCCATCTAATTTAGAGTTACAAGAGACCCTACAGACCTTAACCCAATCTCAGTTTCAAACAGATGAGATCAGTATTTTTTTGTGCTAGGCATTTGTACAGTTTGCAAACATTTACAACACACTACTTTGGTGTTTTCTTTTTATAGCCTTTTTATGGAGATAGACTAACTTTTTTCCTGTTTATCTTTAATGTCCTAATCTTCAGGTCTGCCCAAGGTGCTTTGTGGTTCATCCATGGTACTCAGATGGGCTTATTTATTCCAATCAAAAGCTCAAAGAATTTATTATTATTATTATTATTATTATTATTATTATTATTATTATTATTATTATTATTATTATTATTATACCTTTTCCCCAGTTCAGGACTCAAAGCAGTTTACCAATAAATAAATAAATAAATAAATAAATAAATAAATAAAATAAAATAAAATAAAAATTCACAAGATACCAAAGTGAAAATGAGATTAAACAATCAAGAAATTGAAACCAGACCAAAACATATGCCATTAAACGTGGACACACACTCATATACACACCAGCACAATAGTTAACAATATCCAGTGCATTGTTTACACCAGCCAGCCAGCCAGCCAGCCGGAAGACTCTGGAGGACTGTGATAAAGCCTTCTTCCCACATTACGCCAGGGTAGAAGGCAGCTGAGCAGGTAATTGGGGTGTGGACAGGAGTGGCTGGCCTTAAAAGTCACTCCACCACCCCCACCCCAGGAACACCTACCTGCCAGCCAGCCAGCCGGAGTACTCTGGAGGACTGTGATAAAGCCTTCTTCCCACATTAAACCAGGGTAGAAGGCAGCTGAGCAGGTAATTGGAGTGTGGCCAGGAGTGGCTGGCCTTACAAGTGACTCCACCACCCCCAACCCAGGAACATCAGCCAGCCAGCCAGCTAGCCAGACAGCCGGAGGACTCTGGAGGACTGTGATAAAACCCCACCTGAGTCCATCTCTCCCCTGACACCCAAGTGGTGGAGCAGCAGCACTTTGGACTTGGAGGACGGCTTCCGGACCCCAGCCCAAGGAGGACCATCTCTGCCTGAGCTGCTACAGCTGTGCAGGAGCCGGGAGGAGCACCGGGATAAAACCCCACCTGAGTCCATCTCTCCCCCGGCATATTCGTAGACTGGGCAGGACTAACATTCTATCATCAGCCCCGACAGTAGTGAGGCTGACAATCACCCAGCCAAAACTATCTTCCCTGGCTGGTATCCCCACTGGGAACTTTGTATAGGGCCTATAGCAATGCTCCTAAGGTGGGCAAAGAAAAAGAACCTGAGGAAGGGGTGCTTGTTAAGATCTGTTAAGTTAGTCACAGGGTTTACCATCTGCCCCCATAATATTTAGATTGCTGGAAGTGCTTTATGCCCCAGTCACCTCAGTCTTCTAGTGGCTTT
>CM034706.1:102673529-102685898 GCA_020142125.1 Phrynosoma platyrhinos
GGGCCTTCTGACTCTTTGGGTCCTCCTGGGAATGATCACCTTTGTCTTACCCCTCCCATCCTCACTATCACTACTGCTCTGCACACCTATGTCAATGGATGTAGGTGTTGATGCCTCAACCTTAAGTGTAGTGATAGTGGGGGCTTGTGTATCTGTGGGCTGACTGGTGGTGCTTGGATGGCTTTCAGATGTTCCTCTTGGTGTTTCCACCCCTCCAGTCGCAGTACTACTATCACCCATTTGTCCCAGTCTAACAAAGACTTCATGGTTGGAGTGAATCCTCTCCCACCCAGAGTGTTTCTCAAAGTTAGCACTCCTTGACAACAGAATGCACCCATTCTCCAGGTATAACCTGTAGCTGTTCCCCTCATACCCCACAAACACCAGGCTTCGCCATTTGGGGTCACCTGTATTCTGAAAATTTGGGGGAACCACCACATTGGCAAACTGTCCAAACACCCTCAGATAACTCAAATTGGGTGGCCTCCCATAGAGTATGAAGTATGGGGTCTGTTTTACAGCTGAATGCTACAGTCTGTTGCTAATGTGGCATGCTGTCAGGATTGCCTCCCCCAAAGATCTGCTGGGGCCCCAGCATCCAGCATCAGACAGTTCTTTATCTGGGTCAGCACCCCTATCTTTCTCTCCACCAATCCGTCCTCCTGAGGGGTGGCAGGGTTAGTGGTCTTGTGGTGGATACCCTTATGCTTCAGCCAGTTCCTCAAACTGGAAGAAAGGAATTTGCCACCACAATCTGTCACTAGGGAGCCCACCTTGTAGTTGAACTCCCTCTCGACCATCTCCACCCAGGCTCTAAGTGTGGGAACTGCCTGATTCTTCTCCTTCAGGGTGAAGGCATAAGTGTATCTTGTGTGGCGATCCACGATCACCATCAGATATTTGCTGCCCCCTACTGACTTGGTATAATATCTGCATGCACTGCTTGGAATGGCCTCTGGGCGGTGCACTTGCTCCTTTTTGCAACAGGATAAGCACTCAGCTTGATCCTGCTGCACACAGAGCATTCCAAGTGGTTGCTACAGTCCTCCCACTTTAGCCCAGGACACGCCCCCTTCAATCTCTCCAAACTTGTGAACCCAGTATGTCCTAATATTCTGTGGAGATAGTGCACACAGTTTGAGTGCAATGGCACATTTCTAACTGTAGCACACCCTGCCTGGGCATCCAAATAGTAAAGCTTGTTGTACTTTTAAGCTTTAGCACAAACAATCTCCTTTGTTATTCAGAATTATATTGAATTGATTTTCCAGCCTCAATATGCATCTCAGAAAACTACACATCTCATGATTATAAAGCCATGATAGTTAAAATGGTACCAAATTGCTATAAGTGTATAATGTAGATACTCCTCAGCCCAGTCCCCAAAATCACAAAGACTGGTGATTGTGTAGCAGCACCTATAATGAAAGTCTCCATATATCTTGGTCTATACCTAGCAGTCCTTGACAGAATAACCAAGGATGAGCAATCAATCATCTGGATGGTCATAGTAGTCTACAGGAACTATATATAAATTATAAATTTCCTTGAATGATTTGTTGGAGGAATTGGGGAAGTATAATAATACAGAGATGCACAAGGCTCAATCCATGTATCAAAATAGTGTGTGTGTGGCAGGGGGAGTAACCTCTCACACTGCTTTACTGCACTTGCTGCTCCTTTCCCCATGACTTACCAACAAATCAGAAGGGACTTTTCACACACATCAATGTACAGAGCTCTATATCCTGCCTTAATATTTTAAAGGAGAAACCAATGTATTCTGAATGAACTGAGGGAAGGGTCAGGCCTCTTGGTCAGTTTAAGTTTCTCTCACATTCAAATTGTTCAGCTGTTCATAAACCCTGACCAACAATGGTCAGAAATAAAATCCTCTCTCATATCACCAGACATATCATTGGTGTTATGTAGTGATAGTATTACCATGATGTTCAGTGGCCATTCCATTTACTTGCACCTTGGGTAAGAAAACATCCTGGGCTTACCTTCTTGCAGGGTTCATACCTGCTTCATCCACATTAAAGAAATAATCCAGGTTAACAACACTTTAACTGGCATGGCTCAATGCTATGAAATCCTGGGATTTGTAGTTTGTTTTGGCACCAGAACCCTTTGAGAAAAGGCTAAATATATCAAAAAAAAAAAAAACTACAGTTCCCAGAATTGCATATCACTGAGCAATGGTAGTCAAAGTGATGTCAACCTGGATTATTTCTGTAATGCAGATACAGCCTTAGTTAGGATATCCAAGTTGTTGCTGCTTTCTTGTTGCTTTCATCTGAATGATTGTTGTGTCCTTGTTGCTGAACTCTGATTACTTTTTCATCCATGTGTGGTGCCATATAAATAATTGTCCTCTGAATGAAGGCTGACATGAATAGAATATAATCTTCCACCAGTGACAGTTCCTGAAACATAATTGATATTACTCACTTATTCAGAAATCTCAATACCAGGTATATCAGTAGATTGAAAATACAAAAGGCAATTAAAGACATTAAATTCCATTGCTCCATTCCATATAATAATATACTGTGTACTTATATTCCTTTGGATGGCTTCTTCATTCTGTCACATCTCTGGTAATGTCTCCATTCCTTTCCTTGTCTTCCACTGCATGTTCTCAACACAGACTACAAGATCACTTCATTTGAATTGTTGTTGTTGTTGTTGTTGTTGTTGTTATGTTTCCATGTTTTTTTCTTTATTTCTCATAAGATTGGGTTATTTACCTGTGGTATATATGTTGCAGAAAAATGGGACAAAGAGACACCACAGACTGAAGGAAAGAGAGTTTATTCTGAAAAAACAAACAAAAAAAACCCCCTAAATTACGCTAGTGGGCTCAACAGGAAATAACTTTCCAAAGATGCTGAACCCAGAACTAAGCAACTGTACATCTTTTTATAGTAATCTTACAAATATGTCCAGCATATAGGAAAACCACTCCCTCCTCCTTCTCTAGCTCAGTTTTACAATATTCAGCATATTGTTTTCAGAACATGGGAATCTTACTAGGACATAGGAAATGTTTACAGTACATGAAGTCTATGGTGTTATCAATGCAATCTTGAATGTTGTACAGAGCACAGAGCTAAGAGAAGCAAATAGATAGACAGAAAAATTTCTAAAGTCTCGTCTAGAGCCTCAGTTGATTATCTAGTCTGACCCCGAATCATTGGCAATCATGGACAGACATTTTAAAATACAATTTTCAGCTACAGGCAGTTGATTACTTCATACATACATGAGGGAAATATCCCACCAAAATTGTCCAGTCTATTTATGGCAGAGAAATGGGATGAACATGTCCATCAAATTTCTCCAAAGAGATAAGAAATTCTCCAACAGTATCTTGGGGATGAGATTCATCATTTGTATTGGGAGTAGCACCTCAGTGCCACTTCCCACCGACTTCTTGGGGAATGTCGCTATTTGCCCACCATTTTGCAACATCCACTATATCCACTTTATCCTGAACCACACATTCTTTCCTTTTTGTAAGCTGCCTTGAATCTCAGCAAAAGCTGATCTATAAAGTAGGATA
Organism: Phrynosoma platyrhinos; assembly: GCA_020142125.1. Classification (NCBI taxonomy): domain Eukaryota; kingdom Metazoa; phylum Chordata; class Lepidosauria; order Squamata; family Phrynosomatidae; genus Phrynosoma; species Phrynosoma platyrhinos. Next base: position 102,677,098 of record CM034706.1, read on the forward strand.
TACACATGTGAAGCTATAACTGAGAGGAAATTTCTCAGAATACATTTTGTGAGAAAATTTCTAAGTTTGGCAAATCTTGCCAAGAAAACCCTATGATAGGTTCCTCATAGGGTTACCATAAATTAGAAATTACTTGAAGGCACACAACAACAACAAATGGATGGATACCATTCCATACTATTAGAGAAAATACTACAATATAGCCTCCTTTCTCTGGAAAATGTGTGAAAAGATGATAGGAAATCTTAGAAATCTTCTTTCAAAAATGTTTTCTGAGAAATTTCACCTGAAAAATAGGTTCACATGTGTACATTCTACTACTTTGACTAACAGTTCTTAATGTACAATGCACTTCAAAGATAAGGTCAAATCAAGAGTCATTAGGTGCCTACAATAACCTCAATAACTGTTAAGTTTATTTTTTAGAAACTTTTGGCCATCACTAATTCTACCCTTGTTTAATTCTTAGTGAGCTATGAAGACAGGCTAAGAAAGCATGACCTAGATTCAATAGTGCACAGAAAAATCCTCACAAGGGACACTTTGAAGTCTACATGCTAATTACACAATGAAAGAGTTAATCAGAAAGGGAGAATATTTTGCTTTTTCAACTCAGGAAGATATGCAGCAATATTATTAATCACAGATTATCCTGAGAGGACAAAAATATGATGACATGCTTTCTTTCTTTTCTTTCTCGTCCAGACTGCTATGGCACCACACCTATTAATTTTACTTGAGACAGTTCACAAGTAGACAGAAATTAAAATGGAAGTCAACACTGCAGAGAAGATTAAAGCTTTGTTTTGGCAGTGATAAGCAATAAATGAAATAGTGTCAATGGTTTTCTGTGACAATAATCAAGACTGCACATAGTCCAGTTTAAAAGACTTTTCAATAATGAAATGCTGCACAAATTCAGCACCAAAATCAATTTCACCACCTCGATCAGTTGAACAAATTTATTTTAGTATTTTCAGTATTTTGCATAATATCATAATTTTGCATAATTCCATAATATAGTTTGCACAATTGCATAATTCATTCTGATGTTCCTTTATATGGGAGAGGCAGAGTGCTACATTTGGGACTAAAGCCCTGATTAACAACTCAACTTTTAGGTCCACATTTAGGTCACATTTAGGTCACATTTTTTACTTTCAGCAGGAAATGTCAACACAAGTTTTTTCCCCTACCCATAGAATTATTATAATTGACAAAGGCCTAATTTAGGGGTCAACAATACAGGGGATTGCTTGGGATACTTTGCTTAGGTGGGGCAAGGGAGATCTTTGCAGACTATCCATTCATGTAAGGCAGGGGTAGGCAACCTTTTTGAGCCAGGGATGGGTTGCTGTCCCTCAGACAATTGGGGGGCAGAAGCACCAAAAATAAATAAATAAATAAATAAATAATTTTTTAAAAAATAAAAATTTTTAAAAAATGTATGCACACTCTCTCAGCCCCAGAAAAGCCATGGCAAAACCCCAGTGGAGATTTTGCCAAGAAAACCCCAAGAACAAGTAATAAAAACAATAATCAACATCATCATGGTGGGTGGCGGTGGCAGGACTGGCCTGGGGCTGGTCCAAAGGCCTCAGGGGGGCCACATCCGACCCCCGGGGCTTAGGTTGCCTACCCCTGATCTAAGGGAAGTATAGGCAAATGCAGCAGGGATGACTTTTTTCACTCCTTCACCCCCCACTGGAGTTTCACCAGCACTCCCAACATAATCAAAACTGGCATCATATAACTTCTGGTTCAATTTCAGGCTGATTCTTTTGGTTGATCTGGGGCAGGTTGGAGAGGTTGACGATAGAGGGGCCCTAGGGGGTGCAGTATGTAAAAACATCATATTTGGCAGTAATGTTAGATATGCTCATTGTGGTTGCATTGTAAATAGGAGCCTGGTGTATCACTTTGTCAATCTGGTGTATATAGCTGTACTCAAGATTAAAAGCCTCTTCATGAGAACTCAGCTGTCCAGCAGTTTTTTTCTTGCTGACAGCTTCTGTGTAGGAAGATGTTTTCTCTGCAGCCTGCACTGAACTTCACAGTAGAGACTCTTCTGTGGTGTGTTGTTTCTGGCGTAAGTCTTCTGCATGTGTGATCACACATGTCTCAACAATTGATTGACTAAGAAAGGCTGTTTGTACATGCTCAGCTGTCCTCTATTACTATGCTTAGATAGAGCTCTGATAGTGAAAGCAGGTCCTGATGTCAACTGGCCAATTAAAACATATGGGGGAAAAGCAGCAATGCAAAAGTCATACTCTGTATGCCATAATCGACAGTTTTCTGACATATTTACTCCTTCCTCCCCAGGAGATGGAAGAAAAGTGACAGCATAGAAGACATGAAAATATGTTATAATCCCAGAAGGCTATTGTTTTCAAAATGATCTAAACTTGTGTATATTCAATAAGAAAACAAATACACTCATGCACACATACACTCATGCACACATGAAAACCTGCACTCTTCTACCATGTTTTCTATGTTTTTTGGGGGTGAAGCAGACTGGCAGCTTGGAGCAACCTCTGTCCACACCAACCTCGCTCAGCCCCTGATTAGCCTGGGACTGTGCGGTGGTCATGAAGCCAGCTGCTGCTATGGTCCTCAATGGGCCACCAGCAAGGAGCGGCTTTTTGCCACTCCTTTTCTGGCCAGCTTTGGGCTGGCTTAGGCATCCATGGAGCAGCTTCTGACTGATCTGGGCGCATGTGTTAAACCTGGGGCTACACAAACCTTTTTTAAAAAAAATCTTAATAAATAGGTAATAGGATGGTTTCCAGCTTCTTTTTAAGCTCGATATAGCTAGAATAAATGTTCTCCCCACCCCTATTACATCTAATGGGAGAAAAATAAGAAAGTCTCATATGATATTCATGCTATTCTGATTAATGTAGGGAAAAATATCCAATATAAAGGGATAAATGCTGGGTGGTATTAGGACTATCAAAACTCCTTTTAGAAACAGTGACTTGAATGCATAACTCTGTTAAAGGTGCTGACAGAAAAGGGCATACATGTGTCTATAAATTAAACCTGTCACACATTTTGGAGGTGTAATAGAACTGCGTAGGATTTAAGGTGAATGTGCACAGGCTTACAGAGTTTGGTTCAGCCATTCACCAGTTCCTTCAGTCACATGAGTCCAAGTGCAGTTGTTCATCCCAACTAGATGAATAACTGGGATTTACATAAATGTTCATTTATTTTGCTTTCATTGATGAATGAAACTAGTTTAGTTGGGATTAACATTAGTATTTGGGTTATGAACAAGAGTTCTCTGCTTTCAAGAGTTCTGAAGACCAAGAATCCATTAAGATATGAAACTCTCCATCAGATCAGAAGATGCTTTTGAAATTGTTTCATGGGAGATGTCCACAACACCCACAAAACTCCTCCTTTTTCTTTCTCTTATTGCTTTCTGTCCCATCAGCCACCAGCCTACTTTGTTAGCATCCACAGCCACAACTATCTACTGGAAGAGGGTTACTCTAGTTTATTGAGGTAGACTAACTAGCCTGACTAGAAATTTGACATGGATGCCCAAACAAAGAAATAAATAGGGAGAGGTTACACACTTTAAAAATCAGGAAATAGCCATCAAGTTAAACAGCTGATCATTCCAGACAGACGTGAGGTGTCTCATTTCCTCCCCACTACAAAGTGATTGGACAGAGATACAAAAATGGACAACACTCCTTTCTTTACTACTCCCAGCTCCTACGCATCTAAAAGTGAAATTGTTCTAGTTGTTAGGGAGGGGAAAAGCTATCCAGAAGAAACAAAACAAAATATTAATCCTTTCAGTAAAACTTGAAAGTATTCCTTTCTTTAGAATCTAAAGTGAGACTTCAGAATTTAGATCAACTACATTTTGGTGCAACCAGTGCTGGCCTTCCTCTTTGTCATTCCCCAATTTTTTTACGATAAACTCTGTAAACTTGAAAAGTATTGGAAATTAATCAGTACAGAACCTGCTGCTCATAAACTGGGATTATTTTAATATTCCACTTTTCATGCTATCGTGTGGATGCAATGTTTTCCCTAATCACAGTTTCTTTTATCACATCAATTGCCCTATTGATGAAGCAGAATGTCTAATCAAAAACAGGAGATTTGTGGGGATGATCAAAGGTTTTTAGGCTGTTTTCCAAAGGGAAACTCTATAAACCTAGGAGCCATGGAGTCCCGAAGCAAGCCTTTCCAGGGCCCTACATCTCACTTTTTCAGGTACACCCTGTAGGACTCACCAAAGAATCCATGACTTTTTCAGCTAGGCTGCACAGCTTCCTTGGCTTATTGCTTTAAGGCTGCTGGAGGAATCTAAGGTCCTTCAAAATTTAATGAACATTTTCCAGAGGCATGTTGAAAAATTTATAAAAAATAGAACTTACATTTGCCAGCCTGCATGAACTGAAAGTGAAATTGTGCAAGTTGCCTGGGTTCATACTTTAAGAAAATACTTTCATAATGCTTCTGGAAACTGGGGGGGGGGGGGGATATGCTATCTTGTTTCTAATTTGTAGTCTACATATACAAAAGATTTTAAAACATTGATTTGGAATATAAATCCCAACAAGCTTAAATGACTTACTTCCACATAATAGACACAAGCTGTAGCCAAATACTGAAGACCAAAAACTATTAAAAGAAGTTTTTCAGAGATTTGTGTTTAGATGTAGGTTACCTTCCCCTTTTAAGAGTAGATACAGCCAGCTAGATTGAGAGATTTCTTTTTACATGACATATTAAGGATTTTTTAAAAAAAAATTAAAAAATATACAATTGTATTTTCATTGCAAATTTACTCAGTTCATAGCACTGGCAATAGGACAAGGTTAAATATATCTTACATTGGAAATCCATAGAGTTCTGAGGGCTGGTATGAATTTTGCCCCCCAACCTGGCAAAAAGTACTCAAAACCTCATGTAGATTTAATTAAAATGCAATGTAGTTGATGAAAATATTTACAACAATCTGAGAAACCAAGAGCCCTATGGAATTATATAATTTTGGTTACCCACCACAAGTACAGTTTCCATGTATGGTTATGAAAGTTGGACAGTGAAGAAGCATGATAAGAAGAGAATCAACTCATTTAAAATGTTTTGCTGAACTAAAGTTCTGTAGATATCATGAAGTGTTAAAAAGAAAAGTAGAGCAAATTAAGCCTGAACTCTCCTTAGAAGTAAAGATGACTAAACTGAGACTGTTGACTTTGGCACATCATGAGAAAGCATGACTAAAAACTCATTAGATAATGCTCAGCAAAGTAGAAGGCAAAAGTAAAGGAGGAAAACTGTATTACAGGTGGATAGCCTCAATCAAAGAAGCCGTATTCTTGTGTTTACAAGACCTAAGCAGGGCTGTTGTTGACAGGGTGTTTTGGAGGTCTCCCATTCATAAGGTCACCATAAGATGCAATTGACATGATGGCAATTAGCAAGAAAATTTGAGTATCCCACTTAGAGCGAGCTTTTTATCCCTGCCAGGCAAACACTCTACCCCCATCCCACTGGGAATAACTCTACTTGTTGACTTTGGCTTTGGACAATGATTAAGAATTTTGTTCAGTTCATTTTTACTAAGAAGTTTTCAAAAATTGAGATGTGGATTTGCTGCCAAACATCAGTGCACCCCACAATGCACAGAGAAAGTAAGAGGTGCACTCTACAATGGTTTCAGGGTGCAGTGTGCCCTCTTCACATGGAGACTGTTGGCAAGCCCCACTCTCAGAGGGTTATCACATATGGTAGGCAGTGTTCAGGTTGGCCACAATGACTCTAAAAAGCAGGATGTGAATCCTGATTGTATGATATAATTCTTCAGTAGTGAAGAAACAAACAATCTTTGTATTTTCTTCCCACTGCGAGAATGCCTTTGAAAATGAAGTAAAATACATATTTTTTTGGTGCAGAAAAAAAGATAGCACTGGAAACAGCATTTTCTGAAAATAATATTTCTGCAGTGCACAGAAAATACCCTCTTCTACATAGAAAATGGTGTAATTAAAGATTTTTGCATAAATTTAGCATGTGTTTTTGTGTGTGTGCATGTGAACAGAAAATGCTATTTTCTACATCAAAAAATTGTGAATTTTGTACAGAATAAGTCACAAACTGTGAAGATTCTTTTCAGATTAGGAGTCTTCTCATCAGGTTTTCCTTTTGATTTTTTTTTAGATTATGTTTTGAATTTTCTCTCCACTCCTAGTAAAGCCTTTCCTCATAAGAACATGGGAAGGTGCCTTATATTGAGTGAAACCATTGAGCCATCTAAATCAGTACTTTCAGTTTTAATTGACAGTGGCTCCTTAGAGTCTCAAACAAGATTCTGTTCTATCCTTATGCATATTCCTAGGTGGTCTCCCTTCCAAGTATTATCTAGGACAGCCTTCCTAAGGTTTTGAAATAAGATGAGATTGGTGTCTTCAGGGTTGTCTTGTATATGGAAATACACATTGAACTGTTTATCACTTTTTCCCTTTGAATGAGGCCATCAGCATGAGCACATGAAGGCTAACAGACATCTTTTTATTGTTTTTGCAATATTACTTCAGTGACAGATTAATTTTTCATGCATATGTGAGCTCCACTTCCCATCCATAGCCCTTTGAGGAGCATTAATAATCCTTTGCATTCACTCACATCCCTTCTCTCTTTATGTTATGCTTGCACATCCAGCTGTTCTCTTAATTAACCATGCTGCAGGCAAGGATCTGCCTTTATATACCTGAAGAGAAAACTGTTGTAACTTTCCAGTGACTAGCTATGGCTTGAAGATAGTGATTCACAAACTAATAGAAGCAACAGCTGAGTTCAAGAGAGTACTGAGCCTGTCAATTTACAATTGAGAGATTTGTCTCTTGTTAATATTTTGCCACCACAAATTATATGTGTTTAGTACTGTTGTTTAAAATTTTGCCATCTGACAAATAGTGTTAAGACAATTTACATCCGAGTACTTCCTTGGTGCAGAAATATTGAAATCTTGACATTTTTGTTTTTGTGGGTCCATAAAATACCAGCAGTGGAGAATAGCTCATTATTTTCAGAGGAGAGGGTACCATGTATTTGAGAAACTACGTTATCTAGGGCTGTTTGGGGGTTTCTTTTGTCAACTGTAGGATACTTTTCATAGCTCAGGAGAAAAAATAATCTTTTATGCATTCTTACATACCAAATTATTTTAGACACTATAAAGGCAAGTCAACTCAACAAAGCAGAACACTTTCAGAATAGAATTGCTGCCATATTTTGTCTGCAGAAATTTTTTTTTAAGACAAATTTGGTGGGGGCGGGTCTTCCTTAAGCAAGACAGATAAAGTATATTGAGAAAAGCAGAAAAGTATTTTGATGGGATATGTGACAAACATTAATTTTGGTTGTCACTCAAATTGTGCTCTGAATGTCATTTACTTGTTACCATGAGTGGCTGTCCTACTGTATGTCTGTGTATGTGTGACAATGAAAGAAAGAGAAACAGAAACTGTCCACAGCAAGGTGGACAATATGTAAGTCCTCCAGATATGGTATTATAGCTCCCATGATCTCTCATCATTGACTAAAGGGGGTTGCAGACTGCCAGAAATAGTGCAAATTGAGTCCACCTTTAGGGTTAGGGTTAGTGCTAGGGAATCATGGGAATTGTTTTTTTTTTTCCTGAGACTTTGAACCTTCTCTGTCAGAGAGCTCTGGTGCCACAATAAACTACAGTTCCCATGATTCTCTAACCCTAACCCTAACCCTAAAAGTGGACTCAATTTGCACTATTTCTGGCAATCTGCAACCCCCCTAAGCCAGTTTAGTACTATTTGAGTTGCAGTCCAGTAATATCTTGAGAGCCAAAGGTTACCTGCCTTTTTTCCGAATCGTGGGCAAATCTAATAAAACCTATATCTAAGCTGCCACCAAATTCTTCTAATATTTTCAGGGAAATGTGTGATCCTAACATAAGCAAAACTTATCAGGATTTATGAAGGAAAGAAAAAGAATTATAATAAAATTTGCAAAAATTTTGAAGAAATTTTCTGAAGGGTACTTATATCTGAAAAACATGGGAAAAGGAACTATACTTCCCTTGATCAGTAAGAAGGAATGGAGAAGATATTAAATACTACACTAGATATGCATGATTTTTAATCTGATCTAGGGCTTTCCAGAGGCAGAGGGGAGAAGAGAGAGATACAAGTCCCCATGACATAGGGCAGCACTGGCAGTAATACCCAGGTGCCAAGTGGACATTCTTCCTGCTTTGGCTGTTGTACTTCTGCTCTTTCTGTTCCAAAGATGGAAATCATAGCTGGCATGCTTTCCAGATATGTTGGACTAGGAAAAATGTGTGCCTTGTGCCTGGGACATGCCCTTGGGGGATGCAAGACCACAGAGAGATAGGAGAATCTTTGAAATGGAGAAAGGCACTGATTCACACCAAGCTAATTAGTTTCCTGCATTTCATAGGTCAACTTGTGTCTCTGGAAGCTTATCTTTCCAGAGGCTTTATGAACTTCTAAAAATTTCACCTTGCAGGTTTTCACTTTTTGAAAAATTTCACCAACAAAATTCTGTCTTTGATCCTGGGGGGATGGCAAGACTCGGGCACCAGGTGCATCCTCCATTTGCTTCACATGCCAACATCTTGTGATTGATTTCAATGTTTACAAGTTCCTTCTTGGATAGGGCACAGAGAACTTTTGTCCTTGTGCTCTGTCCAAAATCATCCTGCAAGCAGAAAGAGAACAATAATAACAACAAACCCCCCTCTGAGACTGAGTACCTTTGCAGACTGC
>CM034706.1:102685998-102696370 GCA_020142125.1 Phrynosoma platyrhinos
ACTCAGTTTGCACTATTTCTGGCAGTCTGCAAAGGCCCATAGTCTCCAGATCCTTGGAAAGCCTTTTAAAACCCTTTTTGAAAAATATTCCAAAAATCTTTTCAAATATTCTTTCCATCCTTATTATTCATAAATGTCAATTTATTGTATCAGGAACAGGAAACATCTATATATTAGACAGAGGTGGAAATATGTGTCTCTCTGTCCCCTCTTGAGAATTCACCTGATGAGGAAGACAAAGCAGACTTACCACAGCTGCAGCATATGTCTGATAGTTGGCCTAAGAGCTAGCCTGGTTCCTCTCCAGTTCAGTAAGAAAAGGAGCTAGGAGAAAGATCCTTGAGTCCCCAAGAAAGACAACAATTCCAGCATCTTACACAGGCTCTCTGCTACTGATGCAACAAAAGTGATGTGCTCACAGCTCTGAAATGCACTCCTTAACTTATATTTGGCATGTGGGCATTAGCTAAGCTGGCTATCTGTATAAACAAGGAGACTCCTCCATGCAAGCTGCAATAAGAAATCTTTCTTTTCAGCTCTTGATGATCCAACAGCTATTGTAAGTACTGATTTATGATTTTTAGACACTTTGCTGAGACTTCTACCAGACCACTAGACTGTTTGATATTGGATACTATTTGCTATAATGCCCACTGAACATAGGGCACTCTAAATTCTGGTTCAGCATTAAGAGGAGGACTGATTGTTTCCAGTCTAACAACTCCTTATCTACGAAGGCTGAGCTACATGAGAACCAGGCTGTTCAGGAGCAGGTGAAAACTCCCTGCTAAAGTTGTTGTTCTGCAGTCCCAAGTATGACTAGAAGCCCAACAGCCACTGCTGCTCCACCTGAACTACTGCCCCACCTGAAAAATTCAATGGTGCTTCAAAAACCTTTCTTGCTTTTATGCCTCAGTGTGACCTCTACATGCAGTTTTGTCCTGAAGATTTTACTAATGACAGATGTAGTGATGGGGTTAATGATTAATCTGCTTACAGGCCCTGATGCTAAATGGGTGATCCTGTACCTTATGCAGGCCAATCTGCACTTGGCCAATTATGTTGCTATCATGGCAGTGATATGATCAGCTTGTGAAGACCTTCAGAAGGATGCCATTGCCAGTCATTACATTCAGCCCCAGCGCCAAGGCAAAATGACAATGGCTACCTATGCCAGTGCCTTCCACCTCCTGAATCAGAATCTGCAGTGGATCAAGGAGGCCCTGATGAACAAGTTTCAGAAGGGCTTGATAGGAAATCCTGGTGAACTGGCCAGAGTAGAGCAACCTGGAACCCTGAAAGCCTTGCCTGAAGATTGTCCATCAACTAGAAAGCTGCCAACACACTCTTCATTCTACAGCACCCCAGGGTGTGTCTACAGCCCTGCCTAAACTCCATACCCCAGAGTTTGTTGTCTGGAGTTGTCTGGAACCTCAGGGGGAAGAACTTATGCAGCAGGCAAGGTATGTGACTAAGAGCTGAGGAAGAAAATAACTGGCAACATGCAGGTATTTGCCTTTACTGTGGAGAGTTTTGCCAATCCCTTTCCTTCCCAAGAGAAATAGCCTGCATTTTGGGAAAAGTCCCTGCCCAGAGTGAGAGGAGGTTCTGGCAGGAGGGGCAATGGGAATGCTATGTTTTGGCATGATAAATCAGAAGTCCACTTCCCAGTAGCCTATGCTGCTTCTGAAGGATTCAGAAGAAGCAAGAAACAATAGGATTTGAATATACTGGCAGTCAAATTTAGAAAAGCATGGGTTGAAGGATTGACTCCAGTTGAATGGGGTATATATATTAAGGCTCCCAGTTATCTCAGTCACATATTCTGTTTTGGATCTTCCTCAAGGGATCATCAAGGATTAGAAAAGAAGGAGCAGTAAAGGAGCTGTGACAGTGGAGCAGCAACCATGGAGCAGTAGTGGCAGTGGAAGAAGAAGATAGCAGGAGGGCAGGGGTGTCAACGAAGGTGCAAACACAGCACATCAATGGAAGAAGAGAACAGAAAGGAACATCAAAAATTTGAGATATGAGACAAAAAATAAAGGAGTGGACAGTGTAAAGAAAGCTCAAAGAGATCAATAATTATTGATCAAATTGGAAACTAAATAGAGGGAGAACTGTGTAAACCTTCGAGGAATTTCCAAACAAGAATGAAAATTTATACAAAATGCTGACTCCCATTTTGGCCAAATATATGAAGAGGAGGAGGAGGAGGATTCAGAGGAGCATTTCCTTTGGGAAGTGAATAGACTGTTCAAACTGAACTCCATTGCAGCAAGAATGAAGAATGTACCATGGGATGTGGTGGTGTACTGTGTTAGAAAACAGATACATGATACAGCAGAGCTATAAGAAAGAATGAATAATTGAAGGAAAGATTATTCAGATTTTTAAAGATGTCCCAGGGAGGGGCAGTCTTCAGTCCCAAGTATAACAACTAAGAAAAGCTTTCTTACATTTTATCAGTGCATTCAATCCTTTAGTATTCCATGTTATAATTTTCATGATTGCAGCTCTCAACCAGGAGCAATGGGGAGTTTAAATTATCAATGCAATCTTTAATATCTTTGTCTTCTTTCTTTTCACTATTGCTGTTTATGCTCTGAATAACTTAGCTTTTTTCATTCACCCTTATCCTCATTCTCTTCCTCCTCTGAGTCTTGTGTTTCTCCCTCTTTATCTTTGTCTTTATTGCAGGGATAGGCAACCTTTCCCCTTTAAAGGCTGAGGGACTTCAGCTCCCAGAAGACTCAGCCATGTTGGCCAATAGTCCCATGTTGGCCAATAGCTCCTGGGATTCTGGGAGCTGAAGTGCCTCGGCTCTTAAAGGGGAAAGGTTGCCTACCCCTGCTTTATTGTAAATAAAGCTCCATTTCTTCTCATTACTCTCCTCCCAAATTTCTCTGTTTTAGGGCTTCTATCTCTGTTATCTTCAATATTTTTCCTAAATTTTATATAGCAATCTCTTGCTTTCTCTATAGTATTTAGTCTAAATCATTTCTGTTTCCATATCACTTTACACCTTCTATTTTCCCCATCTAAATGGGACCCTGTATATTTTTAATTGATCTGTTAGAAAGTGATTAAAGATTGGCCTGACAGTAAGGTATAATAAAATCTTCAAAGATTAAATATGTTGCCCCCTCCAATTAACAATAAATTTAATAATGCATAAGGGAACCCCAGAAACTTGAAAAGAGGCAAATATTATTTTGATTTCTAAAGAAAATAATAACAATTTAGACCCTTCAAATTATAGACCTATTTCTCTACTTAATGTGGACTATAAAAATTTTCTGCAATTCTAGCAAGCAGACCTAAAACATGTCTGCAAGAGATAATTGATGAAGTCCAACAATTTTTTCCATCGGAGAGGCAGTTAAGAGACAATTTAAGGTATGCAATTCATGTTTTGGAGTTTTATGAAAGGAAAAATAAAAAATATCTAGGTTTGTTTTTTATTGATCTGGAAAAAGCATTTGACTCAATAAATTAGCAGACAATTTTTGAAATTATGAAAAGAATGAATATAGGGGAAGGCTTCTTAAAATGGACTAAATAAATATATATGCACAAAGATGCATTAATGATAATAAAACAGAGGTTCTGTATATAGAAAGAGGAACCAGGTGGGGATATCCCTTATCTCCCTTGTTATTCTTAGTGGTAATAAAAATTTTAATACAAAAAAAGAGAAGAAGATAAATTAAAAGGTATAACAATTAAAAATATAAATATAAGATTTGCGCATTTGCAGATAATTTAATTATAAATCTGAAAGACCCAATAGAAAGTGTGGGCCTTTTAATGGAAACAATCAGAGAATTTGGTAAAATGAGAGGTTGTAAAGTGAATGCAAACAAATCAGCAATAATTTCAAAAAATGGGAATGTAAGAAGATAAAGAACTACGCAAAAGCCAGAATGCAAGGTCAAATATCTTGAATTTATATGACAATGAAAACCAATGAACTGTTTGAGAACAACTATGTCAGAGTGTGGAAGGAGATAAAAAATGATTTAGTAAGATGAAACAAAATGCAACTATCATGGATGGGTAGGATTGCAGCAATTAAGGTGCTATTATTACCAAGAATTCTATTCCTCTTTCAAACAATACCTATTTATAACACTGAGATATCTTTTCATGCTCTGGCATAGAGACATATCATCAAGTTCAACTGGAAAAGGAAGAGGCCAAGAATAAGGTTAAAAATTTTGCAAGATGTGCAAGAAAGAGAAGGATTGACTATACCAAATTTAAAATTATATTTTAAAGCCTGTTGCCTGACATGGTTAAGAAATTGGGTAAAGTTGAAAAACATGAGATTATTAGAATTAGAAGATGAAGGGCTAAAATTTGGTATTCATGCTTATTTGGCATATGACAAAGATAAAGTGAATCAAATATTCAATAATCATCACATTAAAAGAGCTCTCATTAAATTATGAAAAAATAGAATTATCTTAAATCTCCCAGTATGGTTGTCTTCTCATGAAGCACTTTATAGAAAAGAAATGTACAAGGGAGAAAAATGGTGTAAATATAAAAACATTTTAAAAGGATGATTAGACAAGTCAAATATCAAGACCCAGGAAGAATTAAACGAGGAAGTATTTAATTTAGGATGGTTTGAACATAGACAGATTTATGAAAGAACAGTAATGAATATGAAATTATTTGGGACTAAAAAGAGAATTTCAAAACTGGAAAAAATATTAGAGCGGGCTGATAATAAAGGAATAATATGTGTATTTTATAAAAAAATGTTAAAAGTGGAAATGGAAGATAAAGTTATTAAAGATACTATGATAAGGTGGGCAAATTATGTGGGACATTCCATGAAACTAGTGCAGGAAATGTGGAAAAAAGGGCTAAATCAGGGGTAGGCAACCTTTCCCCTTTAAGAGCCGAGGGACTTCAGCTCCCAGGATCCCAAGAGCTATTGGCCAACATGGGACTATTGGCCAACATGGCTGAGGCTTCTGGGAGCTGAAGTCCTTCGGCCCTTAAAGGGGAAAGGTTGCCTACCCCTGGGCTAAATGATTTGGTATCCCAAAGATTAAGAGAGAACTGGTATAAAATGTAGCCATGTTAGTCTGTAGAATCAGTATGTAGAGAGATCTTTAACACCTTTGAGACTAACTGAAAGAAAGTAAATTGAAGTCTACAAAAGCTCATGCTGCAATTTCTTTCTTTCAGTTAGTTTCAAAGGTGCTACACTATCTCTCTACATACTGGTATAAAATGTATTTCAGGTGGCACTTTTCACCAGATAAATTAGCAAAGATATATAAAATATGAAGAGGCACCTGGGACATTCTTCCACTGCTGGTGGACATGTAAATTTGCCAAAGTTTACTGGAAAAGAATTAATTTCATGATAAGCAACATATTGAAAATAAAATTGGAATTAAAATGGAAATATTATCTATTAGAGATGTTCAAACAAAATTTAGACAAAAAACATGGGAAGGCTTTATTTTATACGACAACTAGATAATGGTGATGAGAGGAGTATGGAAAGGGGATGTATGAAATATGAGTGCTGTGATAGGAAGAGGGAGAGAGTGGATGGGAAGATGGAGGAGTGAGGAGAGAGAAGATAGAGAGGAAGAATGAAGGGATGGAGAGATGGATGAAGATGTAGAATGATGTGGGGTGCAGTGGAAAGGGAGGGGAAAACCTAAGAAAGGAGTCAGATGTGAAATAGGTAGGAATTAGGTTATGGGAGGGAATGTTAAGAGTATTAATAACAAATATGTTTTAAAAATTTAAAATGTGTATATTTCTCCTTTCTATAGAATTTTTGATGTAATAACTTTATGGTAAAATAAACATTATTTGAAAAAAATGTAAGATATGCAGATGACACCATACTACTAGCACAAATTAGAAAAAACTTGGAATGACTATTGAGGAAAGTCAAAGAAGAAAGTACAAAGACAGGGTTACAGTTAAATATTAATGAGGGGGAGAGACCATATGATTTACAGAATTTTAAATTAGGGGACGCTTACATTGCAAATATTTTCTGTCCCTTGGCTCAGTCATAAATCAAAACTGAAATTGTGATCGAGGAATTGGAATAAGAAGGGCAGTTGTTAACAAACTGGATAAGATCTTCACGTAGTGCAAAGATATATCACTGAATATCAAAATCAAGATTATTCTTGCGATAGTATTTCTGATTTCTATGGGGCTAAGCAGACGGCCAATTGGGCCGTTTTGGGGGCAGGGAAGGGGAGGGGCAGCCGCATGATCGGTGCCTCAACCCCTTCCCCAGGTCGTCCTCGGAGCAGCCAGCCCTTCACATGGCCGGCGCTCCGAGGAGTACCTCCTGCTGCAGCGTCAACACACACTGCAGCGAAAGAGTCACCGAAGGTGCGCCGCAAGCTTTTGTGGCGCACCTTTGATGACTTGTGAAAGGAGTGCCAATTTAGTGCTCCTTTCCAAGGGCAGCGAAGGTGCGCTGCGGGGCTGAGGTGTGGGGATACCTCAGCCCCACGGCACAGCTTCCTGGGGCGGCCCACGGCCACCCGTCTGCTTCCCCCCTATGTTTAGTTGCGGATCTAGCCAGTGAAGAAAGCTGATAGGAGAAAAATCAACTAATTTGAAATGTGGTGAGGAGTCTACTGCCAAAAAGACAACTAAATGGGTTCTAAAGCAAATCAAGCCTGAACTCTCCCTAGAAGATAAAATGACTAAACTGAGGTTTTTATTTATTTATTTCATTTTTATGCTGCCTTTCTGCCAAAAAGGGACCTGAGGTGGTTCACAATATAAAACACTTTAAAAACATTATTTTAAAAAATAAAATTAAAAAACACAGTTAAAACAGTATGAAATTAAGATTAAAAAGAAAAAAGTTAAACACATTATCTAATACAGCTACCCCATATAAAAGCCACCCTGCCATGATTTTAAAAAGCCTGTATCTATAGGTTGACTCCCTAATCTTGGTCTCTTTATTTCTTAGTAGTGTGGATAATAATCCCAGGTTTTAACAAGCTTGTAAGTAAACAACAATAAAACTTTATTTGAATGATGGTTATCAATGTTTCATTTGTTACGATGTTGCATTCTCTTGTTCTTGTTATGCTTTGCTACATACTACTTAACTCTAAAGAGCAACAGTTACTAGTCTTTAGGCCTCTCACACCCTTCTTATTTATTGTGGTCTTTCCAACTTTATTTCTACATTAGCCCTCAGGCTAACTAAGGGGCTTTGCAGGCTGGCCTAAAGGCAAATCAAATCAAAGCAGCCTCATTTATATACCGCTTCATACTGCACATGTCTAAGAAGTTTACAACTGTAAGCTCATTGCCCCCCAATAGTTGGGTACTCATTTTAGCAACCTCAGAAAGATGCAGGCCTGAGTCTAGCCTGAGCCCTGGCTAGTATTGAACTCGCAACCTTGTGGTCTGAGTGGCTGCAGGACAGGCATTTAACCACTGCACCACCAAGGCCTGGCCTAGAGATGGAGTTGGGGCAGGGCAGCCACACACCAGTCATCCCAACTCCACCCCAACCCCATCCTGATGCTGTGCACCTATTTGCACAGTGTCAGGACACCCTCTTGTCGCAGTGTGAGCACATGCTGCACCAAAAGGGCACAAAAAAACTGCCGCCACAGCTGAAAGGGTGGTCTTTTTTTCACCCCCAAAGGGAGCAGCATTTTGGTGCTCTTTTTGGGGTGGCAAAAAGAAGGATCGGGGCTGCTGTATGTAGCTGGCACAGTCCTGATCTGCTGCTCCCGGGGTGGCTCTGTGCAGCTCCTTTAGGTCAGTCTGCATCAGCCTTGTATCCCAGAAACTCCCTCCCTTCTAAACTTTAGACCTCACAGTCCCTTTCTTCTGGACTGTTACCCATCCAGACCCAGTCTGACTTCAACTTTCAACCTTGGAATTCTTTATCTATTGGCTGTCACCATCCCACTCCTGATTGGCTGTAATCAGCTTGGTATAATTCTGCCTGTTCTCCACACTGATGTCTCAAGGAACAGGTGCAGCTGGTACACAAGTTTTAACTGTGCAAATGCACTTCTGGCCATTGTTGAAACCTTGGCATCCAGGCTCAGAGTAAAGTCCAGGAGCATACTCAAGCTATGAGCCTGAGATTAAGGGACAGTATTACCCCCTTCAGCACAGACTAAGGGGGGTTGCAGACTGCAAGAAATAGTGCAAATTGAGTACACTTTTAGGGTTAGGGAATCATGGGAACTGTATTTTATTGTGGCACCAGAGCTCTCTGACAGAGAAGGCTTAATGTCTCAGAAAAAAAACAATCCCCATGATTCCCTAGCACTGACCCAAACCCTAAAAGTGGACTCAATTTGCACTATTTCTGGCAGTCTGCAACCCTCCAAAGTTCCTATTTCCTGATCTGCCTTCTTACTATTGTATTACTGTTCCAGCTATTGTTCTTTAGAGATATCATGAGATGGTATGACTAACTAGGGAGCTAAGCAGATGGGCGGCTGTGGGCCGCCCCGGGAAGCTGCAGATTTGGGCCGAGGTAGCCACACTCGTCGGCCCCAACCCACAGCTTCTGAGGCCCTGGAAGGAGTGCTAAAATAGTGCTCCTTCCACAAGACACTGAAGGTGCACCACAAGAGGCCTTGGGCACACCTTAGGTGCCTCTTCTGCTGCAGCGTGTGAGGACGCTGCAGCGGAAGTGTGTTGTTGGAGCGACAGTCATGTGGAGCAACAGGCACTCCAATTACATGTTCAGGAAGGGGTTGGGGTGCCCAGCATGAGGCTGCTCCTCCCCTTCCTTGCTTCGAAGACGGCGCTTTGCACCATCTGCTTAGGCCCTAGAAAAGACCATAATGCTTAGTAAAGTGGAAGACAGTAGGAGAAAAGGAAGATGAAAATACAGACTCAGTTATTGAAACCACAGCCCTGAGTCTGCAAAACATTAGCACATCTATTAATGCCAGAGCGTCTTGGAGGTCTCATATTTACAGGGTCACCATAAGTCATAGCTGATTTGACAATTAATAACCATGCAATATTGTGGGATATTTCTAGAGATAAAAGAAAAGTCAGAGCAGTGAGGGAGCGGGAAGCTTGCAGAAGATATCACCATTTGCTTTTCCTGTCAAGATGCAAGATGCTCTTCTGAATATTTTGAACTTCCTCCAAGGTTATAAAAACCAGTTTCCTGCCTTAAACCTTAGCCTAATAACCTTCCTAAAGTTCCAGAAAATTAAACGTCTTGGATACTGAACTACACCAGGCAGTACAGATACCTTTAGCCTTAGTAGCACAATTCCCTAATCATTGACTTGGCTACAGTACAGAGCAACCTTTGGGTAACCACAGGACTAAAAAGTCAGTGACCTCATTAGTGGTATCTGACTAAACAGGAAATAATAAGGAAAAAATGCTTTCTATGAGACTGCAAGGAATAAAATATATGAAGGCACAAAACCACTGAGGTTTGCACTGTGGGTCAGCAACAGCGAAGGAAGGGAGCATTTTAAATAGCTACCATTCTGCTCTTTCTCCATTCTTACTAGCCATTTCATTCATTTTTCCTCACATACACCTGAAAGAGAGGTTACACACACACACACACACCTTTTCCTATGATAATTTTTTTTTCTCTTCCATTTCCTTCTTGATGATTGGAATTCCTGTTTCTGGAAAAACGAAGAAAGAAACTGTTAGTATATATCAGGAAAAAAAGTTATATGTTTCAAGGTGCCAAATTTATCTTGGGAATTACAAATTTCTCTCTCCTAGATTAAAAGGAAGTGTTCTGAGTGAGCATTGTCAGGTAAAGAGGAAAGAGTAGTCTACATGCAAAATCATTTGCTTACATCTTCATAGTAAATGAACCAATAACTCTTATCAGTGTTATTTTTTCTGTTTTCATTTCCAATGTATACCAGTTGCTGTAGGCTATATTTTAGGGGAAGGAACTGAAAAGCCTCCTCTGAGTACTCCTTGCCTAAGAAAGCCCTGAGCCAGCATGACATATAGTGCTTTGAGCATTGGACTATGATTCTGGATACCATGAATCACCTGTATGAAATCATGGAATGAGTCACTTGAACTCATTGGCCATGAAACCCACTGGATGACCTTTGGTGAGTCACATTCTCTTAGCCTCAGGTGAAGGCAATCAGGGGAAGGAAATGGCAAATCTCCTCTAAAGAAATCTTGCCAAGAAAATTCTGTGATAGGTTCACCTCATGGTCACCATAAGTTGGAAATGATTTGAAAGCACACAATGCACACAGACACACATGAGAATCCTATGAAATTCATGGAGTAATCATAAATTTACACATACTTGAAGGCACACACACACATATTTATAATTCACTGCCACACAACTCTAGAGACTCAGGGCTTAAGCAGA
>CM034706.1:102696470-102709829 GCA_020142125.1 Phrynosoma platyrhinos
TAGATAGCTCCTTTAAATTTCATAGTAAAACAAAGAATAGATTTGCACCACTGCTGATATGAAAACCACTTGCAACCAGAAAAATCACCAATTTCTTGATATAACACATTTCAGATTTGCGGCTTTGACTACCCGTGACAAAGTATTGTGTGTTTAATTGAAAATGTTGGTAAATAGGCCCTGTACAGCAAAACAAAAGTTGTGGCCAGTTTATACCCAAAAAGAGGCGTCTCTTGTCCTTGGTGCCAGTGCAAAGAGAGGGGAGTCATTTGAGGTTATCTCATCTCCCATATTTACACTTAAAAACATTCATTTGAAAACTGAAGCTTAGGAGCCTGAACCAGGAGGAAATTATTGTCCTGTGAACACCAATAGAACCATCAAACAACAGCTTTGATTGCTCTAGAGGCCCAGGCAGACCAGGTTATGTACATTCGCAGCAGTCAAAAGCTGCTGCTAACAAGCTTCATGTTTTGCCTATAAGACCTCTTTGCACATAGTTCCCTGTCGAATTGGGACATCACAACTAAGGTTTAATTCATTAGCTTCAGCTAAGCTCTTTGAGATGCTCTGTTGAAAAGTGTTCCATCAGGCCAAAATTTATTATTAATTATCATTAGAGCTAGATGGATTTAATTCATGTTTGATGCATTGCCACAGGGATTTACGTTTTAAAGGAAAGAGAATCAGGAATGTGGATTACAAGGAGATTTCTTTATCGCTTTCTTTTTTCCCTTCCATGAGCTTTGCATCTTTGAGACTTGGCATAATTTTGCCTTTTAGTAAGATATACAAAATTTGACTCTTTCTGATGGTTAGCACTACTCTCTCATGGATTCAGAATTAGAAATTTGAGCAATAAAGAGTCCATCCTCACTTGCACCCTGCTTATGCCATATTCTCTTACTTTTCTTTTTTTAACAGAGATAGTGTAAATTTCCTGGTAAACAAATACCTGGGGAGGGGGGCTTGGTCAAGAAGATTTGTCTTTTTTTTTTCATCCTGTGCAAGTGTCTTGGCACATGGAGACACCTCATCAAAATATTGTCAACCATAATGAGATCTCTTTGTCCCTCAGTGAAATGGGAAAGACCCATGTTTTGTACAAAAGTGTTGTGTTCTACTGTCTTCTTTCTTGGACAAAATACCCAATGTCCTTTACACACATTTTCATAAAAATGTTCCAAATGTAAGACAAAGCAAACAAACATGGTGTGGGGGGGGGAGAGAATCTTAATTTCAACTAGTGGACATAAATATTTTGAAATGTTTCATTCTTACATGCAATAATAAAACAGATGAAGATTTACATGCATTGTAAGAATACTTTCTTAATACTGTGAGCTATGCATTCTTAAGATAGCAGGTCCCCCAACAAATATCTAGAAGTTATGTGGTCAGGAAGCTTCTCAGGTACTATTCCAATTCTTCTTTGGAAGGATCATTGGTCAAACTGGAATGTATCCAGAGAAGGATAACAAAAGGTTTGCAAACCATATCTAAAAAAACAGAAGAGGCAACTGGGTAAATTTACACTTGAGAAAAGATTAAGAGGAGACATCATAGGCCCAAAACAGATGGGCATAAAAAGTTGGCTTCTGCACAATGTGAAGGTGTGGCATTTAGATGCTGCATCCCTCCAATCCACATGGAAGCTGTGCCGGGGTTGCTCCTGGACCACCTAAGGTGTCTCAAACCCAGCCCCAAAAGGAGTGGATCTTTTCACTCCATGCCACAGTCTATTTGGGACTGTGTCAGGGCCTGGCATCAGGACTGTGGTGTGTGGTCACCACAATCCCAGGGTGCTCTGGGTAGGAGCGCCTTCTGGCTGCTCCTTCCTGCCCATCTGTTCCGCCCCATAGTTAGATTCAAATCTCTGAATCAGTGCCATACAAAAAGGTGAGTGAAAATTTCACCTGTGGTTTTTTTAAAAAAATAGAAACATTCCAAAATGTCCAGATATCTTCATAAATCTGACAGGAGAAAAATTGAGGTTAGGTACAGATAGATAGATAGATAGATAGATAGATAGATAGATAGATAGGAAAGAGAAACTGGTGGAAGCACCCAATGAAGAAGATTGCTTGGAGCCAGTAAGGAATAAATCTGTCAGATTGTCTCTCTCCTCCATTTGAATTTTTTAGCCCTTAAAGACTTTAGTTTTGGTAAATGCTTCAAAAATGAACTGAAAGAAGTATTTCCATCTGTGCTGGCCAGGTTCAATAGATACATCTATCTTCAACACAGAGAAGTCCATGATTTTAACAATGAATCTCTCTCTCTCTCTCTCTCTCTCTCTCTCTCTCTCTCTCTCCCTCTCCCCCTCTCTCTCCCTCCCTCCCTCCCTCTCCCTCTCCCTCTCCCTCTCCCCCTTTCCCTTTCCCTCCCAAAAAACTGGCAACCCTAATTCAGCACTAATAGAAGTGAGTATAGAGAGATTCACATGAAGACATTTAAGTCTTAAATGCTCAAAGCCTAGAGCATGAATGGATGAATTTGTCACAGTTTCAGTTTCTTTGCACATAAACTTTTACTTGAAAATAAACAAACATAGGATTGCACTGCAAGCTCCCCTCCCCCAAACTAATTTACTGAAGGGAATGGTTTACCAAAATGTTTGTATTCCTTTTCCTTTGCTCATGGTTTTGACTGTGGACCTCATATTTAGGACTGCATGGGCCCCCATTAAATATTTTCTCTGAGAAAAAAGTTTCCATTAGCAGAACTAGGAAAGGGTGACTTTGCAATGCCTTGTACACCTTTAATATATGTTCTACAAATTGACAAGCTCTCCAGTGTAGACTTGAGGGGTCATAGGTAGTGAAAAGAGAAAGTCGTGTTGAACAAATTGATTTCTGCATGTATTATGTTGACTTTTGCTCTTTGTGTTACATACTGCAGCACTTCTAGTTAACTTGGTTGCAAGCAGAAGCATGTAATGAATATGGCATCCTATTGGCTTTATAATTAGGTAGGAGAGATAGTGATAGAGTACTTTTTTTGCATGCTAAAGTTCAAAGATTCAACATTTGAAATGTCCTGGTAGGATTGCAATAAAATCATTTATAATACCTTAGAGTTCTGGTGCCTATGAATATAAAAAGTACTGAGCTAAATGAAACAATAGTCTGATAAAGAAAATGCATAACTCCACTAAAAAGAAAAGTTGTGAGAAACACATTCAGAGATTTATGTTTATCACCTAATTTTATCAACACAAAATCTGACAACATTCCTGGAGGGAACATCACACAATACAAAGGTTTTGTTGTGATTGTCAACATTCACATAGACATCTCTAGCTAGATTACAGCAAGCCAAAATGTGCTTGTAGCAAACAATTCAAATGATGGTTCTGTGACTGACAATCAAGGGAACAAAAAGTCACCAGCTAAACTGGTACAGGGCTAAATTATATCTCATCCAAAAGACCCTACTCATCTTTTAAGAGTTTCTGAAAAGTTCAATGACTGGAACTTTTATGTATAAAACATATATACCAAACTATACTCTTGAATATAACTTATATTCAATCATGTAGGTCTAATTGAGGAAGGTTGAAATTTGAACTGTAAGTAAAATACTATGGATATTGTGTGAAGGATGCATTTTAGTTTGGTAATTAGAGTAAAAACTTAAGAAAAGTGATCATTGACATTAAGATCTTCTCCCCAAGTCATGAAGTATTTCCTTTTTGCAAGAGTATAGTGTACTTCCCCCCAACACCAAATTAATTTAATTGCACATTCTCAAAGGCAGCAGTGCTATTCGAATGTGGTTTAAGTGGTAAATTGTAGTGTGTGTGTGTGTGTGTGTGTGTGTGTATGTGTGTGTATGAGAGATAGAAGTTGGTTCCAGAAACATATGCTTTAAGTTGAAAGAAAAAGGAAACATAATGCAAACAAAATGAGAAACAACAGGTAATGAATAAATAAAGATACAACTGAGTGATGTCAAACTTTCAGTTAAAGATCTGATTTTGTATTTCGAATCAATAAAGATGCAAATTGTGTAAACAGGCAAAAGAGCCAGTGTGATGTGGTTTGAGCATTGAACTATAATTCTAGACACCAGGGTTCAAATCCTTGCTAAAACATGGAAACCCAGTAGGTGACCTTGTGCAAGCTACACATTCTCAGCCTCAGGGAATGGCAATGGCAAACTCCCTCTGAAGATGTTTGCCAAGAAAAGTCCATGATAGGTTTGCCTTAGGCTCGACATACGTCACAAATGACTTGAAGGCAAACAACAACAAAGAGGCAAATTACACATTAAATACAAATTATACTGTAAAACAACTATGGGGACTTGATCCAAAGCAGATTATTTATCTAAATCATGGTTTGGCCCAAAATTTCCATTGGAAACAAAATAAAACATCCAAACCCTGACTGCTGTTGGGCTGAAAAGCCAGCCATTTACTGAAGTAAAAAGGGGACAAATAGAAGTTCTGATAAAAATAGGAAAAGCTGTCAGTTTCACTTTATCACACATTTGAATTTGTGGATTTTGATAATTGTGATCAAAACCAAAATAAAATCACCTTTTGCCTCATGGACAAATCTGTCAATTTTTCATCCTCCTGCATTTGAATTTTGGGAAATTCTTACAAAATGGAAATAAAATTACCACCCATTTTCAGATGTTGGGGAAATTACCTCTGGAGTAGACCTCCTCCCAATCTGCATCCAGCATGGCCAGATCTGCAAAATGAGGAAAAGAGATTCCACCTAAACATTAGGAAGACCTTCCTAAATGGTAAGAGCTGCTTGACCATGGCATAGGCTACCTCAGAGTGTGATGGAATCTCCTTCCTTGGAGGTTTTTAAAGAGAGACTGGATGGTCATCTGTTGGGAGTTCTTTGATTGTGTCTTGTTGCATGGCAGGGGGTTGGACGGGTTGGGCCTTGTGGTCTCCACCAACTCTAAGATTCTATGATCCTATGAGGGTTTTCGGGGAGCTGTAGTCTGAAAAGTAATTTTTCCCCAATTCTATCTACCCTAAAGCCTGGGAATTTCCTGATGGAGACACATCACAATGGCTCCATGGCTACTTTTCTTCAAAATGTAACTGGGC
This sequence comes from Phrynosoma platyrhinos, assembly GCA_020142125.1. Classification (NCBI taxonomy): domain Eukaryota; kingdom Metazoa; phylum Chordata; class Lepidosauria; order Squamata; family Phrynosomatidae; genus Phrynosoma; species Phrynosoma platyrhinos. The sequence goes on from CM034706.1 coordinate 102,701,548, forward strand.
ACATTAAGCATGATCTTTTAGAATGCATGAGAATAACAACATGCAGAATGCGGTCTAACTCAAGTTCAGCCTTCTTGACCAGATTCTCCTCTTTTGCTTGGCAAGTGCCCAAAGGAGCATATGGGGGGTTGCAGACTGCCAGAAAAAGTGCAAATTGAGGCCACTTTTAGGGTTAGGGTTAGGGTTAGGGAATCATGGGAACTGTAGTTTATTGTGGCACTAGAGCTCTCTGACAGAGAAGGCTCAATGTCTCAGAAAAAAAACAATTCCCATGATTCCCTAGCTCTAATCCTAACCCTAAAAGTGGACTGAATTTGCACTATTTCTGACAGTCTGCAACCCCCCTAAGTCACTGAGTACTCAACTGAAATAAGTGATGATCAAGGAGAAATCAGATCTTGGTTGATCATCTGAGGTGCAGACAGAAAGATTGTCTGCTAAAGTTAAATAACAGAGAAGGCTAAAGTTAAATAACAGAGAAATGTCTTGCTGGGCTGCTGTACAAGAAGGGACAAGTCCAGATATCATGCCAAGGTCAGAGAAGTCAAGAATGCCTGATGCAATGCAGGAATGCTGAAAAGAGATCCTGGTAAGCACACACAGATATTGAATGCAGCATCTCAAGAATGTATGTTTATATACAGTTATTCAGGGGAGGTTAGTTGTTGCTAATGAGGCCAGATTCTGAGGAGTTGCGCTATCTTGATTTCTTGAGCTTTGATGAAGCTGAGGGATTTTTTTTCATATTGCGTCTATTAATGTGATTTCTCTGAAAGGTATGAGGACCTCTGATTCAGTGTCTTTGTCATCTTCCTTTTCTGGGGGGAGGGGATGATCTTTTTTGAAGGGTCTAGACTTGATCTTAGCTTCTAAGGGCTCCAGATCAGGGCAGGCCCTTCCATTCCTTCTTTGATCATTTCTACTGAAGCCTGTCTAATTTCCTTCCTCATCTAAGTGCTTCCCTAGTAAGGTATGACAAATATCATTCCTTATTTCTAGACATTATCCTTACTCTCTTATGTGGTTTTCGTCACTTCCTTCTAGTGGATATCTTCCAGATTCTGCTGGCCAAAGTCTTGTTCCAAAACACACTGCAGAAACAACCCAGTGTGAGACCACTTTAACTGTCCTGGCTCAGTGCTAGTGAAACATGGGAATTGTAGTTTATTGTGGCACCAGAGCTCTCTGAAAGAGAATACTAAATGTCTCACAAAACTACAGTTCCCAGAATTCCCTAGCATTGAGCCAGGGCAGTTAAAGTGGTCTCTAACTGGATTATTTCTGCAGTGTGTTTTGTACTGTTGTTATCTTCAGTTTTAAGCAAAACTGATTTGTCCTTTCTAAACTTAGAAACAAACTAGCACATCATTTTCTTATCTTTATCTGTTTTCTGTTAAAAATATAATGAAGTCCAGATGGTACCTTTCTTAATCTTAGCCTACTCCTTTATTCACACACACCCTTTTTTACATGTTGGTGCTTCTTCCTAGTGTTGAATGGGGGTCAACACCATCTGATCTAATAGAGCAGTACATTTGTTTAAAATTTCATAGTATTACTTGTGCATATTTGATGATAAGCATGTGGCCATGTAAATTGAAACTGGAAAGCCAGGGCTATTTCTAGTTACTGGGTGATTTTGGTGTGATTCCCAGAATGTGAATCCCAAGGGACATCTATTAGTTATCATGCATCTCAATTGCCTTGACTTCTATGGTCTCAGATCACAAGTAGTCTGTTTTGTTTTTTTGTTTTTTAAACAAAGTCAGGTCATACAAGCTTTGCATTTGGCTGGCCATTGTAAAGAATTACATTGATCTTTGGTCTGACCTAACTAAGGGGGGGATGCAGACCTGCACTTTAGGCTGGCCTGGGGGTGGAGTTGGGGCAAGGCAACAATATGCTGGCCACTCCGACTCCACCCAACACTGCCCTGATGCTGCACACCCTTCTGAATGGTGTGCAGCATCAGGGCACCCTCTTGGCACAGTGTGCATACACGCTGCACCAAAGGGGCACAAAAGAGTGGTGGCAGCTCAAAGGGTGGCTTTTTGCCACCCTCAAAAGGAGCGGCATTTGCCCGCTCTTTTGTGGGCAGCAAAAAGGAGGATTGGGGCCATGGCATGTGGTCGCTGTGGCCCTGATCCACTGTTCCCAGGGGCAGCACAGAGCTGCTCCTTACAGGCCATATGCATCAGCTCTTAGTTCTTTTTATATTCAGTGGTGAAAAAGTCCTGTTAAGCATATTTCATAACCCACGAAGCAAAAAATAAATTAAAATATTTTTAAAAATGGAGGCTGAAACTGATGCCTTAACAGACATGCTCTGTAATCCAAAATGACATGTCACATCACAAGTTTTGCTTACTTACAGCTTATTTTCCATATATCCATATTTTGCCTTTCATTAATAAAGCTGGGGAGGAGGGAAGGCCTGAGATCGCAAAGTTACCTCATCTTGGCTTCGTGGTCTGTTGTTCTGTGAAGCATCAGAGCCTTACTATAGGAATAGATGAATCCTCCTTTGAGTTAATTCATTCTTTTTTATAACATCAGTATCTGGGAATGTAGTTTCAACATTTGGAAAAGCTGATGTCTTTTCACAGAGTCACACTACTTTCATGTAATGAAAACTTTAAAGATGTGGACTCCTCCTAGGTTAGAGATGTACTTAAGGTCCATGCAGATGGCCCTTGAGGGGTGGCTCTGTGCCACCCCTGGGAGTGTTGGATTGGAGCTGCGGCAACCACATGTCGCGGTCCTGTTGCCACTCCCAAAAGAGCTGGCAAATGCTGCTCCTTTTTGGAGCGGCAAAAGGCCTCCCTTAGAGCCACTGCTGTGTCTCTTTTGCACACCTTTTGCATAGCGTGTGTGCACGCTGCACCAACAGGGCATCCTGAAGCCGCACACTGTGCAGTCAGGTGCACAGCATTGGAGCAGAGTTGGGGCAGCCAGTGTGTGGTCGCCCTGCCTCAACTCCACCCCCAGGCTGGGCCTTTAGGCCAGTCTGCATTGGCCCTTATTCTCTCTGTTTCCATGAGATGTCTGAGATGTTTTTAGCTGGAGAGGAACCCTGAAATTTGCTTAATATTCTGTTTAATGCAGAATATTTGAGGAAACTCTGCTATGACATAAAACACACTCATGTTGTTTCTTCTTCTTCTTCTTCTTCTTCTTCTTCACCTGCTGTTCAGTTGTCATCTTGTGGGCATCATTGCCAGTACACCAAGAACACATTTGCCTCTAGACATATGCAGCCAATTGCATTTGACTTGAATATTCACAAAGCTGCACTGAGTTGTAACTCAGAAGCAAAACATTTACAAATACTTGTGATATTCCATGGAGGAAGTCTGCATAGATTTGTCACTGTTTTGACATTAAACAGTTTTGAAATGCCAAGCATTTTGGATACCTTTTAAAGCATTCAGTTGTAAACTGCAGTAGATTAATCTAAGGTACTTATGTAATTTGTTAGAAGTTGTGCAAATTACAGGCTTCAAGAAATGCATACTTTATGTTCCCTCAGTAGTTTTGTCAGATACATTATTGGAACACTTCTCCTTTGCCTTATTTAAGCTTCTCTTGGGTATAGATACTGAAACACTCAAGTGCCTTCCTACAGCTATCTCCCAAAGCAAATAATATATTTACATTTCCATTCCAATAAATAATGTCATGGATTTATGTAAACACACTTACTTCCAGGGCACCTTATCTTTAAGACAGGGGATGAGAATGGATCATATATTTGCTTTGTGATATATTTAGGCACTTTTTTTAACCCTTTGACCACTTCATTTGCTTAACTAAAGATTCTCAAGGGCATGCAAGAAGCAAGAAAGATTATCATATCTGAATTGAACACACCACAAAAATTCCTGTGTTGAAGATTATGCTTTATGCTTTAACATATGCTTTAAAAATGATTCCTTGTCATTTTAAAACAGAGAAAATCACCATAACCCAGTGTTATTTCTTATGTCTGGAACTCTTGCCCAGAACATTTAGATTAGGCAGCAGCTTTTTCTTCCTTCAAAATCTACCTCATATTTAAACCTTTGTCTTAATTCCTTAGCCATTTTATCCTCTGAAGACAAACACTTAGTACATCTAATTCCATCTTTGGATTTTCTGGGGTGTGGAAGCTAGGAGTGGGTGGGTAAATCAGCTTGTAAGTAAATCAGTACAGTCCAAGCTAAGTTTTTTCTCACACTGGTGGTCATCCTTGGAATTTTGAGAAAATGGCAAGGATAGTATTACAAAATGGCTGCTGTTGTGGGTAGGGTCAATCAGAAAGCACAATCTCATAGAAAAGCTAACAAGAATAAAAGACAATAAAAGTCCAATGGTTATATGCAAGTCCAAATCTCCCCCCCAAAAAAAACCAAAACCCAATAATTCCTTTGAACTTCAATTTTCTTTTCCAGCAAGAGTCATTTCACAGAAAAGGGAATTGGTGAGGTGTTAAACATTAGACACTAAAGACAAGGTTTATGGGTACTGGAGTCCAATAGCTTCTGGAAGGCCACATGTTTCCCTTCCTGGCTTTAGAGCAATTGGTAGTTGTTGGGGTATGCAGACAGTGGGATCCAGCATATACACATGCAGAGTAGATGCACGTAGGCAGGAACGCCCAGAAGCTGGTCTTCTGTAAAGAGTCTGCTCCAGGCAGCACAGGAAAAAAACCTCCCATATGCAACTGCTGCTTTCAGCTTGGAGAAAAGAATAGCTTCACAGTGAGGCTTCTCTCAGAGAGGGCTTTAATCTTTGTTGCAAATATTTACAAAGATATACAGAATACCAGACGTCTGTCTTGGATACTCACAGCTATACAGAGTAACAAAGTGCTTCACCAACCATCAACCACAACTAACCAACAACAGAGATTCTGACTCTCTCCCATATATAGGTGGTCTTCTTAGTAATATGTGACAGCCAAGCACTAATGAAACCTGGCTGGTTTCATCCCAGTGCCCGTTGCATCAAGGTTGTTGCATCAGACCTCCCATGATGCATATTTGGCTTGTCTCATTCACTGTGCATGTTCCATCAGGGTTCCCATGATGCACAGCTTACCAAATGTTGACTCATGCACATGCCACTTGAACTGTAGTAATCCTGTTACTATTGGTCCAGTTCCTCAGTGGCCACATCTATGTCATTTTCCAGGCCAGGGTGCCACATGGTCTTGACAGTAATAGCTCTCCAGGTGTCTAGGTATGATTCTTTCTCACACCCTCCCTAGAAATTGCAGGGAATGAGCCCAAGATCTTCCCCCATATAAAGCTATGTCAGCTATGTCAACACGATCATATTTCCCACCTATTGAGATTTATTCAAAAGAAAGTACTGTTTTACTGCAGCTGACAGATATGGTTGGGCAAAGCCATCACTTCAGATATGGTTGGGCAAAGCCATCACTGATTAATTGTATCCTCTGGAGAACTACCTGTCCAAGATAAGAAATTGCTGGAGCCTAAATCCATTCTGAACTAAAGCTAGAAAAAAATCTCTTGAGAGGTGACTAAGGGCTTCATTTCATTTATCTTTGGAACAGCCCCAGTTCTTCCAGAAGTGTGCCTTACACTGAGATCATGTATGAATGAAGCCAATGTGAAAGTTCACAGAATGCCTTGTGTTTGAATGTATTCAGATGTCTGAGCTCTTCTCTTTCCTTTCCTTCATTGCAACCAGTAGTGGCTATTGGCTTCTATGAATCTATTCTGATGTTCACTCCAAATTTCAAAGGAGGTATCCAAGTTGTCAATCCCTAGCCCAAAATATGTTCAGTGCCTTGGGTAGTTCCTTTCAAATTTGAACCAAAACCTGAAGCAGATTCACCCTCCCTTGACATGGAAGCCATCATCAATCACATTTTCCAGTTTACAGTGAAGACATTCTAGGCATCTAGACCAGTCCAGGTAGCAAAACTGAAGGCCTTGTACAACACCCTAGAAAGGCTCAGCTTAAATAGACAGTAAAGGTAAGGTAAAAGTGTTTCCCATTGACAAGGTTGTCAAGTTGTGCCCAACCATAGTGCTTTCGAACTGCTAGGTTGGTAGAAGCTGGGACTAGTGACAAGAGCTCACCCCATCATGCAGCACCTGGACCTTGAACTGCCAACCTGTTGCTCATGTAAACAACAGAGTCAGCGTCTTAACCACTTGAGCCACTGCATCCCTAGATTAAATAGACAGTACTGTAAGCTAATTCTATGACCAAATGTGAATGTAAAGAAAGGGTAAGATACATAACATTTCACTCATTTTTTCACTGCCACTCATACATTTTCTGTTGTGGATCTGATCAAAAGTTGCTTCTGTTGCCTATACTTTAATGTGACTTACTTTTGCACTTCCACACCAATATGTGAACCGATATAAAATATACCATACAAACCCTATATCCATGGGGGATATGTCCCTGCATTTACCATGGTAATTCAAAACAGTGGATAATAGTGGACCCTATTGAAATGAATAACTTCTGGTAGAAGTGAACCATAGAGTGGTGCTGGGAGACCTAGAGACTCCTAGGGAAAACACTCTAGCAATTCTATGTTCTCCAGCATGACTCTATGGTTAACTTCTGCTGCAAGCATACCATAAAATTGTGCCAGAGGATCTAGAAATGTCCAGGGATAACATATTTTTTCAGACATAAGTGGAGATATGGGAGTTGTTCTGTATTAATGAAAATAATGTTCAAAATTGGGGAAACGGCTGGACAATACAGGGACAATTTTGCAAAATTGGGTAGAAAAATGCTTGTGTAAGATGCATGTATGCATACAGACAGACATAAACATTTCCATGCAGTTTGAGAAACAAACTAGTTTCAGATAAGTTGAACATAAGACTGAAAACAATTCTCAAAAGTCTGGAGGAACCACACCATTGATTTATATGGGGAGAAGGATAATTTTAACAGTGCCTGGGCTGATTAGTTTTCCCTGACCTTCCTATTCTGTGGTGTGGAGAAGAGAAAATGACCACACTTTGGATAGGGTAAATTCAAGGTTTCCTCCATGTCCTTTTTGCTCTTTCTGCTGCCAGAGAACTTATAATGGGAAAACCATAGTGGTGGGGCTTTCACCCACCAGTCAAGCAATATTTTGCAGCAGGAAATATCTATATCTGCAGCCTTTCATCTCTGGCCTTAGAAATGAAAGTCTGCAGTACCCAATGGTCTCTTGGACACCCTCAGTCCCAAAATGCTGAATAGTAAGTCCTTTTTCATTAGTAGCATTGGCCAGAATGATCATGCTTGAATCCTTCAATAATTTAACATACTTTAGTTTGTGTTTAACTTTAAACAACTACTTATTTTAAATTCATTTAAGTAAAATAGCATAAAGTGTAGAATATCTTGCTTTCACCAATTAGGGAACAGAGAACAGCTTTTTTTTAAAAAAAACAGCATACACTCCTCCTTCTTTCCAGCCAAGATTGATAGTCTGCCTTTATCCATTAACAGAAAACCTAATTTACATATGAACAGTACATTTCTTTCCTTAGGAAATTGTAATCATTAAAAAAGAATACCTCATTAGCCACACTGATTGATTTCTTTTGACAGTAACTCATCACAAATTAACCAAAATATAAGACAAATAATGCTTTAAAGTGTGTGTTAATTTCACTTATCTCCTCTGACTAGCCATGGTCTTTCAAATGCAAATCTCAAAAGATTTGCAATTTCTGATGTTAAAATATCTCCTACATGCATGCCAACATTCTCCTAGGAAATGGGTCCAGGCCAAATGAAATTATTCTACTACCATATGCCATGACATTTAAAACAACTATGTAAAAAAGCACCATCCCATTGAAAGGGTGTGTCTTAACAATGAGGTCACAACATATTTCCATGAGTCTAAAGAAAAAACACCCATCAGTTTACAAGAAGCTTTAGAATAAGAGCCATTTTGCCCTTGCAAGCAGTGGTTGCTGGTGCGTTCCACATTACTGAATCTGCTCCAGGAATTGGTCAGAACTTTAAAGGAACAAATATTTACTATTTCTTCATGATTTTTATAGTCCAAAGCACATATATTCAAAAGTTAAGTCCCATTGTGATCAATTATCACTATTTCCTGGCAGAGCAGTGGTGCTTTTCTTTTTCTTTTTCTTTCTTTCTTTCATTCTTTTTGAACCACAGCTTCCAGGATACTTCCACCCCACATGATTTCTAGACATGGTATGTGGTGCATTTTCCCCCTTCAGTTGGCTCCCAGGAAACTTATAAAATCTTAAACACATGTTTAGGCCTTTGTTGCT
>CM034706.1:102732712-102743513 GCA_020142125.1 Phrynosoma platyrhinos
ATTCTATGATAGTATGTCTTCCTCCACTCCATCAAGCTGCTAATGGAAATTACAAACCCATTTCTGCTTTTCTTCATGACCAGGCCAGTATAATAGGGAACTGATGCTATATATTTCATATGGCTTTAGCATCACCTGATGTTGGCTGTCTTCTCTATTAGTGGAAGTGGAAGACTGCAAACTCTGCAATGATGTAGCCTTTTCTTGTCCTTATCAATGCCTTTTAACAAAGCATGTTCCCAATTAAATAAAGCATGGAAAAGTTGCTTTGGGGGCCTACATCTTCATGATGTCTGGTGGATTCTAGAAGTTGCAGTCCAAAATGTAAGTATTCCAAGCTTTTGTGGATTCTAGAAGCTACAGTCCAAAATGTATGTACTCCAAGCTTTCCTATGAAATAACCAGCATACAACACATATTAAATTTAATTTTAATGCAAAATTTTCCATAGAAGTTACCTATTCAGTCAAGGAAGCACATAACATGGCCACACCAAGCCCTAGAATTCTCTTTCAGTTCAGTCAGTCCAGATAGTAATATGTGGTGTGTACAACTAAATTAGTGTAAGCCTATATAACTAGACAGAAAAAGGGGGGGACTACTGTGGGGGAGGGAAGATGGTACCCTGAATTAGATGAAGCCAGCCTTTCTTCTCATAAATTGTTTTTCAGACATTTTTTTAAAAAAATCTGGATTTGTTTTTGTAATGTTTTAATATGTTGGAAACAAATAAAAATATTTTAAAAAAAATTGTTCTTCAGATGGCTTGTCATTGACTCATGAGCTTGGAATTTGAAAACAATACACTTGTTTTCATTCCATTTTTTCAGAGAGAGAAACCTAATATCCATTCAAGATAGCCTATCATTATATCATTTCAGATGCATCCACAAATGCCAGTGACTTTGTTGTGTGGTTTTGTCTTGAAAAGGCCAAAACACCCATGAATATAAAGAGAATTTGAGTGCTTTGAAGGCTTGTGTTTTGGACCATGACCAATAGGATTTTCCTCTTTTTTCTCACCAAATTTTCTAGATAAGTTCCATTGGTGAGAAATTCTTTCTCTTATGCAGGTAATTATCCTTACTTTCTAAAACTGGCCACACATTCTAGCATGCACAAGATCAACATTATTGGTTTCCAGGGAAGGAACAAGGCTGTCAGAAACAAATGGGAGATGTTTCTAGAAAAATTTCCTGGAAGGAAACAAATTAAATGGTATTCAGAGATGGCTCCATAGATTAAAAAAAAAAAAAGGAAGAAAGAGGGGATATAAATCTCTCCCCCTCATTCTTGCAAACAAGAAATAACAAATAAATAAACAAACAAAAGATTTCTCCATGATCAGTAAGATTATGATTTTTTTCTGTAGTTTTTGGATGATTTTTCACATTTTGTGATATTTATTATTGGTGGTGATAGTGATAAAAAAAGTTATGAAGTTTTCCAGTGCAATGTGTGTGTGTGTGTGTGTGTGTGTGTAAAATATGTTTTAGTGCAAAATAACATTTTAAAAATTATTATTACTGTTGCTGTGAGTTTTGTTTGTTTGTTTTAAACCCTCTGGCATTTTTGCTCTCATTCAGCAGTGAAAAGCCTTGTAGTAGCTGAGAATGTATTTTTCAACAGTATCTTGACATGCCACAACACTCCCATTGATGAGAAAAACATTTGCTATTCCATGCAAATATATCTGTAGTATGTCATCAAGTAGGACACGGTGTTTAAGCAGTTAAGATGCTGACTTTGATGACTGCAAGATTGGCAGAGTGAGTTCCTATCACTAGTCCCAGCTTCTGCCAACCTATCAGTTTGAAAGCATGTAAAAGTTCAAGTAGATAAATAGGTCAAGCATTGGTGAAAAGGTAACAGTGTTCCATGCAATTATGCTGGCCACATGATCATTGAGTTATCTTTGACAATGCTGGCTCTTTGGCTTATTACAGAAATGAGCACCACCACCTACAGTTGGACACGACTTGACAGCCTTGTCAAAGGGGAAGCCTTTACCCTTTTCATATATCTTCTAGTAAGCTTTTCCTGCCTTGACTAGCCTATCAGATTATAATGGTATGATTCTACTCACACTGGGCAACAATTTACCTTCTGACATATTGCCTCAAAGTAATGGTAGAAGATGGGCATGGTGGGATTTGAAAAGCCAAAGTTTGGGCCTTTGTAGACTGCCAGAAATAGTGCAAATTGAGTCCACTTTAACTGCCCTGACTCAGTGCTAGGGAATCATGGGAATTGTTTTATTTTTTCTGAGACATTGAGCCTTCTCTGTCAGAGAGCTCTGGTGCCACAATAAAATACAATTCCCATGATTCCCTAACCTTATCCCTAACCCTTAAAGTGGACTCAATTTGCACTATTTCTAGCAGTCTGCAAAGGCCCTTACTTAGGGCCTTTGCAGACTGCCAGAAATAGTGCACATTAAATTGAGGCACTGCCCTGGCTCAGTGCTAGGGAATCATGGGAACTGTAGTTTATTGTGGCACCAGAGCTCTCTGACAGAGAAGGCTCAATGTCTCAGAAAAAAATATAATTCCCATGATTCCCTAGCACTGAGCCAGGGCAGTGCCTCAATTTAATGTGCACTACTTCTGGCAGTCTGATGGGCCAGGAAGAGGGAGAAAAAGAGAGAGAAGTGTAAGCGTAGACCTATATTCACAATTCTTTTATGTCCTGGAGGTTCTGGCATATGCATGGGTCATGTGTATAATAAAATAATATTTGAAGAGTCAGGAATTGAGTGACTCCTGAAACACATTTAATATATGATAAGTAGGGTCTGGACAAATCTGCCTTCTCCAATAGTTGGATTTGTTTCAGATCCCATGTCCTTCCTCTCAAATTTATGAAGAAAGTTTGAAAAGGTCTTACCAAAACCAAACTGAAATGAAATTTTTCCCCCACCCATATACCTATTTCAAATGTGGAAATGATCATATTGCATTTACCTGCCTGCCTTGTATTCTCAAAGCTAAGGAGCCACTCAATTTGGAAGCAATTCATTAAACAGGCATTAAGATTGTTACTCATTACTTTTTCAAGTAAGGAGGGCCAATGATGTTTCTTTATATTGAATCAATGGTGTTAACATTAGATTCTTTTTGTTCATTCCTTGGTCTTTTTTCTAGAGTGATGTGCTACTTTTTAAAGTAAAGTTTCTAAGCTCTGTCCACCAGAATGAATAAGCTTGAATACACAGGTATTCATTGCCAAGCTTTCAAGAGCTAATCACTCAAAGCGCTCTGTCTGAATGGGCTAACATGTCAGTTATTTTTAATTCAATCATATCTTAAAAACAAACAAAACTGGAGTTCTTTCCACTGAATATGTGAATATATTTGTGGATTTTGAAGTGCTCTCATTAAATAAAGAGGAAACAACTTCTTGCCCATTCCTAAGGAAAGATGCATCTTGTCAATGTAAAAAGAATTCCAGCATTGGCTGAAGTATATTAATAGTGAACATAACCTTTAGTAAGCTTACCATCTTAGATGACTGTGCGTTAACACTCTTCAGCTGAACTCTGAAAGTTTATTAGATGGTCTTAGCCAACAAGTATCTATGTTTTAGTCTAAGACTAGAAGATTGAAAGTGATGTGTTACAAGCATTATTTCTCAAGTCAGATCATTAGTTCACCTAGTTCAGTGCTGTCTACAATAGGGAAGGAGAAACTCTGGTTTTCCAAATACTGTAGTTTGTCAGTCCCAGACAGGATGGTAGAAGTTATAGTCCAACACCAAATAGATGGCTACAGATTCCCACTCATGGTCCACACTGCTGCAACTCCCCTGGGTTCCAGATAGAAATTTTACCAGTCCTGTTTGGAGAAATGAGGGAATGAACTCAGATTGTCCTGTATGCAGAACTATGCAGCTGAATCCTCCACATCTGTTCCATGGAATGGACACATATCCCATTAGATCCTCAAATAAATATGTATGCCTAGGGGGAAAAAAGCTCCATTAAAATAAACAACAAAAACAAAAACATCAAAAACAGTGATATCAAGGAAAAGTGTACCATGGGCAATAACACTTGTATTGTACCAGTTTTGACCTGTGGTTATATATTTTCTATGGGCTAACTCTAAAGTTAATACTACCTGAAGTAAATACATTGAAATCAACTTAACTCAGGCTTAACTCATGCCCTGTCTGAATTGACCAAATAAAATTGCCTCTCCCCATTCTCTTGCTTGAAGACAAATAACTCATGGGCCAAACAATGGTTCTGGTATGAACAGATGAGATAATGTCTGGCCTATTCAGTACCAGAACCAGGGAATAGCCCCCTCAAAACATTAAAATACCTCACCAGCCCTTCATTCCAATGCAGGGTGGCTGTTTGAGGCACATCTTGCTCTGCCACCTGGCATGCCCACCACTGCCACCAGTCATTCAGTCTTAGGTGACATGTGATCAAGGCTGGACACCACATTCTGACCTCAGAACAAAGTGACCTTCATAGGTGGTAGATGCACCTGGTAGTTAAGCAGGATGCACATGTTAGCTACCTAGTGCCGGAACAGAGGTCCTTTGCAACTGGGGAAGGTTGGAGCACCACCAAGATCACAATACTCCAGGCTGCTCTGCACCAGTGCAGACAGGACCTCAGTTGTGACTAATGTTGCATTTAGATCTATAACCTATGTGTCCTTGGACCATATATGCTATACTTTACTGGTAACCTCCAATATCAGGAGTATTATACATCTCAGTGTCAGTTGCTGAGGAATATAGGTGAGAGAGTGTTATTGCACTCATGTATTATGACAGTTCTCCAGAAGTGTCTGGTTGATCACTGTCTGTGGGGAAAGAATTATGGAAAAGTCTGTGATCTGACCCAGAATATCTCTTACATTCTTTTTCTCATAAGGTTCTTACACTAGTTCAAAGAAACTTGCTTCTGAGCAAACATGAGGAATTGTGTTGTTAATTTTGTTTTCCTCTTCCCATCAAAACCCCTGTCAAATGGCTGTCATGAAATTTATGAAAAAGCAGGGATCTGAACCAAGCCCACGTCACCCTGTCTATTCTTCCAACTGGTGTGGCTGAGGAATTGCAAAGCAACTGGAGATGAGAAAAGGCTTTGGCCCTTGTAAGTTGAATTTTGCAAATTATGGTGATATCAGCAATAAAGAAAATTAAGGGCAAAAAAGATTTTTAATGGAAGCACTATCATTTCACTGTATCTTTCTTTTCTTTTATTTTTTTGTTTGTGGAGTAATGAGTTTTTTACTTAAAGTAGCCACAGTAGTCACTTTGCTTTGGCAGTTAATTAAAAACTGAATACCCAGAAGATCAGAAGGCTTGATAAAGACAGAAAAGATCAAGACCACACATTATGGAGGAAAAGACAATATTATTTAATTTACCAGTGTTTGGAATGTTGGATACACTCATTTAAAATATTAGAAAAGCTAACCTTCCTTCCATGGCTGTGCAACCATATTTTAGTAAAACCTTGAACTCCAAAATGAATTGGGTTGATCTATCCCAATAAAGCCATAATAGATCAGATTAGTCCAATTTGGAACTGGAACAGAGTAGTCCTATCTTAAGTGATTCAGAACATTTCAGACCAATGTGGAGGGGATAGGGAATCCAGACAGTATTTCTCTAATTGTATAATTTCAAGAAAATGTTATTATGGCTGTGGAAGTAGTTGATGATGTGTGAGAAAGATGGATTTCTGGACTTTGCACATGATCACACTACCCTCCCTTCTGGGACAAGAGTGTCAAAAATAAACCCCTACAATCACTCAATCACAGTAAATCAGGGGAGAGATGGGCAATGATGTGAATTTATGAAATTGTGTATGGTCAACTATATCCTACAGTTTATGTTCTTTTTCTAAATTTAGTTAGTTGAACTCAACTCTAAACAGAACCAAACAGAACCCTGCCTGCCTAGCTGCCTAACTATCCAGTACCCACAACACTTTCTCTCAGTGCAGTACTTCACTTCTGATCATTAATCCCTGAGGCCATGTTTGACCTGAAGTTGCCCTGACATACCCATTACCTGGGCACTCCAGAGCAATGTCAGGCATCTGTTTACAATGTGTTCCACTGTGCTGCCTAATGCTACCAGCTCCCTCAGAGGCCAAAAATGAGGTGTCCAGCATCAACAAATGGCTGGGTGTCTTGTTCTGACCTCAAAGGGAGTAACTTGCAGCTCTGCCAATGGACAGCAGGACACATTGTAAACAGTTGCTCGCTGTTGTTGTTTTCTTTATTTGTTTTAAAACCATTGTAAGGATGGCATGCTGCAGGTTTAGTGCTGAACAAGCCATATGTATTCAAGAAAGTTCTCCTAAGAACTGTGGATTGGTCCTTGTGGAGGATGAGGGGAAGATCTGTTATTTGGCCTTTGTGGACACTAGTCTTTAACTGTGACTTTTAGTGCTGCTGAAATTCAATGCTGAACTCTGGGAAGGATCTTAGGGGAACCTAATATGATGCTTCCAGTTTTGGGGGAGGGGGTCAGCCATCTGTAAAAATGTGTTTCTTCTCTTCAATTTACTTTGTCCCCTCCTTGTATCTGTCTGAAGTCTGTGGAAAAAAAAGATAGAGAGAGAGTACTATGTACACACTCTCTTGCTCTACAAGTAATCAATATACATCATAGATGCTAGAGTGCACAAAGCAACATGAGCTGGAAAGGCTGAGCACCCAGTTGACTGAGTGTTCTTTGAAACTGTATTTCATTTAAAAAAGAAGAAGAAGAAGAAGAACTAGATAATGTGATTAACCTGAAAAACTTTGGATATACCTGACTGTAATTTGCCATGGACTATTTGCTCTAAAGAGGTTACCATGGCTCCAGTTGTCATAGCTTTGTGTTTTAAAAAAGAAATTTGAAAAGTTACACCTGTTTTGGTGTCATAGCTCAACTCAACTGGTGCCCAAAATTTTTGGATCTCCATTTGTGCTGGGAGCTAAAGCAGGTCAGAAAGGTTCCAGATCAAATCAGGGCCCAATCAAAATAATCAAATTCAACAAATTTAATCAAAAGCATCACATTCAACCAATGTGAACCAAATTCAACAATCCTCTCTCACATAGGGGGGGTTGCAGACTGCCAGAAATAGTGCAAATTGAGTCCACTTTTAGGGTTAGGGTTAGGGTTAGGGTTAGGGAATCATGGGAACTGTATTTGATTGTGACATCAGAGCTCTCTGACAGAGAAGGTTCAATGTCTCAGGAAAAAAACAATTCCCATGATTCTCTAGCACTAACCCTAACCCTAAAAGTGGGCTCAATTTGCACTATTTTTGGCAGTCTGCAACCCCCCATAGTGGAGCTTCTTGTCCGAGGCTGCATCTTTCTTGCTTCTTTGTATCTTCTCACATAGCGAAGCCCTCTTTGTCCCAGTAAGGATTTGTGTACAATTAACATATGAACATATATGTAGGATCTTTATATATGTCTTTGTCAATGCCTGCCATTTCAGCCACACATTAGGATCAAGCTACATATTATCACAAAATGTGTAGTAGCATCTAGTTCTGTTTGAAATTTCTTAAATTGACTGAATATGAGGCTTATCCATGTACTCTACAGCAACACTTGGATAAGAAGGCTCCCCTCCCCATCCATTTCCCCCCAAAAGCTTTGTGCCATGGACAATAATCCCATGATGTTCAAAATGACAACTATCCTTCTCATGCCTATAATCCAGGGTCTCCCTCCCCCCCCCATACCTTTCATTAACTCCATTCAGGATGGGAACTGGTAAGGGACTCTGGGAGTTTAATTTAAACATCTGTTGTGCCCAACTTTCCCTCCCCTCCTGCAGTTAATTTAAGGAATCAGAAAAATGAACCTGCATGCATAGTCTGACTCTTAGAAAATAGGAAATTGTAAAATTAAAAAAGCCCATACTTACTGTAACAGCTGAAGTGTCAAGAGGTTTACTGGTTTTATTATCAGCTGAGAGTAGAAAACATCATTTATTTCCAAACCACCATGTTAAAACCTATGATGGGATGTGTGGATGAGTGCATCATTAGAACATTAAATCAGATCTCATATTGTGCTCGTGTGTAGATAATGCTGACAAAGTGGCTGCCAATCAAACTTCACAGTGTCAGTCCATATATGCAAGAAAAGGATGCACCAAATTATGATGGCTCCAGTGGAAAATATGTTAGAGAAGGCAGTATGAGTGTGTTTCATGCTATTTTAATTCAATTTAAGAAAAACCTCTCTAAAGTGCATATCCTTAGGTTTACAAGGAATACATGTTCATTATTATGAGCTTTTCCTATGAATTAATTTACACAAATATTTGATTAAAGCTCTCCAGCAAATGAAATCATGCATAAAAACCAGTACAAGATTATTTTATCTCAGAACACAGTTTTCCCAATTCAGAAAATTAAATAGATTAAACAAAGAAAGTGATTAAATGCTTGGTATCAGAACATTTGAAAACTTTGATAAAGCAGGTAGTCATAGTCTGTTACAATTTTTTAAAGGGAAAAACCATTTATGCTAACAAAATTGCATGATGATTTGTTAAGCACCAAAGAATCCTTCCCCAACCTTGTGCCCTCCAGATGTTTAAGAATGCAACTTTCAGAAATCCCAGTCACTATTGCCACAGGGAAGATGGGACTTATACATGGACTTAAGGGGGAATTTAAG
This sequence comes from Phrynosoma platyrhinos, assembly GCA_020142125.1. Lineage (NCBI taxonomy): Eukaryota > Metazoa > Chordata > Lepidosauria > Squamata > Phrynosomatidae > Phrynosoma > Phrynosoma platyrhinos. Next base: position 102,741,382 of record CM034706.1, read on the forward strand.
TTTTTGAATGAAGGCTCCAAATGATTAAACTAGGAAAATTTGGAATAATGAAACAACAACAACAAAAAATTACACTCCGGCATTTTCTAATTTGAGCTCTTGATTTACATTACAACCCTTCAAATTCTGTCTGAATCCAATGGGACTTATTTGCAAGTACATTTGTCTGGGACTTCTACCTCATTTGTTTGCTGAATATAAAACACAAAAAGCAGGACTACATTCAGAAGAAGAAGGTGTGAACATTGGAGGAAAAAACATCAAGAATTTAAGATATGAAGATGACTATAATGCTAGCAAAAAATAGCAAAGACTTGGACTGATTACCGAAGGGAGTCAGGAAAGAAAGTGCAAAAGTAGGTTTACATTTGAACATGAAGAAAACAAAAACAAAAAACAAAAATAATGATGACAGATGATTTAAAAGGGTAAAGGTATTCCCCATTGACAAGATTGTCAAGTCGTATCTGATCATAGGAGTGGTGCTCATCTCTGTTACTAAACTGAAGAGCCAGCCTTGTCAGAGACTATTCTGTGATCATGTGGCTAGTATGATTGTACAGAATGCTGTTTACCTTCCACTAATGTGGTACCTATTTATCTACTTGCATTTGCATGCTTTCAAATTTCTAGGTTGGCAGAAGCTGGGACTAGTGATGGGAGATCACCCCATCATGCAGCACCTAGACTTTGAACTGACAATCTGCTGATCTTGCAATCAACAGAGTCAGATTCTTAACCACTTGAGCCACCGCATCATTTACATGACTGTAAATTACAGATGATTTCATGACTTTAAAATAGATGATGATGACATTGAAATACAGTTGTCCCTCCCCGTTCGCAGATCTTCATGGGAGAGACAAGCAGCTATAGATAAAATGGTGGCGTGTGCCATTATTTTCAATGGAGCTCAAATATTTGTGAGCTGCCATTTTCATGGGGAATGGATCCCCCATGAATTAGGAAGGGCAACTGTAGTTCAGGATTTTCCCTACTTGGCTCAGTCATTAATCAGAATGAAGACTGAAGTCAAGAAATCAGGAAAAGACTAAGGCTGCTGCCACACTGCAGAATTAATGCAGTCTGACACCACGTTAACTGCTATGGCTCCATACTATGGAATCATGGGATTTGTAATTTGTTATGGCACCAGAGTTCCCTGACAGAGAAACTTACAAAACTACAAATCCCATAATATCATAACATTTAGTAATGTCAGTTAAAGCAGTGTCAAATGCAGCCTAGGACATGACAGGTGTGAAAGAACTAGCCAAGATCCTGAACTGCAAAGATATATAATTGATTATTAAAGTTAGGCTTATCTGTGCCATCACATTTCACATTTCTGTGTATGGTTGTGAAAGCTGGACAGTGAAGATAACAGATGGGGGGAAATCAACGTATCTGAAATATACTGCTAGAGAAGAGTTCTACAGATACCATGGTCTGCTAAAAAGACAAATAAATGGGTCCTAGAGCAAATCTTTGGCTACATCATGAGAAAGCATGATTCATTGGAAAAGACAATAATGCTGGGAAAGGTTGAGGGTACCTCACACACACAGTTAGACTCAATTAGGGAGGACACAGGCATGAGTCTCCAGGAAATGAGCAGAGCAGTGGAGGACAGGGAGACTTGGAGATGTCTTATCCACAGGGTCACCATGAGTTGAAGTCAACTTGAGGTAACAACAAGAAGAGAAAATCAAGTCTGAACTCTCCCTAGATGCCATGATGACTAAACTGAGACTGTCATGCTTTGGCCATATCATGTGAAGACAAGATTCAATAGAAAGACACCCCCCATCATTGGGAGGGGGCTCTTGTGCTGTCCATCTCAGGAGGCTGGCACCATGATTGGTGGAGGCTACATGAAGTCCCACCCTTCCTCTGGCTGCCAGCTAATTAGAAACCCCATAATCCTGCAGGATTGAGTAATCTTGTGAGATTTGGGGTAGGATTTGGGGTCTATATAAGGCTCTACAGCACATGGTGGCAGCCATTATTTGCCAGGCAGCCAAGAGAGGAGGACCTGCAACTCCACCTCTCTCTTTCTGGTTGGTAGCCAGAAATCTTCTTGTCCAGTCATTTGAAGGTAGGGTCTTGGAGACTGGGGGGGGGGGCATGAT
>CM034706.1:102780673-102800517 GCA_020142125.1 Phrynosoma platyrhinos
GAGTTCTCAAAGATTATTACCAGTGGCTCTGAGATTACATTTGCCAGTCCTTTTAATATTTGTAATATGGACCCAAGCCATCTTAACTGTTTGTTGTGATTTTATCTTGTAAGCCGCCCCGATTGCGCTCAGAGGGGTGGGGTATTAAATAAAAATTATTATTATTATTATTATTATTATTATTTGCAGGAAGTTGCATTTTAAAGCCTACACATCATACTCCCCCCCCCTTTATGCTTGTATGGTTGTGGTGTGTGTATAGTTTTAGCTGCATTTTCCAATTTCTCTCTTAAATGTGGCACAGACCTTGTTCATTTCAGCAAAAGAGAAGCCCCTGTGTTCAGTGGTACATTGTCATCTCAGTGGAAAGAATTCAAGCTTCTGCTGAGACACTCATTTATTCAGCTACAATTAAAGAATGAGGGAGTGCTTTGCCAACTTTGCCATTTCCATCAATATGAATAATTAATTATTTTAAATGCCACTTTGATTTTTTTTAAAATGAAAAGCAACCCTTAAAAATTTATAAATAAGCATGCATAATGTCTGGTTCAATTACTTTAAATAGAGTCTTCCTGAATGTTGCCTAATGCATCCCTTATGTATTTCTGGTCAGTAGTTTTAAAATAGATGGGTTTATAATCCCACCCCACCCCCTATATTGGAAGATCATATTTCAGTGTTGTCCTTCTTCTATGGTTATAAATTAAAAGAAACAAATTACTCAGGAATCCCAATGGATTCTTTGCAAACATTTTGAATCACAAGATCTATGACAAAGGTCCTTTTTAAAATGCAATGATCAGAATCTGTTGCTTTTAATCATTCTAAAGTAGTTGTTCAGAGGTTTGATGGAATTTATTTCCCTCCTTTAGTTTGATTTGTTGAAATTAAAATGAAAACACACAGAGAATGAAAAGCAGAAACACTAATGATTTTTCACTGTTGTGTCCTCCAATAAGTTTCATACAAGTATTGTACAAGGTTTCCACTGGAACAGTTTAACTAATATTAATATAACGGAGCAATGTTTACACTCTAATGCTATAGAACAGAAGTAGGGAACTGGTGATTCTCAAGATACTATTGGAAGAACTTGGAAAGTATTTTTAATTCCCATAAACTATTTTTAGTTACCATAATAGTTACAATGTCAGCATAACTTTTTGAAACAGTGACAATCTTGGTTACTTAAATGTTAACATTTACATGTTACAGTTACTTAAAGAACCAATCAGATACTAAAAACTCCTTACCTTCTTATAAAAAATGGCAATCTCCTCTCAGCCATTTCATCAATACCTCAAAAACAGAGCAGAAAGGGTACGTCTATTATACTGAGAGGAAAATCCAGTTTACCTTCAGGTTACCCTGATCCACAGTGACCATAGGCTTGTCTACACAGAAAAGTGAGTTTGGGAGATAAATCCAATAAATCATAGTATGTGTGGCCACATGGCCATGGCTGCCCTGTTTTTGTTTTTCTTCCCCCACCCCTGATGCATGCAAATGTATGTATTTTGGAACTCTTCTCCCTGGTCTTACACTGATGTTGGATATTCAGATATTCTGCTAAAAATTGAGATAAGTCCTCACTCTTTTCCCCACTAAATCAAAGCCTTGAGGCAAAGAAAAGGCCCAATCATCTCACACATCCTTTGGATAGTTCACTGTGAAAACTAGGCGAGTGTTTTATTTGGCCCATGTTGATACGCTCAAAGTGGTAACATGAGGCAGATAATGATCCAGTACTTGAACCATCCCTCTTCTATCATTTAGTAAAGCCAAAGTTCTGCAGCAGGGAAAAGCTTAGAAGTTAGAATTACACTGTCGAAGGAGCTGAGTTGTCCATAGTTAAGTTGCAAGCATAGAGTATCACAGTTATACCTAAGGAAAGAGAAATTAATTACAAGTAGCTAGTTACTTGTAACTTGTTCCTTCCAAATTCTCACTGTTGGAGTATAACTTCCATCAATCCCAGCTAGACTGACCAATGTGCATGGATTATGTAGAAAGAAGATCCAAGTATAGAACAAAAAAGAGATGCATCCCCAAATTTACATGCTGGAGCTCTCCATCCTTTGATCTCTATGAATTAGTCAAATTGGGCATGGATTTGAACTTTTATTTTATTGCTTCCCCTGGTTTTCTCCTTCAAAATTTCCAGTCAACATTTCACTAAAAATGAAAACCCAAGAGGAACTTCAAAAAGTGGGTAGTACTTCATTGGTTAAATTATCAACAGCTAAAGGAGAGATTTAAAAAGGATAGTCAAAGAAGAGGCATAGACCTTGAGAAAAAAGCTATAGATAAGATAATTGATAAAGAGGGAAATCAAATGATATCTAAAATATATAAGATGCTACTAGATATAGATCTAGAAGAAAAAACAATTAAAGAAAGTATGATTTTGTGGATGCAGAACATTAATGAAAATATCGCATTAAATACTTGGGAGGAGGCATGGTCAAAATCAATTAAGTTTATGAAAAGCGCATACTTAATAGAAAACTACTACAAAATGCTACAAATAGATGACACATGCACCCCCAAAAGATCAAGGGCAAGGAACAAAGCAAATGTTGGAAATGTGATCAAAGTAATGCAGATTTAATCCACATGTGGTGGAATTGTACGATAGCTCAAAAGTTCTGGTTAGAAATCCACAGAAAAATACAAGACATATTCCAAATTAATTTTAAAATGAACCCAAAGTTATTCCTATTAAACATAATAGAAGATATAAAAGGGAAAGTAAAGAAAGAGGAGCCAAGGGTAATACTTTACATGATAACAGTGGCACCAATAACTTTTGCCAAACATTGGAAAATGAATTATGAAAACTGAATTGATGATTAGAAAATTAAAGTAAATGATTTGAGAATAATGGATAAACTATCAATGCTATTAGATGGTAAAATAGAACAAAAGTATTGTGAGAAATGGGAAAAAGCAGAGAAACTGTGGAAGTAGAGAGAAACAAGTCTAGAACAAAGGAATAGAATTATTGCCATTATACCTTCCATTTGCCTGTATACTATTGACCTAACTACATGAATGATTTTACTTAAGGCATTAGAGGTCAGTATTGAAGGAAGGACACTTTATTTTTATTTTATTATTTATTTATTTTGGTTTCTTCTTGGCTAATTTTCACTTTGATGTAATTAATCTGTTATGGTCTCTCAAATGTAATATGTAATTATCCGTATTCTTTTTAATAAAAAAATTTTAAAAAAATCCAGTCAACATTTATGAATAGTTTTAATTTTTTGCACCCTCTTGCCCCACCCATGAGCTTGAAGCCACTGTAATGTAATTAGGACTGAACCCATGTTAGCATATGTGATTTTTCATAAACATTTGGACACATGTGGAGTTCTCTCTATGACCCCAGACTGATCTCTGAGGGATGTCAGCCATAATCCCCTAGATGGTAGGTCATGTAGGCACTGAGAGACCTTCCCAGAACTACTGGAAAATTCCCTACCAGACAGGTTTGGGAGTTGCCAAAAGGGAAAACCATTATACTGGAAAAGACACATAATAGTGTTTATTTGTCTTGAGTCTCACACTTAATGGGACAGTGATCAGATTTGATTACACCCTTTTCTCTAGCCTCCCTTCCTTGATAGCTTCAAAATCAAATGAATTGTTTAAAGTATGTTCACACTTTGGTTGACAAAGCTAAGCCCATCAACATCTTTGTCCACAAGCCATTATACATATAGCTAGAGGGGAGGATTTTCCTATAAGAACCCTTGGATTTCTATGCTCCATGTGCTATCTTGAGAGTGCATGCAGACTCCACATCAGTCTGTACTCTGATTTAGCTCCCGCGGCCATCTTTTCCCCCTCCTCATTTTGGCGGCCATGCTCCATCACCATCAACCTTCGCAGCCAATCCCAGAGAAGCCTTTGGAAGTAAGTATTTCCCCTCAGCCTAGCTCCTCTCAAGCTATCCCCACTTTCACCCATCTTTCTTTCTAGAGTGTGTTATGTGTGTGTGCTATATTTGGATGAGTGCAGTTTTTCTGTTTGTTAATTAATAAATATTCAGACTTTAAGTGGAGAAGCTAATCTCCACATCTCCCATTGAGAGATCTCTTAGCCCTCTTGTACACATAATGGTACCTGGTCCCATGGGGTGTTGTTAGGACCCCACTCTTGCATATTTTGAGCTAATTATAAGCTCCGCTAATTAGATCCTATCCTAACACCTAGGTACCATTACTCTGCTTCAAATTCTATGGAGGAGTGAGTGAGTGAGTGAGGGGAGGGTGGAGGCTATCAATGTAATTGCAACAATTAACAGAGATAACTATATATATTCAGTTGAATGATAGCTAATAAATATTGGGTAATAGCTAACCCAGAATAGATTTATAACCTCCTAGCTTGAAATAATTGCCTAAAGCAAATGACCCATGATGATTGATCACATGATAACTGATGATGGCAGTTTCACATGTTCAGATTAGCAAGCGACAGCTCCAATTATCACTTCGACAGATCTGAAGAGACTCCCTCCAGTATTCTCTGACAAAGACAAGTTCATGGTTAAAAAAAAAAAAACCTGGCCTTTCAGCATGTGTGAAAGGTTATGTTGTTGGCTTGCTTAACCAATTCAGTGTAGCTGCTCTGTCAATAGAACTACTAACAAAAGAACTGGGAGGAGTGATTATTTGCTTTGCCCAGTCACTCTCTGTGCACCCTCAAAACCAGAACAGCTTTTCAGATAGCCTGGAAGGATGTAGGTATGAAGAGAAATTTTGCTACACTAGCAGTAGACTGCCAATACAATGTTCAATTAAGCCATTCAGAAATGGAGTGGATTTTTAAGCATCTAGTAAGGCCACAGAGAATGTCTGACAGTTGTGCTGATTTTAATGAGAAGCTTTTTATTTTTCAGCAACAGATTTTATACAAATTAATTCTGAATCCAAAAGCAGAATTGTCCTACAGTAATGACACATGATCTAAGCCAGGTGTAGGCAACCTTTCCCCTTTAAGGGCTGAGGGACTTCAGCTCCCAGAATCCCAGGAGCTATTGGCCAACATGGGACTATTGGCCAACATAGCTGAGGCTTCTGGGAGCTGAAGTCCCTCGGCCCTTCTAAGCATTCTTTTGCATCATTCAAGGTTGATTCACACATCATGGTAGTCTTCATGTTTTCTCTGCCGGGTTCATTCAAAAGGCAATGGCAAGCAACTGTGTTATAGCTACAAACTGTAGTGGTGTTGTCAAATGCATCTGTGATTACTGAATGCAAACCCAAGACGGGATTGATAGGACTAGTTACTTGAATAACTGATTACTTTCATCCTCAACCATGTTCCCATGCCATTTGAGAGATGCTCCATGAAAACTTTTAACTGAATTCCTTTTATCCTTATTATACTTTGTTGATTTATACAGGAATCTGTGAGGCTTAGCTGAAAGCATAAGCTATTTTATTTTATTTTTTAGCCCACTGCTTTGGCAAGCTAAGCTAAACTTTTTGATCCTTTAATGTATGATCTTCCCAAGGTACTTAACTATTCAAACTAAATGTAATTGCTGACAAACTCTGTAAGCAAGCAATGCAGTGAATGGTTCTGTGATTAGTAACTACCACTAAAGATGGTCCTCAAAGACCTTTTGATTACAATTGTCACAACAAAGAAAAGCTTTAGCCTGTGGGAGCTAATTTGACTACTCAACCAAGGGCTCAATTAGCCTCTTCACTGATGTAAATTACTAGCAGCATAATCTCATACTGGGCATTTTACAATATGTTATTTCTAATATTACACAAAGCAGGATAAACATGCATTCAGTTTCAGAATTTAACCAGTGGGAAGTAACATTCTCTGGAGTACAACTTATATTTTCCAGAGTTGGAACCTTGCACCCAAATACAGCAGTGCCCATGACCAATTTAGGTGGCTGTAACAGGACAAGGTAAATTAGTTACTTTAGACACTTTAAAGTCTCCTCCCTGAAAACAATGTATGATGCTGTTATTTCAAGGATTTTATTTTCTTCCAGTGGTCTATCTCCTTCTGCTATTCCTGGATAAAACACCCACATCAGAAAGCAGAACATTGATCAATATGGCTTTTTAATGTAGGCATGGGGGGTGGGGGTGTCTGTCCAAGGATATTGTGATAATGATATCTTACCATTATCTTGGTCATTAAGGGCAACACAGATGAATGAATGCTGGGTTGCTTGCATGTACCCAAAGGGGCTAGACTAAGGGAGCAACATGACATCAGATCTTCAGGACTGAAAAACACAATCTTGTCAATATGCTCATGCTGTACAAATTGAAATGTATCAAATAACATGGGACAAACACCTTTAAATGGGATCAAATGCATTCACAATTGTGGGTGCAGCTTATGGCCCCCACATGACCAACATAAGGTGAGAGGTCCCACAATAATCATATTGTTTGAAAGGCCCAATTTAGTACAAGTGCTAAGAACCAAGTGTTTGTACTCCACAGATTAAATTGTGCTGGGAATTTCAAGTTTGGAGTGCTTGCACATGCAAGCTTTGTAAATTCTAGCATGAGTGTTCCATTTTTACTGGGACTCATTGCTTCCAGAACTTCCAAAAGGAAGGGGAGCAGACAGGAATAAGGAGCAGCAACCAGGTAGGCAGGGATTTGGGGGTGCCACATCTCAAAAAGGGATCCAAACCAATTACGTTGGATAGGGTAGAGGTGCTGTTTCACCTTTATCCTGGCTGCAGCACAACCCAATACTTGAAAGAGGGCTTTAGAGAATGTTTTTGAATTTCATTTCAAGGAATCTAGGCACCTTATTATTCTAAGACCCTCCAGTTCATGGTTGGACTAGAGGGTGTCATGAGACAAAAGATTCATGGAGGTGGAAGAAGGGAGGTTATTGGTCCTTTTACTTCTCCCCCTCTACCCAATTTGAGGGTGTCACCTTTGGGGGTTGTTCCCAAGAAGGCACCTGGTGAATACAGGCTTAATTACCATTTGTCATACCCTAAAGTGGAATAAGTTAATGACACCATATCTATGGAACTGTGCTGTATATAATTTACACAGTTCATACAGTATGTAGTAATAGGGTTGGGGCAGAATTGGCAAACTGTGGTATTTAGTCTCCATTTCACCTTCTTCCTGTCCATCCTGGGGATTTTTATGAATCTTTATTTATTTATTTTTACATGGACCAGAAGCTTTTTATGGGATGTTTGGTATCATGTTCCACATTTGAAAATTTTAGTATCTTTCTTGAATGGACCCTTAAGCTTAAATCAGGGCAGAAAGGGATGATCCATTATCTTGATAACTTTTTGTTCATTGTCTGATCTGAAATGGGGCAATGTACCTTTATAATGAGGGAGTTTGATTTTTAACTGGTGAATTGAGGATATCCTTAGCTTATGAGAAGACAGAGGGGCCTAGTACTGGTTTAGTTTTCTTGGGTATCAAGATCAGTGCCCTAGAGCAGCATTTGTAGGCTCCCTATGGTGAAACATAGTGATTTGAATATGAGTATATCTGAATTAATGGGCCTTAGGAAGGCCATTGGTAAGACAATTTAGGAACTCATTGGCCACTTAAATTTTGTTTGTAAATTTCTGGCACCTGTTATGGACTTTTTGAGACCTCTTCATGATGCTATTGTAGCAGTGTGTAAACACTATCACAGAATTAGGTTTACTCACAGGATTAAAGAATGTTTGAAGGATTTTTTTATTTTTATTTTTATTTTTTTGGCTTTTCAGGCTAAGTGGCTGTTTTCTCGAAGAGTTTATTCCTGACGATTAGCCAGCATCTGTCGCTGGCATCTTCAGAGAATGAAGGTCCCAGCAATAAGATGCTGGTGAAACATCAGTAATAAACTCTTCTAGAACACAGCCACATAGCCTGAAAAACTCACAAAAAACCCCATGGATGTAGTCTGTGAAAGTTTTCAACTTCACATTTGAAGGTTGGGCAAGAGTTTCTTGCATCTTTAATGAGATTTCTTTTTGGGTGGATGAATAGTGCTTTGAAGGTCACTTCAGAAGCAGCAGGGTCCATTGGGTCTGGGGTTTATTTGTGTGGTCATTTGTGTACCCAGGTATGGCCTGAAGAGTTGATTGGGGCAGGCTTGTTGATGGCTTTGATGTTTTTGGAACTTTGTTCCAATTGTACTAGCTGTTTGAATTGGGTGGAGAAGTTGGCCAACCCCTTTAGGTCATGAAAACTGGTTCTGAGTCTGGGCCTTTGTCTTGTAGTGACTTCACTACAATATTTTGTTTAAACCTCTCCACATGGCTTACAAATAGCTGGAAGATGTAATTTAAAAACCCTTAAAAGATACCTTCAATTCTATCATAAAAGAAGGATTTCCAGAATCCTGGAAGTTCACAAATATTGTGCTAATTCATAAAAAAGGGAAAGAAAAAACAAGAATGGACAATTGTCGCCCTGTATCACTCCTCAACACAGACTACAAAATATTTACAGTAATATTAACAAATGGATTCAAAAAGTGTTAAAAGATATAATATACAAAGACCAAGTAGGATTCCTTCCTTCAAGAAAACTAAAAGAGAATACAATAATTGTTATAGATCTTATTGAATACTATGAGAAAAACAACGAGAATAAATTTGCATTACTCCTGGTGGATGCCAAAAAAAGCTTTCGATAACATAAAATGGGACTGCATGTTAGGAGTATTAGAGAAAATAAAAGTAGGAGATAACTTTTTAAATTGAGTGAAGAGTATATACCAAGAACAATATGCCTATTTAATGATAAAAAATGGAGAAAAAACAGATCCAATTCCTGTACAAAAAGGCACAAGACAGGGATGCCCTCTCTCCCCTCTTCTTTTTATTACAGTATTGGAAATGTTGAATAATAAAATAAGATCAGACTCAGAGGTAATGGGAGCTAAAATAAGAGGCAAAGAATACTTCCCTAGATCTTACACAGACAATCTAGCAATATTCTTGGAAGACCCTCTGTACTGTATCGATAAGCTGATGAACACACTCATAGATTTTGGAAAAATAGTGGGCTTCAAAATTAACAATGACAAATCAGTGTTCATAACAAGAAATTGTCTGGAAAAAAATCTATTGCAAGAAAAATCCAAATATAAAACAGTTAAAAAAGCAAAATGTCTTGGTATTTGGCTTACCAGTAAGAACACTGATTTATTCAATAACAACTATAAAAAAATGTGGAATACCATACAACAGGACCTGCAGAGATTGTCAAAACTAAAGTTATCCTTCTTAGGTAAAAAAAAGATGCAATTAAAATGTCAATACTGCCTAAATTTAATTTCCTATTCCCAAACCTTCCGATAATAATGAATAGCAAACCATTTGATGTCTGGAATAAAGAACTCAAAAAATTTCTTTCGGAAGTCAAAAAACCAAGAGTAAGATGAAAAACATTAACAGATATAAGATTCAATGGATCATGCAATTTACCAGATTTATATTTATATTCTCAAGCAAACACCTTAGTATACCTGTCAGATTGAATTAAACTCAATAACCAAGAGCTTCTAAATCTTGAGGGATTTAACTTACAATACATGTGGCATGCCTACCTCTGGCATGGTAAAAACAAAATACACAAAAAATTCAAACATCATTTCATTTGGAAATCTATCTTCACTGTATGGAAAAAAATCAAGCCAGTTTTCTACTCTAAGATACCAGGTTGGCTTTCCCCTCAGGAGGCACTACTTGAAAGAACAAAGATAAGTATAAGATAGCTAAGATACCAGGATACCCTGAAAAAAAGATAACCAACAACAATATGTTATGAAAACAACAAAAGAAATCCCAGAATTTGAATCCAAAATCCAATGGTTGGTTTACTATCAATTAACAGAAAGATATAAATCAGATAAAAAAGAATTTGATTTTGAATTGCAAAAGAACAAACTAGACAAAGTATTGGAAGAAAAGGTCACAAAACAAGTAGCAAAAATCTACAAAATACTTCTTAACAGAAACCAACAAGAAGAAATCATCAAAGGAAGATATCATTAGAGGGCAAAAAATATTGGCAGAAACATAGATCTGAAAAGCTGGCAATACTCCAGAAAGAAAACATTTCATTTTACAAGATGGACAATTTAAAGATGGCATATAGATGGTACCTTACTCCATCCAGATTAGCAAAAATTTACAAAATCAGAGAAAACAAATGCTGGAAATGCAATAAGGTGGTTGGTGATTGGTCCCATATGTGGTGGCAATGTTCTGAGATTAAAAAGCTATGGGAAGAAATCCATATAGAAATTTAAAAAATTGACATAAAATTTCAAATTCTGCCTGAAATCTATCTTTTAAATATGACTAACAAAATATCAGACATAGAAGGAAAAAAAAACCCTCACTGAAAAGCACTGCTATACATGATCACATCAGCCAGAACCCTTATTGCACAAAAATGGAAAACAAAAGAAATACCTACAATAGAAGATTGGTTATTAAAATCTTTAGATAATATAGAACTAGATAGATTAACAAACCTGATAGAAGGAAGCCCAATAGATATGACAAATCCAGACTGGGTGAAATTGAAAAAATATTGTGTAAACCAATGGTCATGAAAATACAATCAATGTTTACAAAACTTTGAAACAGTTTAAGAAACATCGTAAGAATAGGAAGACTAAAGTTACAAAACAAATTACACTAAAAAAGGAACTGTATTGTACTTCTTTTATTTGCTCCAAAACCAGGTAATTTCATAGGAAGTTCAGAGATAATTCATAGTGTTTGAAAAAAGAATGGAAATGAAGAAGAACCGTTAATTTAAAATGTACTCTTGTAAATGTAATTAAAAGTGTTTCAATAAAAATAAAATTAAAAAAAGCTCTCCATGTGACTCATGTGGATAATGTGATTACTGATGCTCTTTCCTGCCAACAGACGAGTACCTCTGCAAGTGAAGGCATGTCCAGACCCAATGCCTAGAGATTTATGGAGGCTTGGAGGGATGAGGTTGTCAGCGTCATCTGCCTCTCTTTAGCTCCTAGAGCCAGAAATTATTATTAGAAGGCTGGTAGGAAATCTGAACATTTTAGGTTGGTGATTGGGCTTCTGGCCACTTGACCCATCCTATTAACCCATATTTTGCATTATTGCATTAATTTGAGGGCAGGGGACTGGCTCCACAGTCCGTCAAGGGTAGGCTGTTAGTGCTGGCTTTTAAGGCTCAGCAGTATAAGGACAACACAGACAATTTCAGAGTTTGCAAGGCTTTGGAAGAGTGGTCCTGGTAGTGAGATTGAGTGTCTAATAGGCAGGAACTATTATCCCACAAGACATAATTCACTTGTAACCATTTCTGGGATGTATGGTCTGGGATTTGTGTCTCAGGCTATGAGGCTATTTTATTCTGTGTTGCAGCTTTGACTGCTTTCTTCATGATCTTGTAAGTTAGCAAATGAGTAGTCTTCTCCAAAGTGTATGTCTCAAGCAGGGCTTTGAACTTTAGATCACTTTAGTACTGTCAGAGCAGCAAAGAACATTATGGATCCAGCATTCCAAACCAGATCAAAAGGGGGTGAGTCACATGGGATGTGCATTGATCGGGCTTTTTGTCCTGTATGTTAATTGTATAATTGCACACATGTCTGGGGAACTAGTTCGAGGTTATTGTTTTGAGATGGTCCCCCCCCACCTTACCAGGTATCAATTTTGGAACATTACCTCTAAGTGATGGGTCTGCAAGAGAATAAATTTGGCACCCATTCTTTTAGGATTGGGCCTGCCTCTACAGCTTTTGCCATGGGAATAGACCCACAGTCTATCCAGTACATTGGACATTGGAAATTCTTGATTTTAAAGAGGTATGTGTATCCTCTTAAGCTTTAATAGTGTTGTTGTTTATTGATGTTGTTTGTTCTGGATTCTAAGTGTTGTTTGGAGAGGCAATGAGTCCTGATCTGAGGCCATAGTATGGTTTACTGGACATATTGCAAGGCCAAAAATTGTCATTTTGTAGTTCAACTTGGATTGAGCAAGTATGCCATGGTTGAGTGACTTAGGAGAAGAGGGCTTTGGTGGAATGGTTTGTTGCCTCTGTCATTTGAAGAGTACTCTGGGCCTCTTCTTTGTGTGTTAGTCATTTACCTCAGTGAAAATTAGTTGGGGTTGCCAAAGAGCTATCCACTCTGTTTGACATGGAGATCACACAGGGCCCAGAGAATAAGGGTATTCTTTAGGCTCTGCATGACCTCTGTGTCATATAGACTAGGTGGCCAGGTGTAGTCATTGCATAGCCTGCTATTTTGCCACACCAAATCTGGCATAGTGAGAGAGATCTCCAATGTATTGATCGTGTCTGTGAAGGGTAAATAGGAAAATCCAGAATGCATTGAATCCCTGTTGGGATTTTCTTCTGTATCCTGCTATAGTTTTTTAATGGTCACAACCCTACAGAATTGATGATGTGTCTTTATCCAAAGTGGGTAACATGTTGTTCCTAGGGGATCTGTAACAGGGTATAAGGACCATGTTGTCTGGCTTGGTGGAGGAAAGGGACTAAGTAAATACTTGTCACTTGATGGTGGCAGGTAGAGGGGAGAGAATGTAAGAGTTTTGGTGCACACCTTGGCACCATTTTGGTGAAAGGCAGGGATTTGGAACTGCCTCTTTGGATCCTGTAACCCAGAGGGGTAGGAAGGAGTCTGTACTTAAAGATTGTTGCATTGCTTTTAAAGCACCTTATCCCCAGTGGGATAAAGGCACATTTAATTTAAAAACCAGGTGTTATCACACTTGTTGGTGGCCTGGTAAATGCAGCCTGGATCCCAGAAGTGCTTATCTAGTGGCTTTTCAAAAATGGCAAACATTTATTTTTTGTGAAGCTGCTGGATAACTGCAGCTGGGATCCGGGCTGCATACAGGTTGCATTCGTCCAGCCACTTGTGTGTACGATAACACCTAGTTTTAAAATTAAATGTGCCTTTATCCTGTCAGGGATAAGTTGCTTTAAAAGCAATGTAATAATCTCCCTTGAGGCAGTCCTGGGGGGGGGGGGGCGTTGCTCTTACTTAAAACATCCTGAGACTTGTTGTGGGGTATGCCTCAGGTATCAGGTGTTTCACTAAAGGAAAGGCTGAGGAGGTAGTCAAGGGGTAACAGTCTCCTATGATCATGCATTCAGTTGTTTTCACTCTCTTGTTCCTTTCCAGGCTCAATGCAACTTAAATAGGTTGTAGGTCCATTAAAGTGGCTCTTATTTAACCCAGCTTTCTGTGTCTGGTCTTGTTATCCCATGCCTGATCAAATTCAAATCCAGACATTTAAGAGTTAAATATTCAAAGCCCTGAAACTAGAGGAATGAATATGTCAATTTCTGTTTCTATAAAAATGAAACAAACTTATCTCTAAACTCATTTATGACAGATAATGGAATGGGAGATTATTCACAGCATGAATGAAAACTGATAAAATGTCCTTGTTTGGATGTATAACCAAATAATGGAATCATTTTACACTATACATACAGTGGGCCCTTCCCATAAGTGGAGGATCTGGTCCAGACTCCCCCTCCCCAACATAAGGCAAAAATTGTGTATGCTTAAGCCCCATTGAAAATAATAGGGTGGGGCGCTCCCAGGTGTGGTGTGGAACACACCACATTGTTCCTGCCATGGCTTGTCTTCCATGTAAGGTTAAAGCCATGTATGGCACACCCGTGTATGGCACATCCACATATGGTACAGGTGCACTGTATATTATACTATGATTTTACTTTAATTAGCATAGTCACAGCTCATGGAATTCTGGAATCTGCAATTTAGAGATGGGTATTTAAAATTTACATCACATTGTTCTAGTGC
This sequence comes from Phrynosoma platyrhinos, assembly GCA_020142125.1. Lineage (NCBI taxonomy): Eukaryota > Metazoa > Chordata > Lepidosauria > Squamata > Phrynosomatidae > Phrynosoma > Phrynosoma platyrhinos. Next base: position 102,794,513 of record CM034706.1, read on the forward strand.
CTCACCAAACCCCTGGATTCCATTGGATGTTGCTATATCAGTTAAAATGGAATAATTATGTTATTATTGCATAGTGTGAAAGGTCCTATGGTTTTGCATTATGTGAATGAACATTGGCGTTGTATAGTCCTTCCTCTCCTCATATTCTTTGAAAAATGTGTAGAGAAATCTGATTGTCATATTCATGATAAGATAGTGTTTGCTGCAGCATCTGAACAACAGCAGGATAGCTTAGGGCATGAGGGTCAAGGTGGCTGGTATATACAACCAGCATCTCCATTCCTTCTCCAAGAATCTACTCTCTACACTTCTTGTGTTACACCAATTAGGTCTGCCCATTGTGTAAGAGATGAGGTGAGATCCAAGGTGTCATTTTCTGCACAGAAAATCATGATTTCTATGCAAGAACCTTCAGTGCAAAAACACCATATAAGGGGTGTGTGTGTGTTTGAAAAATAAGTCTGCATATTTTTGAGTAATTTTTTTTCATTTCTATGTCACAGTTGTTTTATAGATAGGAAACAGAAGGCTGTGCTTTCTCAGCTTTTTTTTTTCTTTTTTGCATGTAAGTCAGGGTTGCAAAAACTTAAGCTGAATGTGCTTTATGCACCTCTGTGTCCCCCTTTCTTTACCACTTCTTCATCACTCTTTCTCTTCACAGAGCTCTAATGGGCTTAAAAACTGCAGGAAATGCTGATATTTAATACTTTTCACTTCATTTCATAGACTTTGCTTAATCCTTGGCAGGAATAATTAGATAACCAAATAAAATACTCTGCAAAACTTAGAGTTCTACTTAAAAGTGTATGCTAATTTCTTTTTCTGTATATGCAATCTAAATGTGACTCTGCATATGGTAGATTTCAGATAAATTTTCATAATATAGTTTTTTTAAAAAAAAATCATTATGTCTTTTCTTAAATCAAGAATATTTCCTGTAACACCTCAGAACATCTGTTTTGTTTCCTTGTTATGGGTATAATGCAGAAAAAAGTTTGCAAAATTCTGTCAATGTCTTTTTTTTTAAGACTGTGTAAATCAGTATGCAGTTTATTTTCCATAGTACTTGAGAGACTGGAACAAGGTACAGTTTAGGAAAGATTACCTTGGAAAGAGGGAACTGTGGAATCCTTCATCAAGTTCAGGAAGCATGTCTGTCACACTTTTGCTTCCTGTGGCTGTAGATATGTTGGAGACAATGAGGCTGTCACAGGAAGATTATAGGAGGGGCTACAATAGAAGTGTATGAATAATTTTAATGAAATCCAAATGAATTTATGAGATTCCTTAGAGGTATTTAAACCACCTTCAAAATGAAATTAGTTTTTCCCAGACTAGTCCATAGTGAAGTAGGTTAATTCTCAAGTTCCTTTGCTACTTCATAGGATTGGGGTGGGGCTGTTGTCAATTCATGCCTTCAGAGCTGGTTATGCTGTCAGTTCAAAAATATGCTATTACAAAACATTTTGGGTATGCATCTTACCTGTAAAGATGGTAGATCTCAGATTATAAATACGATGTCTCTCCCTTGCACAGCTTATCTCAGAGGGCCTCCAGGTGGTTATGAGAAATGCAAATAGAGAGAAAGAAGTCTGCTAAACAAATGCATATAGAAATCTAAGCAGTTTATAATATTTAGCACTTTGTCAGAACAATAGCAAAGGACATATTAGAACAACAACAACTTTATTCCTTGCCAGTCTGCAGAAAACACAACCCACTACATGTGGCACTCAAGGTGTTGCTGAACTACAACATCCAGCTTTGTTCACCATTGGCTGTGCTGGCTGTAGCTCTTGAGAGTTCCAGTTCAACAACATCTGGAAGAATATTTGTACCCTGGTGTAATCCATATTATAGCCTCCCCTGTGTGTGTGTGTGTGTGTCTATGTGTGAGAGAGATAATTTGGAATTAATTATCCTATGATGGCAGCCTAAAGTCTAGTGAAGTAGACTGACTAATATGATTGTGTATAGTTTTTTTCATATTATTACTTGTAATGATTGTTTGGGTGAAATTTAAATCCATATGAGACAGCCTCCTGCAAAGAAAGGGAACGCGTAGTCCTCCAGCATTATTGGGCTGAAACTCCTATAGCCCTAGCTAGCATAAGTAATAGTAAGGAATGATGAGAATTCTGAGGAGGTCTATAAACAGATCCATCCCTGTGGAACTGCATTCATGAACAGTAGTACCCAAAGCCAGAATGAAACCTCACACCAGACACACTTTTCATTTTAAGCCTTGTAAATCTTTTGTTGTCCACCAGATATTGAAAAAACTTTCTATTCATAACTTAAAAGGCCTACTGGAATTGTCTTTTTTTACCATCATGGCTGAAAATTTATGCATGTTGAAATGTTAAAATGTTGTTGCAATGTTTAATTTCCTAAATGTCCACATTCCTACAGTTATAGCACTGCAAGTACAACACAGGCAGATATGTAGGAAGAGAGAGAGTGAGCAAAATAATTCAAATAAGGTAGGATTTGCAAAATATTTGAACACTCTGTTGAAGTACGAAGCTTTTAGTTCATTCCTAAAATAATCTTGCATTCATTGTCAAGAGCCTTGCATTAGAATACAGCATATTGTAGTGAAAGTATTTCATTATTGTAGAATCTTACTGTCATCTACTTTGGAGCATGTAAAAAAGACAAAAAGGGAAATGATAAGAACACTCTGTGTTGGTCCATGAAATGCAAAAAAGGAAAGTCCAAAATTGCTGTCTTCCTTCCACAGTGGAGAGCATGGGATGGTGTATCTTCAAATTCTAGTAGACAGGATTATAAATCATGCTCTATAGAGATTAACTAAATCTCTCCAATCATTTGCTCCCCCTTTAGAGTGTTTGCCAGCCTATGGATAAGATCCTGTAAGTAGCAAGTGTTACTAGGCTATTAACAAAAATGTATTAACAGACAGGATAAGGTGCATTTTTATACTATACATAATTGACATTAATTCTGTAAAGTCCATATCAGCCAAGCGTACACATAAAATTATATTACCACTCCATAGATCAATTGTTTAAACTTCAGATTTAGCTGAGAAGGGTGTGAATAATATGAGTACAATATCCATTTATTCTTTCCTATCCTGCCTGTCAAAATGAAGGAATCTGATAGTATTCTTAGCTGAATAGTAAATAAATAAATAAATCTTTCTCTGTCCCCTTGCCCTTGGAAAGTAGCAATGCTAATAGAGAGCTACAAAGTAGCAACACTAATAGACAGCTTTACCTCACATATGCTTCCCAAGGAGAGAATAAAATACATAAAGGTAAATGAGGCTATATTTCATTTAGGTTTAATGCATGCCTAAGATGGTGCAATAAACATGTACAATGCTAACATTGTATATACTCACCAGAAATGTATTTAAAAATGACATTCACAAGATCTTCATGTTCTTTCTGTGATTCATAAAGTTTAGTGGAAGTGATTAAAGTGCCATTAATTGTGATGTATAAAATTTAGAGGACGGTATATTTTGATGGAACAGTGGAAACAATTTAGGGGCTAGGATCCAAAGGTGTCCCTAAAGGACTGAGGATGTCCAATAGACTGTTTTATTTTTACTTTTTGAATGAATGACAGATCCTTCTGCCATTTCACAAGCTGCTTTTGACACTCTGTTGTTTCCAAAGAAATTTGGCATGTGTCCTAGGAGGCTAATGATGCTTTGAGAGCACAAAGTTAGCTTCATGGTGGAAAAGGTTCATTAGCATAGGTTTTTCAGAAGGATAAACTGAACAAAGTAGAATCAAGACAAGAGATGAAAAAAGTGGCTTTTGGGACCATCAGAATCCCCACTGCTGTCATAACAGCATACTAGAATTCTGGTAGCTGTATGTATGGTGTGGTGTGTGTGCCCTTTTCAAGCCTGATCAATGCAGTTATTTTTATTTACCCATTCACATTGGAATAATGAGGCTAGACACAAAGCTTGGTTTGATGGGGACACTTTATTATAACTATTTAACTCTTCAGCTTTTGCACTACACAGGGGGAGCTTTACCATGGGCCAACTTGGGGCAGAGGGCTTCCTCACACCTCCTCTTCAGCTATCCCTGGGCAAAGCACCCAAAGCCCCAGAAACAACACAACTAATTAGGTTAGGGATACCCCTTCCTCAGATCCTGTGACTTAATGAGGGAATATGCCAAGAGGTAGCTTCACCCTCATTACCAGAGTGGCACCAGGTGTCATGTCCTACCTAGAGGAGGTCTCCTAAGACAAAGAACGGGAAGGGAGAAACAAAATTGTTGGAGCAAGAAGAAGCTGACATTACTGCCATGAAATGCTAGAGGCAGATCCTGATCCATCCCAGATACAGTTCAAGGTCAGGAGAACTAAGCTGGAGCACACTACCCTCTCAAGCAATGTAAATTATAGTGCAGGGAGCAAAATATCAAGCAAAATCCTACTGCACTTTAAATACAGGATGTCAAGCTAATAAGGCCAGCTGAGCTGATCAGTTGCTGGCTATAAATTAATCCAGGCTATTTTGTTGTTGTAAAATAACCAACTTCAAAACTTATATGCAATCTTGTCAAATTTTCTGGCTTTCTAGTTTCTGAACTTTGGAACACATTTGGACTAATATTTCTGGCAACTCCCCTCTCAAGTTTGGACTGTGTTCAGGACTGTTTTCTCCATTTGAACTTTGGACTCTCTGGACCATGAATACCCACTCAGCCATGGAAACCCACTAGATGACCTTGGAAAAGTCACACTTTCTCAGCCTCAGAGGAAGGCAAGAACAAAAACCCCTCTGAACAAATCTTGCCAAGAAAACCCTGTGATAGGTTTACTTTATGGTTGATGTAAAACAGAAAAAGCTTGAAAGCACACAACAATAACAACAGGTGAGCCTTTAGACTGACCTGGATTTCCACTGCCAGTTCTTATGGACTAATGGTGTGTTCACCTTGGCACTTACTGACCTTAAAAATGACATCAAGAGGTTCTCAATGGGCTACTTCCTCTTTCTTCCCCAACTACCTGCTCAATGGTCTACTCAATTTTAGGGTACCTCCCTAAGCAAGTGCCCCACACTCCTCATACATGCAATACTGAGTAGGCAAAAGCTCATGGAAAAAGAGAAAATTCCTACCCATCTTCAAAGTAACCAGTCAATGGCTACACTGAATTAGAGGTGGCTGAGTGGGCTCAGTGTCATGGGTAAAAGAAAGAATGGTGAGGGTGTATAGTCCTTATAAGCTCTCTGTCTCCACTCCATATCTCCAAATCACTGTACCATTTGTGTTGCAACATGTTTTCTGTCTGGCCTCCTACATACCAGGCAGGCAAAGACAGTCCCTCCTTGCAGGTGTCCACACTCTGCAGGACCAGGACTGGATTCTGCATAAACATGTTGAGCATAACCTAGAAGTGATGGTATCAAAGTGGAGCCAGGTGACTCTAATAACTGCCCCCAGACTGCTCCAGTACAACTTTATTGTAGCCTGGTGAAGCAGAAATCATGACTAGTAGCTTGAGAAAGGTAAAGCTGTAAGATAAGTCTTCTTGATCCAGCCCAATATTTTTGAGAGGAAAAAGGATGAAGTGAAAGAAGCAGGAAATACTTCCTTGATGTTAATGGCTGAGTTTTTCTATTGCCAAAAAAATATAACCTTGGGACTTACCTTCTCGGTTTACACTTTCACTGGGACTTAACACTCTTGTTTTAACTCTTCATCCCTTGTGCATGCCTTCACTATCCTCATAAGTAAAGGTTTATCCATACTAGAACAAATTGTACAAGCCAAGGTAGTAAGATTCTGTACAACTCACTCATACAAAAAGTACTCAAAGCAAGCATGTGGTTGATGAGACCACCTTTGTGACCACTGCCAGGAAAAAGAGATAAGGGAAACAGTAATCCAAGCAGTATTATATACCATGACTCTCCTTAGTGTCAAGCTGTGTTTTATGGAATATAAGGTGGAAAGGATATAATCTTAAAGTGGAAGAGGTACTGTCTCCCATCACCACAGACT
>CM034706.1:102800617-102816256 GCA_020142125.1 Phrynosoma platyrhinos
CAGCAACCCGGCCCCCGGCTCAAAAAGGTTGCCTACCCCTGGACTAACTACAAATTTCAGTGGCAAACAGTCATTTTTTTTTAAAATAAATGCACACTCTCCATATGATTAATCATTCATGAGTGAGTTCCAAATAAGTGTGAGCTATAAATCTTTCCTGTTTGAAAACAGTCTCCCTGAACAGCTGCAGCAAAAATGCAACAGTTACAATATTTCGCCACTATGAAGCAAAAATGCAACAGTTACAATATTTCGCCACTATGAAGGTACAATAATAAAGAAGCATTCTTGCATTTCCACCTGTTAAAAGCTACTTCAGTGAGAGAGTTCTGTTAAGGAGTGGGGAAGAAAATACAAGAACCTTATTAGTGTGGGTCAGAAGCATGAAGGAGGATTTAATGGGGAGGGAGCTCCTTATCTCACCCAGTATATTTTATGAAAGCATGCATCTTTGTGCATTTGCCACCAGAAAGCAGACAGTCCTAGAGGTGTGCTGCTAAACATATAGGAACAATACTTATGTTTCTCTCTCAGATTAATGATAGTGTAGATTTGATGGGAAACATGGTGTTCTCCATGCATAATGTTTCCTAGTAGAATTGTTTGGATTTTTGCAGCAGTGGTAGAAACGATGGAGTCAGAAGGTTGTGTTCCCTAACAGGATACAGGGAGGGCAATGTACCTCCACTACCCTAGCACATTTTATCACCTATGAAAGCAGGAGTGTGTAAGGTGGTTTCAGTATTCAGTATTCAGGAGACCAGGGTTTAAATCCTTGTTCAGCCATGGAAACCTGTTGGGTGATCTAGGACAAACCATACTCTCCCAGTCTTAGAAGGGGAAAGATGACAAGCCTCTGAATAAATGTTCCTACAAAACCCCTATGATAGGGTTGTCATAAGTTGGAATCAATTTGAAGGCACAGAAAAAAATGATAAGGAAAATTGCCTCCTTCTAGATTTTGTTGGGCTGAAGTTCCGTGCAGCCCTAGCCAGCATAACAAATCATGAAGCCATAGAGTTGCAGTCCAAGCTCAAGAGAGTCACATTGCACCCACCTCTATTGTAGAGGACTCAGATTACTTCTATCAGATCTGCCCTTAGATAATTCCAAAATATATCAGTGGCCAATTGATACCATCACAGGAATTAAAAAATCTGTCTGCATGTGACAGAGCTCTGACTTAGAAATATCAATGGAATGAAAGAAAAGATGGTTCCTTCTCATGGAGGAAATGTAACATGACATGTCACATAAAAGCCAAGAAAATTTTTGAATCAACCTTAAAAGAAGCCAGACAGACAGCAAGAGGACTGAGATAATGTTTCTTGAGTGCTTAAGATTATATACAAACATTTTTAGCAAGTATGACCAACAACAAATCTTATTTTAAAAAGATATTATAGCAATATAGTTTCAGATTGTTTCCTGTGAAGAAGTCTGTCAAACATATAATCCAATTCCAGTGAAGGTGAGATAAATATATTTAACTGATGTATTTATACACATAATTTATAGATGCTATATAATTTATATATTCTGTCTTGCAACTCCATTAACCTATCTCACATAAGTAAAACAAACTGTCCAAAAACAGGGACATGCCATCTTCATACTATAATAAATTATAAAGAATTTATAAAACTTGCAGAAAGCCATAGTTAATGGTAGAAGTTTAATAAACTATATTCCAACCTTAGGTGTCTGTCTGATGTAAACTGCTATAGGCTCAGGAGCTTCCTGTCTCACACTGTTTATTTTCCGGCATTGAAATTTACAAAAAATGGAACAGGGAGAAGGAAAACAAGCATTCAAGAGATAAATGAAAAAAAATTGTGGTCAAGATCCATACATACACCTTTTCCCATAATATTTTCAGTTCTCAGAAATCAATTCTTATAGGAAAAAAATGAGAATGCAGATGTTAAAGAAAATATACAAAGCTTGTCCCATGACAAGAGCCAGCATGGTGTATCAGATTCAGTATTGGATTACGATTCTGGAGATCAAGGACTGAATCCCCTCCTTCATCCATGGAATTCTACTAGGTGACCTTGGGCAAGTGACACTTTCTCAGCCTCAGAAGGCAAAGGCAAAGACAGACCCTTGAATAAATCTTCCAAGAAACCCACATGATAGTTTCATCTTAGGGTCACCATAAGTCAGAAATAACAAGAAGGCACACAATAGTAGACAACCCCCATCATATTCCTCACTTCCTACCCTATCTTTCGATGTTCAGTGCATGTCTCTTTAATGTGTTTTACTCTTTTCTCATAAGCATGATACACTAAGGACTCTAATTAGTGACTTTATTTCATTGACAATCTTGTTATGTAGTTATATGTGCTATCACTTTTTCTTTCCTATATTTGCCCCCAAAAAATAATGAAATCCAACAGTAATAACTATAGCAAAAAATGATGGTAAAGCTATAGCTACATTGTGACATAGAAAATGTCTTTGCACTCAGAGAAGCTAAAATCTGCAAGAAGTAAATCAAAGTTAGAGGGACCCTTTGGCTTCAGACAAATTGTTCCCTATTGTTAATGTCGATGTTACCTGCATTTTTTTGCAAGTGTCTTATACCAGAACTAACAGTTTAGGATAAGAACATAGAATTCAGATCCAGTCTGTATCACATTTTTATATATTCTTTTATCTTTTCTGCCACATGAGCTCATAAATAAGGACAAAGATTATTACAATAGATCTTTTGACAGAAAATCTGAGGCTTTCTTCCCCCCCCCCCCCCCCCGAAAATTGTCTTGACTGAAGAAATAATGAACAATTCATACATCATACTCCAAGGCCTAGTCCTCACCAAAGAAATAACCATAAAACATGCTATCCTGACATAGTACACACATGGTAACTATTACTTCCAAATGAGATTGTGAGGTCTGGGACATTTTCTGGTTTGCTGTAGGTTGAAACATAACCTATCTACAAGGACAGTTAAGATGTGCAACATCAGTCTTTTCTCCTTTAGACTGTCAGTAAAGCATATTAGCCAAGAGACCTTAACCTTCTTACTCATATATCAACATCCATTACTGAACACATTACTCTAATTTACCAGTTGACCTCGAGAGTTGGGAATAATCAAAGCACATGTTAAAATGAAGTGAAGGAAGTCATTAAAATAAGCTATTTTATATCCTTTCTGGACACAGTTTAATTTGCTGCCATCTTGTGGCCCCTAAAATTTAAACATGTCTTTCTACACTCTGCACCATCAACTAGATACCCATTTTGAGGGCCAGCCTTACCATTGGGTAACTGTATCAGGCAGAAGATTTGGGATGTCATGAAAGGGGAACAGATTATTCACAAGTCCTTTATTATTTCACTTTTCAACTGCCAGGGATAGGAGGAGAGGCTTGCTCACCCACCAGGAAATAAACAGTCAAGACATGTGCAATGGAAATAAATGGGACCACAACTTTATCAGCTATTTAAACATAACCCAGAAACCAGAACTGGTACAGGGCTTAACAGGAGTGCAGGATTGTCCAAGGTAATTGTCACATCCAGACCACTTTTGAACAGAAGGTGGCCTCAATTGTTAAATCACTTTTGTGGATGGTTCTCTTCTGTCATTGCCATCAGTTGATTTACCTAGCCTTTGGTTCAGGGTATGTCATTATCACTGGGGCAAAATTCCAATTTCCCCCTTTTACAGAAGTCATCATGTGTCAGATTTTCCCCCTCTTCTATTTCCTGCTCTACCAACCTTTTTCCTTCTTTTTCTTATTTAGTCCTTCTGCCTCTATTTCTGTCTTTTATAACCCACAAGGTGAACTGTTCCTTTTCAAAGAGTGTTCTGCTGGGTTGCTTTAAGAATGCTGTTGTGTGACTTTTGCTCAAGAAACCTTCCCTGGATCCTTCATTTTGTATTAACTATTGTTCTGTCTCTCTCCTCTCTTTTCTCTCTAAAGTTTTGGAGAGATCAGCCCTTTTCCAATTGATGTCTTATTTGATTACATTTGATTTTCTTTTTGATCCATTTCAATCAGGGTTTTCATCATGTCATTCCAGAGAAATGGCTCTGACTCATATAGTAAATGATATTTTAGTGGCAAAGGCTCAGCAGCAAACATCAGCACTGATCCTATTGGATCTCTCTGCAGCCTTTGATATGTTGGATCATCAGATCTTACTACTCCAGTTGGCATCATTGGGAATAACAGGGAATGCCCTATCCTGGTTTAAATCTTTTTGTTGAATCATTCCTCTGTTGTTTCATTTCAGGGAGCAATGTCAATAACCTTCCCTGTAACTGTAGGGGTGTCTCAAGGATCAGTATTGAGTCCTCTTCTTTTTCATTATATACACTTATAAGAGCTTAGGAAGATGAAGTGGGTTGGACAACGACTGGAGCACACCTGGTGGAAAACTCAATTCTTATCTGACAAGACTTGCCATAGGAATTTCCTTTATTCCTATTGAGAGGTAATATGTGCAGTGCAGAGATCTTTCTTCTCTGCACGTATTGCGTCTGCAGAGTCCTATCCAGCGTAACTGTTTAGAGTGGTAGGGGAGCTATCACGGGTTTCACCGGCACAGAACCCACTACTTAACATGACAGCGGCCTGATGTGATGCATTTAACAACTTCTTTGCAGATAAAATCTCTCAGATAAAAGCCGACTTGGATGCCAATATTGCAACAGAATCAAGTGACGAGGTGTCCAGCAACTCCGTCAATGAAATTATACTCGATCGGTTTCAATCTGTGAGTACCGATGATGTGGACAAGCTCCTTGGTAGAGTGAGGAAGACAACTTGCCCCCTCAATCCTTGCCCATCATGGCTGGCCATTGGGGCAGGGGGGGAATGCATTGAGGAAGTTCCTTAAGGACATTGTCAATGCATCCCTCAGGGAAGACTATTTTCCACCTTGTTTGAAGGAAGTGGAGGTTAGGTTGCTTCTGAAAAAATCTTCCCTGGACCCCCTGGATATGAATAGTTATAGGTCAGTCTCCTTACTACCTTTTTTAAGCAAAGTGATTGAAAGAGCGGTTGCTCTTCAACTCCAAGCTGTCTTGGAGGAAAGTGATTATCTAGATCCATTTCAAACTGTCTTTAAGACAGGATTTGGAGTTGAGACTGCCATGGTTGCCTTGGCTGATGACCTTCATCTGAGCATTGACAGGGGTAGTGTGACCCTGCTGGTGCTCTTAGACCTCTCAGTGTTCTTTGACACAATAGACCATATCATCCTTTTGGATCACCTGAGAGGGTTAGGAATTGGAGGCATTGATTGCAGTGGTTCCATTTCTTCCTCTCAGGCAGATTAAAAAGGGTGTTGCTCGGGGACAGTTGCTCTAACAGGAAGGAGCTTAATTGTGGTCTCCCTCAAGGTGCCATCCTGTCCCTGATGCTGTTCAACATATATATGAAGCAGCTGGAAGAGAACATTCGGAGTCATGGGGTGGAGTATTATCAGTATGCTGATGACATCCAGATATATTTCTCCATGTCTCGGTCATCAGCTTTGACTTCTGATGGCGTTTTTTTTCTCAGTCACTGTCTTAAGACAGTAATGGACTGGGTGAGGAAAAAGATTGAGACTGAATCCAGATAAAACAGAGGTACTTGCAGTAACGGTCCCAAAACTAGGCATTGGGATACAACCTCCAGTCCTGGATGGGGTCACACTCTCCGTTAAGAACTGTGTTCACAGTCTGGAGATGCTCCTGGATCCATCACTTCAGATGACTAATCAAGTAAATGCGACGGTCAGGAGTGCCTGTTATCAGCTTTGGCTGATATCCCAGCTGCACCCTTTCCTGAAAGTAAGGGACTTGGAAAGTGTGGTAACCTCCTTTCTTGATTTCCGTAATGTGCTCTACATGGGGCTACACTCATGCTTGCTCCAGAAACTTCAATTAGCACAGAACATGGCAGCCAGATTGGTCTCAGGTACATCAAGAAGAGACCATATAACACCAGTCTTAAAGTCACTCCACTGGCTGCCTATTAGTTTCCGGGCCCAGTACAAGGTGTAGGTTATTACCTTTAAAGCCCTAAATGGCTTGGGTCTAACCTATCTTCAGGACCGCTTCCTTCCATATAATCCACCCCATGCACTCAGGTCCTTTGGGAGGAATTTGCTGCAGTCTATAAAAATGAGACTGTCTGCTACCTCCCTGAGGGCCTTCTCGGAAACTGCTCTCAGATTATGGCACAGCCTGCCGGATGAGGTCTGCCAAATTACTACCTTGAGCAGCTTTAAAAAAGCTGTCAAGATGAATCTCTTCTAGCAGTCCTGACTAGACTTCCCAGCCTTAAGAGTCAGTCTTCCTCTCCTTCCCTATTCTCTGGTCCAACTAGGGGTTGGTCTCTTTCAATTAATTTATTTTAAGTATGTTTTTAAACTGTGATATTGTTTAATACCTTTTTAGGGGTGAGTGGGTTTTCGGGGTTGTCCAGGATGGGACGGGGATTGTATTTATGTTAATTTTAATGCTGTAAGCCACCTCGTTTGCTCTGCAGAGGGGCAGCTTGTTGAGTGTTTCTCTGTGGATGACCAATCACCATCTTAAGCTGAACATGAATAAAACTGAGATCCTGGTGTTTCAGCCTGACTGCTGAGGAACCTACTTTGTATTGCATCTGCACTAGGGTGAGATACCAGTGCTCCTCAAACATCTGCTTTTGGAAATGAATGGGCTATGGCATTTATCTGTGTCCTTTTAAAATGTTGAAGAGATGGGGTGAGTGGGGTGAGGTTCAGTGGGAGGAGAAAAGAGAGGCCTCAAGTTTTTTTAAAATTGTATTTTTAATTTTTTTTTAAATTTTCTTTAAAAACATCACATTTTACCAAATTTTCACTTTAAATGCATGTACATGTAAACTCTGAAGAGCAGCAAGGTCAACTACAACAAAACCACTACTATTATTCTCTTTTTTTAAAAAATAAATTTTATTAATTAAAAAAACACATAACACATAATTAACGACTACATAAACAACAGACAATACACACTAAACCACAGACAAACCAAAAACCCCCAAACAAACAAACAAAAAAGAAAGAAAACATTAAAAGACTTCCGACTGAACAAAGATTTTCCATTAGCCCGCTTAATTTGAACTTCATTCTAAAATTATTGTTATATCTAACACCCCACGTTTTAATTAAGTATATCAATGTTTTTTAAAAAATTACATAGACATACTATGCCATACTACTATTAATATTTCCAATCAAAATTATCCCAACTTGACTCAAATTCTCTTAATCCAATCAATAATAAAATAAGAGTCTGCCTCTGATTTCAAATAATTCACCAATGGCATCCAAATATCTTTAAATACCTCTTTCTCATTTCTTAATATCCATGTTATTTTTTTCATTTCCATAATTTCTAAAAAAAAAATTCTAACCAATCCCATTTATCAGAGGTTATTTTAGTTTTCCATTTTGCTGTGTAAGTAATTCTTGCTGCTGAAATTAAGTAAAATATCAATCTTAAAAAAAAAAAATCTATTTTTTTTCTTCCTGTACTATCCCCAGAAGATATAACTGTGGGTCAAATTTCAAACTAATCTGTAATATTTTTTCTAATTCCTTATGTATACTTTGCCAATATTTTCTTGCTGATTTACAGCTCCACCATAAATGAAAGTACCTATCTTTTTCTCACACTTCACACATTTGTTAGAGTTGTTTCTTCTCATCTTAGCCAATTATCCATTTTTTCCCCATTGTTCTAAATTTATATTTTGACCAACATCCTGGGACCATTTAACCATTTGAGGCTTAATCAATTCTCCCTCCATTTCCAATTTAAACAACATTTTATATAATTTCGATATTTTATGAGCATCCTGAGCTCCTATAAGTTTTTCAAATTCTTTATACATAATCCCAATTGATTTTGTTCTTTTGTCTAACAGGAAATGTTCTCGCATTTGTCTGTAGGCAAACCAATTACAATTGTAGCCCTCAGCAATTAACTGTTCCTGGGATTTTATTTCTTGGCTTTGACTGTTCTTACTATTTTTAATAATAAATCTCGATATGTCAACCAGTTTTCTTTTCCTAATTTATTTTCTCTCAATGTTACCTCATTAATTGCTGTTCATAGTGGAACCTTATCCGCCCATTTAGTTTTTACCTTCCACCAAACTTTCAACAGTGATCTTCTTAAATAATGGTTGTTAAAAGCTTTATGGCATTTGATTTTGTCATAGACTAAATAGCTATGCCATTCATATACTTTACCAAAACCTTCCAATTTTTTTTTCATTTTCTAACTTAATCCAATCCATAATCCAATACAGACAACTCGCATAGTAATACATTTTCAAGTCGGGCAATCCCATTCCTCCTCTTTCCACTGAATCATATAACAGTTTCATCTTTATCCTTTTTTTTTTTTCACTACATATACATTTTGATATATCCCTCTGCCATTTTTAAAAAAAGATGTACCACTAATCAAAATTGTAATATTTTGAAACAAATAAAGTATTCACTACTCCATTGACATGGGTCCAAGCGCTGCAAACTTTGCATGCTTATACTCACTGATTGCTACTTTGCATGTTTGCTGACTGCTAGTTAGTTTGCTCTTCCATTCTTCTGCTATATTCTCATATTTTAACTGACTTTTTCTCTTCCCTCTCTCTTCTCTTTTAGATCATGTATTTGATTATTGACAAGTAGCAGAAGTAAATATATGTTTTACATAGAAGACTAATCTTTTATTTTTATTTTCTCTGCTGAACATTTCCAAACACCAAATCAGTTTTCTGCCATGTACTTTAGCAGGATTGCCTTGAGCACTCTGTTTGAGCTATGACTTCAGTGCTCACATTGATAGTTTTTGCAGTCATTCCATGAAGGATTTTTACTCTGTGTGAATTGCACTTTGCTGCATAATTATGTGCATACTGGAGTAATGGACATTCCAAAATGTATTTCCTCTGCTACAGAATATTCTTTTCTAGGTCACAGTGTGTATTGGGCTACAATAAATTTATTTTTCTGATTCCATAAATAAGAAATTATGAAGCAGATTTGAGAATTTGTTTTATTATTATCCTGACCAGGTTTCTTGGTTTCATTTATTTTCACTACCTCTATTATTTTTATATCAAAACCCTAATTAAATTCTTTGGTATTGTTCAGTGCAGGTTTTACTATTAGTAGGATATAGGAATTTGGGATTGCAACAGTCAGAACTAGAAAGTATTGCAATGAAGACCTCCCACTCTTGCTTTGTAAAGTATGTTCACTGAAGCATAAGGCCACTTGATGCAGATGACAAGATTTTGATTCACTAAGGACATTCTTCTTTGTGTAGTAAAATTAGCAAGGATTCAGTGTCACAGAATGTTCATATCACATCCAAGAGAATCTTGCCTTATTAAATGATAAGCTAATGTGACAACAGGGAATGATCTATTATAGTAAATCTGTAATACCTCCTTCACACAAACAAGTGATCTAGTGATAGTGCCAGTTCATCATACAGAAAGCCCTCGTCTTACTGAATATGTGAACTATGTGACAGGTAGAGACGTAATATATGTAAAGCTTTGTTTATGCTTTGGCAAGATTTATGTTCCCCTGCATCATTATGTACATCTTCTTCATGCTAGCTTCACATGCCACGTTCAGAGACCAAATGCATATAGATGTCTGCCCTTAATAACTATGTAACTATTATAAAAAGCCTTCACAGCCTCACTGTACCAATGGACAATAGTAATATCCACATCTTATATTTTCCATTTAAATTAGATTCTGATACACACAAATAGAAGAATTAGATAATAAAAGCCCTATTTAGATATGATGGAAGTGTGTTTATTAAACATGAAAAGAAGGGGAGAAAGCTACCTCAGGCTTCTGTTGTAATTTCTGTTGATCTGTTAAACCGAACAGATTTTGTTAGCCATTGAGCCTGTAAACATGAATTGGAAAGAAACCTGGAAAATCAAGGGTCTAAATCAGGGGTAGGCAACCTTTCCCCTTTAAGGGCCGAGGGACTTCAGCCCCCAGAATCCCAGGAGCTATTGGCCAACATGGGACTATTGGCCAACATGGCTGAGGCTTCTGGGAGCTGAAGTCCCTTGGCCCTTAAAGGGGAAAGGTTGCCTACCCCGGTCTAAATCATGTGAAAAGCCTTCACATATAGTGAAGGCTTTAAGGTTCAATCTGTCACTCTGCACATGGGAAGAGTAGTTAGAAAGTGGGATTAGTACAGACATCCTTCTCACTTGTTCATACTAACAAGTTCATAAACACTTAAATAGGACAATCCTGCTCTGTCTTTCTCTGAAATTGGGAAGAATTTTGCCTTGCCTTGGGTATTATCCACCACCATTCCATTAGTATGAGGAACCTCACAACATTAAGGATTTTTAGGGTTTTGTGGGATTTTGGGGCTGTGAAGCTGGTTCTAAAAGAATTTATTCCTGACTTTTCACCTACATCTGTGGCTGGCATCTTCATTCTCTGAAGATGCCAGCCACAGATGCAGGAAACGTCAGGAATAAATTCTTCTAGACTATGGCTTCACAACCTAAAAAAACCCACAAAAACCTATGGATGTGAAGGCTTTTGACTTCACATTAAGCATTTTTGTTTGGATTTTCTTGTTCCCCTTTTCTCCTTTTTCTTTTGAATGGTGTCTTTGTAGGTTGTAAGCTTGAAGGCAAGGGCTGTCTTACCTTTCTTAACCAAGCTGTAAGACATCTGAGAGCCTTTCCAGCTATCAAATATTATGTAAAGGATAACTGGACAGCACCACTTCAGACTGCACACCACTTGTAAAAAAATCCCATTTTTAAATGCTTCCCTATGTAAAAGATTCCATCATAAGGGGTGAGAGGGGAGTTGTAATAGCAAGACCAGATATTTTTAAAACAGATGTATTATTTTTTCCCACTTTTATGGAGTAATGTGTGAAGAAGTTCTATATATTCTATATGTTGAACAGAAGTTGATTTAAAAATGGTTGATTGGTGACAGATTTCAAAGAGAGATTAAGAGAAAGGAAGGAAGGAAGGAAGGAAGGAAGGAAGGAAGGAAGGAAGGAAGGAAGGAAGGAAGGAAGGAAGGAAGGAAGGAAGGAAGGAAGGAAATAGAGAAAGAGGGAGGGGGAGGGGAGGGAGGGAAGGAGTTGCTTTAACTTTGCAAGATAGATCCAGACCACATACAGAACTGACCTCATCACATCATTTTCTCCAAAACATCTACCAGATGTCCCTGGCAATGCAACAAAATATCACAGCCCACAAGTATGATTTTAAAGTTCCACAAACCTTTTAAATTTTTTACCAGCTGAAAGACCTCAAGTGAAAGATGCAAAAGGAAGAGAAGCCTATTTCATTTCAATTAACACCCCTCATCAGCCATCAGATAGGACAACACAGCATACTGCTTCAGATTCAGTGTAGCTTTTCCACCATTCATCTTCCCAAGTTCTTGAATTTCTTAGTAAATCCCTGGAAGCTTTAAAGCACAGGGAAAGGATGCCAAGGAGAAACACAAACCACTATTGCACGTTCTTCATTGCCATTCCAAACCATGTAGTGGTGTGTATGTTATAATTTTATTTCAGCCCATATTTGGTGGGGGGAGGGAGAGAAGAAAATTCACAAATTTCTTCATATCTGGGATGGGAATATTAAAACTTTTAAAAACTATTGGAGAAACTAAAAGTGTATTCAACTATGCTACTTCTTAACTAGGGTTGCCACCTCTCCCCCCCCCCCCACATATGCATATATGACAGATATTGAGATGGAGATATGCACATACTGTATGGCCTTCCTCATGCTGGAACCAGCTAGCCATCCATGTTGAATTTGGACAGCACAGATAGGGAGAAATTCATTTGAATTTGTGGTTGTTGTTGTTGTTGTTGTTGCTGATGATGATGATCTTAGTAATTTAAAAACATAATAGCATAAAAGATGTTCATGAATAACATGTATATAAGCCCATGTTGTCTAACCTTCAATTCCATGTCACATTCTTTCTAGTTATTAAATCCTTATTTGACTTTCTTTCATCCCAGAGCTGATTTCCTATAGTCTTATCATTCCCTTTCCTTTATCCAAACTATTCCCTTTTGCTTCCTACAACTTATTCATAATGTCTTTTATATTTATACATTGTGATACTTGAGGTTTGTAATAATTATTTTCATATCAATTTAGTCAGATGCTCGGCTTAACAATGAAACATAATTTTTTTTTCCAGATAGTCAACCTTGTAATAATGTAATGTGGAAGTACAAAAACAGATAACAAAGAACATTACAGATGCTAAAATTTTATATATTATTATAATTTTTTAAGGATTATATTAAGTAGGGTGAGCAACTTAATGTGAAGAAAGACCTTAAATATTAAGGTCTTTCACAGTGCTGCTGGTTGCCTTTCAAAATAAAGTATTGCTGATGCCTGCCAACTTTGTTTCCAATGTTCTACATGTCTATTTAATATCTGGCTTTGAGCAATGTCATCAATTTATCTAAGACCACCATATCATAGAGCTTCACTAGCCATTCTTCTGCTATCAGCATCTTTTCCTTTCCAAATTTTGTGCAAAAAATATTCTTGTGGCAGTTATCATATAGATCACCATCCTCCAATACTTCTTTGTGTCTTTGTTGTCTAAAGTATATGTCATGTTCAGCAAATAAAGCTCCAGTTCCATCTGAAATTTAATATATATTATATTTGACATCAGTATGTGTAACTTGAATGAGTATCTCTTTGCTTGGGGGCCACTGCCAACACATATGAGAAAATATTCTGGGCTTACTTTGGCATTCCCAGAAATTACTATTCTCATTTTTATACATTTTATAAAATAACATTTTGTAATAATTTTAAGTCACAAAAAGCTCTATTGTATATGTTTCTTTCAGGTGAGTTCTCATTGTTCTAATTGTACAGGATGTCCAATATTCTGTGCCCACTTATCACTGAATCTTTAGTTACCTCTTGTTCAATATTCCAATTAAGTAATAATATATTACATGAAGCCCTCTGTGGAATGTGGAAAACATCAACAGAAAGATGTTGGACATATAAAAATGTGTTAAAATTCTAAAAGATGAATGTAAGATGAAGACTAGAGAGGAATTACTAGAAGAAAGGATGCATTGTTAATCATTCAAACATAATCCTTTAACAAATGAATTTGAATTTATAATATTTGGGAGAGAGAACCACAGGATAGCAAAACCATATAAATTTCAATTTGATTTTTGAAGGATTTATGAAAATTTGCAACCTCCTCCATGTTCCAGTATAAACCATTTAAACGTGTGAGACGCTGAAATTGTCAGATTCTTCCATCTTTGAAGAGAACTGCTTTTATTTCCCTAAAGCTATCTGGGAACCAAACCTCCCTATTTGTAGTTTCAATCTAAGTGGAACTTCACACTGGTGTTGGTGGTTAAAATCCATAGACACACCAAACTACTACAATGTTTGCCAAGCCTGAGCTGTTTAGCAATTGGGACAGATCACCTCTATACCTCTGTCATAAACTAAACAGATGAAGAACTGCAAGCAGAACTACCATAGTTCTTCGCTTTCACCCTCCATATTTCTTTCTGGATTTTATATCAAAATATGATCTAAATAATATCTCAACAGAATTTACTGACAACATAAGAAACAGATTCACACTACTAAGCATGATAGATCGAGAATCAAAGGAACTATGGTCTGAAGCCAGGGACATAATAAAAGAAGAATGCAGGCAGACACGTTCAATAAACAAAAAGAAAGAGAAAAAACCATGGATGACAGAAAAAACATTACAAGCAATAAAGAAAAGAAGAGAAGAAAAACAAAAGGGAGATAGGAACAAACAAAGAATTATGAATGCAACAGTACAACGGCTTGTGCAGCAAAATAAAGAAAATTACTACAACTACTAATGCAGCGAAAAAGAAGACAACACCAAAAGGAAAGAACAAGAGATCCTATTTCACAAGATCTGGGAAATCAAAAGAAAATTCAAACCAAGGACTGGGACGATGTATGATAATAAAATATAAGATAATTCAAGACCAGGAAGGAATAAAAAGATGTTGGATGCAATATGCAGAAGAATTATACAAAAGAGATGACAAAATGAAGGACACATGGAATGAACACGCATATGAAGATGAACTCCAATCCTAAAAAAGGTGGAAACTGCAATAAGAGAAAGAACAAAAAATAAATCAGATGATATTCCAGTTGAGCTTCTGCAAGCCACATTGACAGAGTCAACTTTAGTGCTAATCAAAATACATTAACAGATATGGAAAACAAAACAATGGCCAACAGATGTGATCAATATACATCCCCATCCACAAAAAGGGAGACACAAGAGACTTCAATAACTATAGGACCATAGAACTGATAACCCACACAAGCAAAATCATGGTCGGAATTCTACAAGATAGAGTCCAAGCATACATGGAAAGAGAGATCCCAGAGGTCCAAGCAGGGTTCAGGAAAGGAAGAGGCACTAAGGATCACATTAGAAACACATGATGATTAATGGTGCACACCAGGAAATTCTAAAAGAAAATCAGCATATGCTTTATAAACTATAGCAAAGCTTTTGACTGCATAAATCATGAAAAGCTATGGAATGCCCTTAAAGACATGGGAGTGCCAGCACATCTGATAGTCCTGATTAGGAATCCATATTCAGGACAAGAGGCTACTGTCAGAACAGGACATGGAGAAACAGAATGGCTCTCAATTGGCAAAGGAGTCAGACACAGCTGCATCCTTTCATCCTATCTGTTCAACTTGTATGGAGAACATATTATAAGAAAAGCAGGCTTGGACACAGAAGAAGGAGAAGTGAAAATAGGAGGAAGGAATATTTAAGATATGCAGATGATATCATGATACTGGTAGAAAACCTTACAGACCTGGAACACCTACTAAGGAAAATCAAAGAAGGAAGTGCAAAGGCAGGCTTCATAAGAAAACAAAAATAATGACGACCGAGGACCTTCACAAGTTCAACCTAGACAATGAAGAAATAGAAATAGCAAAAGAATTCCCATACCTGGGATCAAACATTGATAGAAATGGAGACTACAGTCAGGAAATCAGAAGATTAAGAATGGGGAGGTGGCTATGAAAGAACTAGAAAAGATTCTAAAATGCAATGATATACAACTCAGTACAAAAGTTAGAATCATACATGCCACTGTATTCCCTACTACCATGTATGGATGTGAGAGCTGGACAGTTAAGAAAGATGATAGAATTAAAATCCCTTTCCTTTATCCAAACCATTCCCTTTTGCTTCCTACAACTTATTCATTATGTCTTTTGTATTTATACATTGTGATACTTGAGGTTTGTAATAATTATTTTCATATCAATTTAGTCAGATGCTCGGCTTAACAATGAAACATAATTTTTTTTCAGATAGTCAACCTTGTAATAATGTAATGTGGAAGTACAAAAACAGATAACAAAGAACATTACAGATGCTAAAATTTTATATATTATTATAATTTTTGTAAGGATTATATTAAGTAGGGTGAGCAAGTGTCTTTCACAGTGCTGCTGGTTGCCTTTCAAAATAAAATACTGCTGATGCCTGCCAACTTTGTTTCCAATGTTCTACATGTCTATTTAA
>CM034706.1:102835754-102851296 GCA_020142125.1 Phrynosoma platyrhinos
ATAAATTTATTTATATACCGCCCTGTGGCAAGCCAATCCAGGCGATGTACAACAATAGAATACTTACAGCTTAAAATAGTATAATTCCCTCCTCCCCCCCCCCTTAAAAAGTTATTAAATCACATCACAATTAAATTAATTGGGGAATAAATTGGCTGTAGACAAATTAAAGGAAATGACGTGTGCAGCTAAATGCATGATGTCAGTAAGGGAATGATGTCATATCAAGTAATATGATATCACTTCCGGTGGGGAGGGGTTTTTAAATTTGTTGTTGTTATTGTTTATTTATCTTGTCACGTGGGGTGAAGGACCACCCATTTGGGTGGTTACACCTTCATCTACACACGTGACAAATTTATTGGTTTATTGTGTTATAATAATAGTTATGGCCTGTTTAAACCCATAAGAGGCTTCTTGTGTCCTTTGATCCAGTGCAATGACTGGAAGTAGTGTGCCAAGGCTTCAATCAAGGCTCTTTCCCAGGCTATCATGGATTGAACCCATGAAGTCTTTCCCATGGAATTTGTTTGTCTTTCCACTGAATTACTAGCCCTTGAAGTAACAAGGTTCATATTGATGGGTGTGATAAAGTATAATTCACATTATATATGTGCAATTGTCCCTCTGTATCAACAGAATGTTTATCCACAGATTCAATCATCCACAGTTTGAAAATATTAATATATATTTATAAATTTCTAAAGCAAACCTTGAATTCACCATTTTATGTAAGAGAAACCATTTTACTACCCTATCATATATAATGGTGCTTGAATATCTATGGATTTAGGTATCACAGGGTATCCTGGAACCAAACCCCAGTAGAGATCAAGGACCCACTGTTTTTTATTTTATTTTGTTATTTATAGCCCAACTCTATCCCAATACTAGACCTAAGATCAACATCACAAAGCACATTTCAAATGTATTGTAATGAGTAAAAATGATATATTCCATCCACTTTCTGTGCATCATGCATGATTTTTAAACCTCTCTCACTCCCCCATACACTTTACCCTCCCCCCAAAATTAAACACCCCGGACTTTGTAACCTTTTCCCCCAACAGTGACTATAATTATAGGTCATTTTGACATAGCTGAGATCATGAGACTAATGCCATTTATCCTTGTCATTTCCACTGGCAGGCAATTATCTGTGCAGGAGGCAAATCAGGACAAGGTTTATTTGATAGTATTATTGTTTTTTTAAGTGCATGTCCTTAATTTAACTGGCTGCCCAGTGGTCACTTTGGGTTACAAGTTTCTGTAATAGCTGAAAGAAAATATATTGGCTTGCTGAGGTACAATGATGCTGCCTTCTCGTCAATCTTCATCAGAGTATGGACAAAACATTTTTCTTTCTCAAGGAGAGTCCAAATGTTTCTCTTTTATGGCCAACACTTTTGAAAGTTTTGCATCACTAAGCTGAGTGAGTTAGCCATCTCAGGCAGGAAACTTTAGCCATCGCAGTAAGGCTGAAAAGTTTTAGTTATTTAATTTGTTGTTTACCAGTTATTGCACATTTATCCTCAGGAATGAACAGATACATGCTTGTGATGATTTTCTCTTTCATGTGCCAAAACATCTTAGCTGGATTTAGATAGTAAAGAGGAGTTGGCTGGTTGGGGAGGTACTATTGCTGTTTCAGCTCGGATGGGAAGATCTCTTGGACCAAACATGTGTGCTATTAATCAGAAATCTGTTCATCCACCCCATGCCCTCTATTCTTCATTAAAATACTGCATAATACCCAGCTTACTATTCCTTCCCTTCTACTGGTACAACCAGGCAGCTAGAATGGACTCAGAATTATCAAGGACTGTTCATAGTTCTACATACACCCCTTCCTAAAGAAATCTGTCAACCCACACAATATGATCAGGAATGTGTGGCACCCTACAGAAGCAATGACAATTCATGAAGGATCAGGGCTACATCTCCCATCTTCCAGTCTTGGGAATCCACGGTTTATACTGTATTTGCCAAATTTTAAATGAAATTGGAAGTGTTAATAAGGAAACATGAAACCAGTATTTTAGGGTTGAATGAGGTGTGTATGGTGAAATAACATTTAATGTTTTTATGTAGTTGAAGAAAAAAGCATGAATCCATAGACGCATATGCTGAAATAATTTGTCTTTAGGTTCTACAGGATACCTAAATTTAAATGGGGGAATGAGGCAGTTCTCAGTTAGGGGGGTTGCAGACTGCCAGAAATAGTGCAAATTGAGTCCATTTTTAGGGTTAGGGTTAGTGCTAGGGAATCATGGGAACTGTATTTTGTTGTGGCACCAGAGCTCTCTGACAGAGAAGGCTCAATGTCTCAGAAAAAAAAACAATTCCCATGACTCCCTAGCACTAACCCTAGCCCTAAAAGTGGACTCAATTTGCACTATTTCTGGCAGTCTGCAACCCCCATTACTTATTTATTTGGTGATGTGGGAGGGAGTCAAGGGTATTTGCCATGAAGGTGGAAATTAATTTGGAGAAATGTGCTATAAAAACTCCTCAAGTTGGAAAAGTTGCACCCCATTTCCTATCAGACCTAGACCTGTTCAAATATGATACAAGTTTTAGAGTTATGTTCTATACAGTAATTCAGTACATCCAAGAAACAAAGCTCCTGTGGAGTTTACAAGTAAAAACTAAGGCCAGGATTTTATGAGGCCTTCTGCTGATGGAAAAGCCCATAAATTGATCTTAGATTATCTGACATCCTCTCTATTATACTCTTATGGATTCACAACTCTTGTTCTCATCTTCATCCCTTAAGACTAGATATTTTGGGCATGTGAAATGTGTGTTGGGAGCCAGCATGATGTAGTTTGAGCATTGGATGACAAGTATGGAGATCAAGGTTTGAATCCCCATTCAGCCATGGAAACCCAGTGAGTGTCCTAGGACAAATCACACTCTCTCAGCCACAGACAAAGGCAAAGGCAAATCCTATCTGAATAAATCTTGTCAAGAAACAATATAAACACCAAAATATGTGTATGCAGTGGGAAAGCACCACCTCCTAGAATTTTTTTTAATGGTCTTGTTTGGTCAGCATAAGGAATCAGTTGGCTCCTGGCCTGAAAAATAAAATTTAAAACAAACCACAGGTAAAACAAAATGGAATACGACCTACCCTTACCACTAACCAGATCTTTTTATCAGTCTGCCACCTATAATCTTATTTATTAATTTTTAAAAGCATCATAACATTTATTTTCATGTCAGCTGTAAGAGTTACTTTTAATCACTTATAGTTACAAGAAAAGTCTGCCTTTAAAGAAAAAAGTGTAAAATAAATATACTTCTAGCCTGTTTATAAAGGAAATATATGAACAGATTAAATCTGTATGTAAAATTAAATCTAATGATGAAGCATTCAAGACAATGCAGACTGGCCTAAAGGGGCCATACAGAGCTGCCCCTGGGAGTGGCAGATTGGGGCTGTGGCAACCGCACACTGTGGCCCCAATCCTCCTTTTTGCCACCCCCCCAAAAAAGTGGTAAAAGGCCACTCCTTTGGGGGGTGGCAAAAGGCTGTCCATTCAGCTGTGTTCAGTGTGTGTGTACCCTGCACCAAGAGGGCACCATGACACCATGCGCCATGCAAATGGGTGCACAGCATCAGGACAGCATTAGGGTGGAGTTGGGGCAGCCAGCATGCAGCTGCCCTGCCCCAACTCCACCCCCAGGCTGGCCCTCTAGGCTGGTCTGCAAAGCCCCAATGTTAAACATATCAGCTTCTGGTAATTAATCATATTCTTTATTCTGTTCTGTTTGCTTTTTAAACATCTTCTGCAATTTTAAGAATCATATTTTAGTGGGGAAAAGAAATCATATAGGCAATGGCTAAAACCAAATTACTCCATTTGTCTCAGAGAAGCTGTCATTTTGTAATATCAACTATGTTTTCATATCATTAGTAGCATCTGTGTAATGGAGATTTTTTAAAAAAGACAGCCTCAAAATTTATGAGGCATCATTTATTCTAACTGAGTGCTTGCTCTATGTTAGCATGAAGGCATTAAGGGAAACTTCACAAGTAAAGCATACTTGTTACTGTACTTGTGTCATAAACTTCATCTTTGCTGCTGTTTGGCTTCTTGGATTTCAGTTTACTGATACCTGAGCCTTATCCTGTTGTGAGTGTGAACTCAAATTCATCTTTCATAATTTGAAATCAGGAGTGTCTCCAAAATGCATTGTCTTCTTTTCCAGACACAGAGGTCCAGCTGTTAAATTCAAGTGTATCTCAGAACCTGGATTTGCCAACTGAGGCAATCTAATGATTTGGGCTAAAGTACACAAAGGTCTATGCCAAATGAAGTTTGCCAATCTTTTATTTGTCTTATGTCTCTTATTAAATCTTCATGAAAAATACATTGCTTTTTTTTTTCAGTTTTTCTGATTCCCTCCTCCCATCAGCTATTGCACTTGAGGAGATGTGCAAACATCCAATTCAGTTCCAATTTTTGCATTTGGCAAGATTTCTCAAAGTTTCTTGATTGAAAAATATACTTGCTTTGTGGTCATGTATGCAAGAATAAAGAAATATTCAAGGTTCAACTGATTCAAGGCCCAGCTGAGAGTCTATTCCAGCTGTTTTGTATGGGTCTATATTTTAAACAGCTGCTTAAACTGGAGAAAAGCCAGAACTCATGATTCCTTATTGAATTACACACTTCTTCCATAATGAACTGAGATGTTTAACATGCAGAAGACATGGACTAAGATTGTACAGAGGGGCTGTGTAGGATAAATGTCCACATGTGGAATTATGCAGTGTTCATGCTGCACAGTCTTGTGTTGAATGGCACAGGGGGGAAGCAGATGGCTCAAAGCGCCATCTTCAGGGCAAGGAAGGGAAGGGGCAACCACACGCTGGGCACCTCAACCCCTTCTTGAAGACATCGTTGGAGCACCGGACCCTCCGCATGGCTGGTGCTCCGAGGATGTCTGTCCGCTGCAGTGGAAAAGGCGCCGAAGGTGCACCGGCAGCCTTTTGCGGCGCACCTTCAGCGTCTTGTGGAAGGAGCACTATTTTAGCACTCCTTCCTGGGGCTGGGATGCTGCGCTGCGGGGCCGAGGTGTGTGGATACCTCGGCCCTGATCCACAGCTTCCCGGGGCAGCCTTGTGCCGCCCATCTGCTTCCCCCCCATAGTTACGCAACTGAATGCATTTCTGCCTAAACATTTGCATATAGAATGGTGCTGCATGTGCAACTCTGAAACCTTGAATTGAATGTGGATATTACTTTATACACACACACTTATGTACATGTAAGATACTGATAGGATGATGGCTATGGTTTCCCAGGCATTATTAAACCAGGAGAAAAGAAACAGTGCATATGATACAAAAGAACATGCTAGATTAACTGACCATAAAGCATGGTTAACTGACCATTCATGTTTTTTCTAGAGAGAGCTGGTGTGAGGAGCATTTCATTATATTTCATTCAGAATAAACACATTCTCAAACATTTTCTCAGGGGCAGGGTCCACCATTAGCCATGAAAGTATCACAGCTTACTTCTTTTATTGCTAGGCTGTTTGGTTTTGTTGTAAAACATGCAATTATTTTTCCCCTTTACATTGTTCTAGACTTACCATTTTTCTGAGTCATAGCAATAGCAAGTGCATTTTTACACTGCTTATCAGTGAACTAGCATTTCCTAAGAGGTTTACAATGTGTAAGCCAATTGCCCCCAACAAGCTGGGTACTCATTTTACCAACCGATGAAAGGATGGAAGACTGAGCGAACCCTGGAGTCCTGCCTGGAATGGAACTCACAACCTTTTGGCTGCAGTACTAGCATTTAACCATGACACCACCAGGGCTCCCTATATGGGAGATAGGAGAAAAATTATAAAAACTGCACTCAACAATGGTGAAGGGTTTTTTTAAGTTTCTTTTTCTAGGAAGGCAAGAAAAGCTTTGCAAATTTTCTTGGTGGGGGGAAGACAACTGGAAATGTGTGGTATGATTCTAGAAGAATCAAGGGTCCCTTTAAAATCATGTTGGTCGAGATAGGGTTAAGCCATTGCCATGCTTTTTAGTACTGAAAGGCTGTTAATCAGTGGTTCAAATCAGAAATGTGAAGGGCATTCCAGTCTTTAAAGCAATCAGAGCATCTTGTTTTCTCCACCAATTAAAATTTAAAATCCAAAGGCTTATCAGGGAAACAGCATTAAAAATCCAACTAGAGGTATTAAACATATAGAGAATTTGTTTCATTCTCAATGAGAAATAGTGTCTTGTCTTATTGAGATATCCTACACTACTGGTCAATGACTCTGAGGAAGAAAAAAGAAGTCCCAAAATGCAAAATTCATTGAATAATATGTGGGTGGGTGGGAAGACAATGAGAAGAAGGTTTTTAAAGTTTACATTCTGCCATGCAAAAAGGAATAAAGTGAAGAGTTATGCCCCTAAATCTAACATATTATCTTTGATGATGCTCTCTAAATGAAGTGGGTAGGGAAGAAGGAAAGCATAAAAAAACTTCCCCTACATAATATTTTAGATGGGATTTCATTTGTCAATCATTGTATTTATCATGTTCAGTGACTTTTATTTTTTTAAAAAATGAAATACTTGGACGTACCATCTATCAAGAAGAACACAGTGGGAGACAACACAATTTAAGAAATGCACACAATGGAGATAGCTGAAAGATGACTGGTGACACGAGAGAGAGCAGCATTCAAAACAGGGGGTTTGCCTCTGTGACCATTTCCTCACAGGTCACACTTACAGATCCAGGCACCCTGAAAGTAACATCATGTTATTTTCCAGTTCCCATTTTTGCCTGATCTATGGCTGAAATAATTTGGGTGGGTTGGTAGGGGTTCTCAGGTAGGGAAAAAGTTAACTCACCTGTTTTGTCTTAGGATATGATTCTGAGGCAGAAAAACTGCCCCCAAACAGCACAAATCATTTTTTAAAAGAGTTTCAGCACATGTTGGAAGATTGTGGGCTTCAGGGTTTCATGACTTATATTTCCCACCACATTCCAAAATCTAAGCAGGTCCAGTTTAGATAGATGCTTTGATGGAAGATAACACAGGGTATATTCATCCACGGACAAAAATATTTAGAGAAATATTTATATTCTCCCTGCATCACAAGATCTCAGGGTGGTGCACAAGTAAATTTATTTTAAACGCTTTAAGATAATTTAACATTTAAAATAATAACTTATGGTTAAAAACTTATTAAACAATATAACAAGTTAAATCTGCTTTAAAGGCTAAAAACTATGATCAAAAACTATTCAGTTGTACATTTTGGAAGCAATCAGTTGGGTTCCAAATGATCTAGCGAAAAGCCATGTTGTAACATGGCACTAAAATGAAGCCAATATTGGCACTAATCAGGATTCTACAGGGAAGGTATTGTTCAAATAAGGCACAATTGCAGAAAAAGCCATCTCTCCAGTCTTTCCACAGGTGAGTAGCTTACATTTATTTCAAACTATGCAGTTAAAGCACTCTCATACCACTTTAACTGCCATAGCAACATCCTATGGAATCCTGGAATTTGCAGCTTAAAGAGAAATATTTAGAATGCTCAGCCAGAAATGTCTAGTGCCCCACCAAATTCATATCTCAGGGTTCCATGGGAAGCAGCCATCATAGTGGAACTAGCATCAAGGTGTAATCATTGTGTAGTGCAAATGAGACTTTAGTGTACTTGTAAGTAATTTCCATCATTCCTGGGCAGAGCACAATTTCAGCTGGCCTAGTGTAAGCTAGGTCTTGTCAACCTTGGTCAGTCAGGTATGCATTCTAACGGCTAGTCTACATGTATGTGCAATATTGTGTGTGGCCAGATAACCATCTATTTGATTTGAATGAGGACTATTTTAATTGTGTAGATAAGTGTATTGTGTAAATTTGTATCTTGCATATGCTCTTTAGTAAGAGACTTGTGCACCAGACACCTATAGCTGTCCCATTGCAAAGCTATTGACAGTACTGGGAATTATTAGGTCCAAAACACACTGCAGAACTAATCCAGTTTGAAACTGCTTTAATTGCTCTGACTCAGTGCTAGGGAATCCTGGGAATTGTAGGGCCTTTACAGACTGCCAGAAATAAATGCAGCTTGAGGCCACTTTAACTATCCTGGCTCAGTGCTAGGGAATCATGGGAATTGTATTTATTTTTTTCTGGGACATTGAGCCTTCTCTGTCAGAGAGCTTTGGTGCCACAATAAACTACAGTTTCCATGATTCCTTAGCACTGAGCAAAAATAGTTAAGGTGGCCTCAAGCTGCATTATTTCTGGAAGTCTGTAAAGGCCAGTAGTTTATTGTGGCACTAGAGCTCTCTGAAAGAGAAAGCTAAATGTCTCACAAAACTACAGCTCCCTGAATTCCCTAGCATTGAGCCAGGACAGTTAAAGCAGTCTCAAACTGGATTATTTCTACAGTGTGTTTTGGACCTTACATAGGGCCTTTACAGACTGCCAGAAATAATGCAAATGGAGGTCACTTTAACTGTCCTAGCTCAGTGCTAGGGAATCATGGGAACTGTATTTGTTTCTGAGACATTGAGCCTTCTCTGTCAGAGAGCTCTGGTGCCACAATAAACTACAGTTCCCATGATTCCTTAGCACTGAGCCATGATGGTTAAAGTGGCCTCAAGCTGCATTATTTCTGGCAGTCTGTAAAGGCCCTACTTAAATTTATATGTCACCTTTCTCCCATGGGATTCAAGGCCATTTACAACCTTTTTTAAAATACACACAGACAAACACACAATTTAAAAACTTTCAGTACAAAAGTTAAAATACAATTAAACCAAATTTCTGTTTTAAAAACATCCTAGTTAACAATGCAGGTTAAAGGCAGTTTTTAAAACACACATACATATAAAACATAAGAAAACAAAAACAGCACTCCCTTCTCTCATTAAAAGCTTGGTCTGGGACATCATATTAAAAGCTAAAACCCTCCTTAAATTTTTTTTAAAAAAATTCTCCTGCTGACTAAAAAAACAAGAAAGGAGAGTCCAAATGGACCTCGCATGGAAGAGTTCTACAAACAGAGAGCAGCTGGGATTGTCAGCCAGTGGAGCTGTTTCAACAAGGAGGACACATGATCTCTATAATCTGCCCAGTCAACAGCATTTTGGACCTGCTGAAGTTTCTGATGTAGCAGCCCAATGTAGAGGGCATTACAATCAGCCAAATGGGATGTAATCAAGGCATGTGTCACCATAGCCAAATCTGACATCTCAAGAAATGGGTGCAGTTGGAGCACCAGTTTTAGCTGTGCAAATGCACTCCTGGACACTGCTGAAACCTGGGCATCCAAGCTCAGCTTTGAGCCCAGGAACACACCCAAGTTGTGAAGCTGAGATTTCATGGGGACTGTAACCCAGTCCAGCAGGGCTGAATCCCTGCTTCCTGTTCTGCCTTTTGACTGACCAGGAACACCTCTGTCTTGTTTGAGTTAAGTTTCAATTTGTTTGCCCTCATCCATCCATTACTGACACACTGAGTTAGCACAGAGACGATTGCCTTGGAATTGGTTGAAAGGGGGAGGGAGAGAGAGAGAGAGAGAGAGAGGTAAATAGGATACTTGACATGCAGAAATCTTATTTTCAGCCACAACCTTGTGTTCCTTATAATAGGTGTTTTTATCTGTTTTGCCCTGACATATGCAAGCTCACAACTTCTTATTTGGATCATCCATTGATTTAATCATTAGCTGACAAAGCCTGTCAGTTTTTCAGAGCTGGTGCACTTCAGTTGCTACAATGACCATTTTTTAAATCCTTTGACTTAGCACCATGCATTTAACTATTCCATCCTTTCCCTGATGTTAGCAACCTGCTATTTGCCTGACACATCCTTCCACCCTTATACAGCATTTTTCACACTCTCTGCAATATATAAACAATAATCTGGTTGTGAGTGCCTCCAGAACAGACAATCCATTCTGAGTATGAAATATATATATATATACAGAGGTAAGACTCTATTTCATCTCTCTCCTTACCGCACCTCACCCTCTCCCAGAAAGAATGCAACAAGAAAATGAAACATGTCATATTCCTTTGAGATTAAGATGCCTTAGTCCCACTTTTCACAAGTGGTCAGAGTAATTCCTGTGAATGTATAATTTATTGATGTCTGCAGAGTGCTTTAGGTTTCTCGGGAATAGAAGGTGCTATATAAATGCAGAAGCTATGGTTCTCTTAGGAGAGAAATTACATTAAGGAGCATTTGGAGTCCCTTAAGCCATGGCATTCCAACCAGCAGCCATCTCTTGCAGGAACCTAATGAATCATTTCAGAATTATTTTTGGATATAATTTTTATTCAGATAAAAAGTAGGTTAAGGAAGAGTTGGATAACAGAGTTTGAAGCATCCTAAAGCACCAACCAATCAGTTGCTAGTAGTCTTAAGGAACTAGTTCATAATTAACTCTTTATAGGGCAAATTGCAAAAGCCTTTCCAAGCAATAATGTTCCTCTCAACAGCAATCTAAGTTTTTCATATTTCCTAACATCCATGCTGTTGTACTTCAACACTTTTCCATCTGACCCTTTTCAAAAACAGAACTGTATACTCAGGGAACAATATATTAAAAGCTTATTCAATTTCAAAGTTAGTGGTAAAGACTCTCACTCAATTGATGAAACTCTTTAACTAACACTATAATGAAGGTATGAAGAGTCATATAAATCATATATTCACTTATCTTAATGTCTATTGTACCAGCATTTTTACTTGTTTTCCTGTTGAGCACCTATTTTTGTGCTTGTTTTATTTTTTAAGACTTTTTTAAAAAGACTCCAGAACACATGGCTGGAATCCTTCTGGTGACATGTAAACATGTAATATCAAGTTACATACATGCCTCTTTTTTTTTTTTTCAGGGAGGGATGTTGAGGAAGGAACTATTCAATAGCTGCACAAATCATTAGTTCACAAATCACTATTCACTAGTTGCACAAATCCAAAACATCCCTCCTGGGATGCTGCCACTGTTGTTTACTGGATAGTGGAAAAGCAGGGGAGGATGAGATGAGATAGCAGCCAAGAGAAAAGAGAAGAGGAATAAGATCACTATCCTAAGCTGCCCTCAGAACAGAATACAGAGAAACAGAATGGTTCCCATGTGGCAAAGGTGTCAGGGAAGGCTGCATATATCACCCTATCACCCTATTCATTCAACTTGAATGCATAAAATATTGTATGCAGGGCAAGCACAATACAACTAGCAGAAGCAAGCAAAGACCTGGAACAAATAATGAAGAAGTCAAGGAGGAAAGTGCCAATGTTGGATTAATGCTGAACATTAAAAATAACAACATACACACAAATAATGACCACAAAAACTCTATAAGAATTCATTCTAGAATTCAATTCAATGAGAAAATTGAAACAGACGAGTTCTCATACCTCGGTTCAAGTATTAATTAGAACAAAGACTGCAGTTAAAAAATCAGAAGAAGACTAGGATTGTGAAATTGCCAATCATGAAAAAACTGGACAAGATCATAAAGTTTAAAGACATAGCTTTGAATCCTAAAGTGAAGATTGTACAAACCATTGTATTCTTCATCATCATATACAGATGTGAGAGCTGGAGAGTGAAGAAGGCCGATAAGATTATATATATATATATATATATATATATATATATATATATATATCATTTGGGATGAGGTATTGGAGAAGAGTACTGAGAATACCATGGAGGGCTAAAAAGACATACAAAGGGGTTCTAGAACAGGTCAAGCCTGAATTCTCCATGGAAGACAAGATGACTTGATTCTGTCATACTTTGGTCACATTGTGAGGGGGAAATAAATAATTAGAAAATACAATGATACTAGGAAAGGTGGAAGACAGAAGAAAGAGAGGAAGACCACATCCCTGAGGATGGATTCAGGGAGACATGGGTCCAGGCCTGCAAGACCTGAGTAAAGTGGTTGAGAACAGGGTGCTTGGAGATGTCTCATCCACAGGGTTGCCATGAATCAAAGTTGACATGAGGGCAGTTAAAAACAACAACAACAACAACCCAGGCCTCCAACCAGCCATTGGAGATTCAGAATGCAATGCTTATTTTGTTCTTGAAGGAAGAAACAAGACATTTTAAAAATGTGCTTCCCACTGTGAGAAAGTGCAGATCAGGACTTATTTGATGTGTAAAATTTGTGTATCTTTGCATGCACAGAAACCAGCATTTTCTGCACAGGAAAAACATTTTCTGTTCACAAAACAATTTTTTTTTACACAACCATACTATTTTATATTCACAAAATGCTGTCTTCTGGACAAAATTACCATGTACAAATTTTCTATAGAACATGTCCAAAACTGTGAAGATTCTCATCAATCCCAACACTCAAGCAAAATGGGAGTGGGGAGGTTTGACAATTTTAATAATTTTAAGAATATTTTTCAATTTTCTTTCCATCCCTATAGGACAGTGCTTCCCAAATCTTGATCCTTCAGGCATTTTGTATTTCAGCTCCCAGAAGCCCAGGCTAGATTGTACAATAGTTAGGAATCCTGGGAGCTGAAGTCCAAAACATCTGAAGGACTAAAGTTTGCAAACCACTGCTATAGGAGATTCAGAATAGTGACTTTCATTTTCTCCCCTTGATTGCAGTCTTGACAGTGTTCCTGAGGTTGACAGCTGTTGTGGTGGGGGCAGATGTGTTCAGTTGTAGAGCATTATGTTCTGGTCTCCTCTTTGCAGTATCTTGGCCACTGCATATTAGGAAGTATTTTGCAAATGACTGCTTGCTTGCCACTGTGGTACAGTAAACATGTACACTAGCATACCTTGGTTCTTCAGGCTGATTCACTTAGAGCAATTAGGTCAGATAAATTTGTCATTCATTTTTTTATGAAGTCCAAAACATCTGTCAAATTGATGAAGAAATTTTCAATTTTAAAAATAGTTCTTAACAAAAATATCAAGCAAGCAGAATTCTCACCCATCCTTAACATTAACCACAAAACAGTTCTCATCAGTCAGCACAAACTTTTACACTTGACAAAACACTTTGGGAAACTGTGGTGTTAGATAAGCCAAGTGGCAAGGGAAATAATCAACCTGACCTGGAAGTTTTAAGCAGAATTGAAAGTAACTGGTCCATGGAGAAGGAGGAACAGAAAAATCACAGTGCAAATGAACCAAATTCTGTCTTCTTAGGAAACCTACATTGCCTCACCTTTCAAGTTTATCTGACTACCTCTTATTTGGAAACTGCAGGCAAGAAGGTAATGAAAAGAAACTACCAGGGTCAGAAGCAAAGATCGTCATCTGCAAAAGGAACAGCCACGATGTGAAGTTAAAAAGCTATGGTCTGTTAGCTCAAGACAGCAGGAAATTTGTTGGGTGCACAATCCTAGATGAAAGCATCTGCGAAGGTCACAGCTTGCAACCCAATTTAATAGCTAGATGAGGGGAAATCATACAATTGACCTTGTCTTTTGAAGCATGGGGAAGAAACATTGGAAGTAAAAATATTGCTCTATGAAGTAAGGTTAGTAGCATAGTGCTCAAATTCCAGAGTGTAAGCATCTAAATGAGATTAAACAGACTTTTTCCCCTAATGTTTTCCTAATGTTGCTGAAACCTACACTACTGCTTTCCTGTTAATCCTGACTTCTTTTCTTCTGTCAATCTCCATACTACGCAACCTTTCCCCAGTGGTGGGATTGCATACTCCTGTGAGGGAAGAGGTTGTGTAGATGGCAGCAGTGTTGCTAGTAGGGGTTATGCAGATGACAGGAATGTTGCCTGTAGGGTCTCCCATGTCAGGAAGTCTTTGCTACTAACTTTGCCAGACAGCTACTGGGCAAGAGCCCTGGTGGCACAGTGGTTAAATGCCTGTACTGCAGCCATTCACTCATAAACCACAAGGTTGTGAGTTCAGTACTAGCCAGGGCTCAGACTTAACTCAGGCCTGCATCCTTCCGAGGTTGCTAAAATGAGTACCCATCTGTTGGGGGGCAATGAGCTTACGGTTGTAAACCATTTAGACACTGCATAGCATGGTATGAAGTGGTCTATAAATGAAACTCCTTTGCTTTACTTTGTGCAGGGTAACACTAGTGAAGGATTTCACAGAGACAAGGCAGTGGCACCATAGCTAACACTTGTTAGTACTGCACAGAAGGAGGCATAGTAAACCATTTTTGAATGTCTATTACCATGAAGAATCTAGAATGAAATAATGCAAATTGAAACAATAGCGTCAGAAGATAACACTCCAAGATGGGAAGGAACTCAATGAGCTATTGAGGTACATCAAAAAACAACTATGAATAGCAATGTGGCTAATGACACATCTGGACTCCAACTTAAAAGTTGTTAACATTTGTCTACATAGTCACCATCCAGATTTACACATTTTCCCCAGCACTTCTTGACCCTCTGAATACCATTATTATAGAAGTATGCAGATTATGCCTTAAACCACTATACCACTTCATGAATGAGGTCATTTGTGTTATCAAATTGGTGGCCCCACAACAGATTTTTCATTTCTGGGAACAAGAAAAAGTCACTTGGGTGAGGTTGGGAGAAAGACACCCCCTGACACTTTGGGAGGGGTTTCTTGTTGTGCTGGACAAATAAGGACAGGAGACGCCTTGTTGGTCAAGGCGCACAGGAGAATAAGCACACCTGTGCGCCTTGCCCAATAGGTTTGGTTTTAAACCAAGTCTCACAAAGTTTATGGTTCTGTGAGAACTGGGGCGAGAGCTTGTTATTCATAGCTCTGCACTGCCACATGGAGGCAACCATTTTAGAGTTGAGACGGAGAGAGTAACATCGCTCCACTCTTTGCTTTTGGCTTTCTTGGCTTTGGCCTAGTGCTCTTTTGGGGGCTTTTGCTATTTCAGCTCTTGCTTATTTACTCTTGCTATTTTATCTCGCTCGCTCTGGGGGCTGAGGTATCTTCTTTAAGCAACCCGCGGGGGGGGGGAGCGAGTGAGGCCTTCGGGCCAGCCTTCTGGGGGTCTACACCCGAGGAGGGCTCTGTGCAAGACATCCTCACCAGGTGCAAGTCAGTTTGGTTTATGCTGGGACTTTAATGCTGGCAAGTATAAAAGATAACCCTGAAGGTTTGATCACAAGTGTAACACCTGTGGGGGTGGCCACCCTGGAAATGCCTGTGTTAGAGGTAAGCAAACAGGAGGGGGCGCTGTCCCACAGCCAGTGTTGCCTGGGGGGAAAGGACCTGTCACCAATTAAATATGATATAATAGAGGCATAGTTAACGGTTTACCCTAACAGAGAGGCTGTTTTATATTTATTTCAAGGTTTCTCTGTAGGTTTTCATATTCCTTATATAGGCCCTAGGGTTTATCATTTTGCACCCAATGTTCGTTCTGTGAGGGACTTGCCGAATGTGGTAAGGGATAAGTTAGCTAAGGAAATAGCAGCAGGGAGAATTTCAGGGCCCCATGATCAGCTGCCCATCCCCACACTGCATATATCCCCGTTGGGTGTGGTGCCTAAAAAAGCCCCTGGGGAATTTAGGCTAATTCATAATTTATCT
>CM034706.1:102862897-102876551 GCA_020142125.1 Phrynosoma platyrhinos
GGGACCCCACAAGTGAGGTCTCTCCTACCAGAGCTACAGTCCCCAAGCAGCACCCTTTGGGACCTACCCAAGAGGAAGGACCGGAACCACTGCAAAGCAGTGCCCCCGATACCTAACCCCTTCAGGCAGTCCAAGAGGATGCCGTGATCTATTGTGTCAAAAGCCCCTGAGAGGTCTAGGACCACCAACAGGGTCACACTACCCCTGTCGATGCTCAGACGCAGATCGTCGGTCAAGGCAACCATGGCAGTCTCAACCCCAAAGCCTGTCCTGAAGCCGGTTTGAAATGGGTCTAGATAATCTTACAGATAGATCACTCCTTCAAAACCGCTCTCATGTGGGGGGCATTTATATGCAAGGTCAAAGGTGCACATTTTCTGGGCTAATTTGGAATATCCCAGGTTCTTTTTGCTTTGATTTTTAGCCCTAGGGTGCAGCTTCAATTTGATTTCTGCCTGCTTTGGAGGTTTGCATCATCTAAATGCTCAGCCTTCAAACCAGGTGAAAACTACTTTATTTGGCCCATCTGGTTTACCTCTGAGATAAATGGAACAGAATTCCTATGATCCATATGGGTCTTGGCCACATAATTTAAAACCAGCTTAGGAGGAAACAATCCAGAACATTGTACATAATTGGATATAGCCCACTGTGTGGTATATCAACTGGAGAAGGTCACTGGCAGCATTGGATGTGTGAACACAGCCTAAGGGCCTAAGCAGACCAGGGCATCCAGAATGCCCTGGTCCAGAGCGCCGCGGGGCCATGGCAGCCACACCGCGGCGCTCCTGCAGCGACCCTAAAAGGAGCTCCAAATTGGCGCTCCTTTTAGAAGACAGGGAAAGTGCGCCCTAAATGCGTAGGGCGCACTTTCCCTGTCTTTTCCACCGCAGCGCGTGCGGACGCTGTGGCGGGAGGTTGCCCCCGGAGCGGCGGCCATGCGGATGGCCAGCAGTTCCGAGGGCAACCTCAGGAAGAGGAAGGAGTGCCGCGTGTGCGGCTGCTCCTCCTCTTCCTGGCCTCGGAGACGGCTCAATAAGCCATCTGCCGAGGCCCTAACACACCTTTGCATGTAATGGTGACCACAGAAAGTGACCAAATTCAATGTGGTGTAATGGACTGAGCATTTGACTATGACTCCAGAAATCAGGGTTCAAATCCCCACTCAACTATGTAAACCCCCTGGGTGACCCTGGGTGACCTTGGGCAAGTCACATCCTCTCAACCTCAGAGGAAGGCAAAGGCAGACCCCTCTGAACAATCTTGTTAATAGCTGCCATAAATTAGAAATGACTTGAAGGCACACAACAAGAACAAGAACAAGAAGAAAATAAAAAGCCACAATTGAGGAGGTCACATCAGATGCATGCATATGATTATACATGCTTGCACAGACAAGCAAAGAATTGCTACTTACTACATTTACTTGCATTTCCCACTGATATCACATTTATTAAGTATGAGTTGTTAGGCAATGTTTGCTACCCTTGCCAATTCAATTTGTTTTGGATGGATAATTTGAGTGATTGTGAAGTTAAAGATACTAGTTCTTAATTTTGAAAATGATTTGTTGTTGAAGCAATACCTGGATAGAATCCAAAATACCCCACAAATCCTCATGTGCTTTGAGTAAATGAGCTTCTTCAGAAGAATAATTGTCCATGGGGCAACTTTTGTTCTTCAAATATGTGGTTTCTATTAAGAATATCCTTATATCTTCCTGCACTATCTCTATTTTACTGTAAAAAGCACAAAACATGTCGTAATTAAAGATATCTTTTGTTAAATTATTGCAGGGCTGTATAAAATACATTATATACAGTCTGTGTCATTTTCACATTCCTTTACTTATTTACTCATGAGCTCCCATTTTCTACAGTAATTTGAAATGTTGCTTTCAAATCCATATGAATACAGTATTTGCATTTCCATATATATTTAAGTATCCATTGCTCTTAAAATATGCTTTCCTAAGACTACTATCCAATATCAATCTATCTGTAAGATTTTTTTTATATCATTGGAACATACTTTTGTATAGAGATACATAAAATTTTCATCTATCTATCTATCTATCTATCTATCTATCTATGAGAGAGAAAGAGAGAGTATTGAGTAGTGGTTTGAGCATTGGATGACAACTCTGACCAGGGTTCAATTGTCTGCTTCACCATGGAAACCCACTGGGTGACTGACTGAGTTACATCGTCTTGGACCAAGAAACCCCATGATAGGTTTGCCATAGGTTGAAGGCACACAACAGCATGCACGCACACACATACCCCACATATGTCAGCCTATATCATTGGTTCTTAGGATTTCATTCCATAAAATAAATTTAACTGATGTAAAACTTTGGAAAACAATTTAAATAAGCTCAAAATATATTAAAGAATTTAACAAGTTTAACCAAGACAATTTAAATTAGTTAAAACAGTAAATAATAAAAATATAAAATCATGGAGATGTACAAAATCAGAGTGAATTCAGGCCCTAAAGGCTTTAATAGCAAAATTTCTGCCAAAGCGCACATTTTAAAAATACATTATAATATACTTTTTCTGAGTTGAGAAATTCATTGCAACATTCAGAGAAGTATGAAATGTGATGGATAATAGATACCTTTCAATTCACACATCAGTCTCAGTGGTGGAGATCCGATCAGTTTATACAAATCAGAACTTGCAAAGATCCAATTCCTCAACCATATCAAGTATGAGTGTTAGCAGCAACAGCAGAAC
The DNA here is from genome assembly GCA_020142125.1 of Phrynosoma platyrhinos. Lineage (NCBI taxonomy): Eukaryota > Metazoa > Chordata > Lepidosauria > Squamata > Phrynosomatidae > Phrynosoma > Phrynosoma platyrhinos. The sequence goes on from CM034706.1 coordinate 102,865,639, forward strand.
AAACAGCAAAAGAACACAAAAGAACAATAATACAAAATGATGCAGTACTGCAAGTAAACTCCATGTGTTTGGAGTAGAGAGATGGATCTTCACTTTATTCAGTGTTGTCTCCTCAGATTTTCCAGTTCCCCCCCCCAAATTTGGGGGCTGTATTGCAAATAATAAAGACAATAAGGGCTTTTTTTCTGTACAAGATTCATTTTAGGAATAATAATAATAAAGGCTGACTCCTAGCTTTATTTCTTCATTCCATCTGCTTTAACTGCTATGCTCAATGCTATATAATTCTGGAATTTGTAGTTTTGTCAGATATTTAGCTTTCTCTCTCAGAGAGCTCTGGTGTTCACAAAAAAAAAAAAAAGAAAGAAAGAAAGAAAAACACTACTACTATTACTACCATACATCCCAGGGTTCCATAGGATGGAGCCATGGCAGTTAAAGTGGTACCAAACTGCATTAATTCCACTTTGCAGATAAAAATTTAGACAACCTGTTTGCATTTCCCCAATATAAAGGGTATATTTCTTTTGATGTACTCCTCAATTCAGAGTACTTATGGAGTGGTAAAGGGTGTTTGCATTTAAGGTGGGGGGCATGATACTGCTAGTTGATGTGAGAGAGGGAGAGAGAGAAACAGACAGATAGACAAAGAGATACCTTAACTGGTAAATCTAGAATCATGTGAAACATGATTAGAATCCAGCAAAAGCCTCTATACAGTTAGAACGTTCTTTATGTTTTTGCTAGACTGTTTTATTGTGGTGCCCAACATGTCACAAGTCATTCTCAACATGTCCTTTATGAAAACAAGTAGATGGCCTGAGTTCTAGATATTTGGGGAGACAGAAACATATGAGCGTCTTGCCCCCCACACCTTAAATGCAAACAAACATATATTTATTAATTCCAGTACTGCCTAAGACCAATAGTTGTGGGCTTCATTAAGGTTTCAGAGGATGGAAGGGTTTGATTTAATTTCGCCTTGAGCTGAATTTTTCTTGCTACAATAGCCCAAAATTGAATCTTCACATTAAAATAATTGTATATGCCCAGAAGAGCATTCATTCACGTGTTCATTAAAAGATAATTTCCCATTCCTTCTCATGAAACTAATTACAAAAACCTTGTCTGTTATGGGTTTTTTTGGTGCATATTGATACAGAAGCATCTGCTTGCTCAAAATTAATCATGGAAAGTTTCTGTACTTTATAATATTGTTTCTGTGTTATCCTATTTTTATGCTGGAACTTTTCCTCTCCCAACACCCACTAATGTTGTGTCCTTGACTTATGAACAACCCCCCCCTCCCCCCGTTATTCACAATTCACTTTTCCCTGACTTTTCTTTAGAGACTTATAAATATTCCCTTAAATATAATCATTCTTGCATTAGTGTTATGATAATTATATCAGTGCCTAACATGGAGGCATCTTAGATGAGATTTACTGAATCTTCTGAGGAAATACTCAGCTTATCAATATCTGTATGAGAGCCATCATTATGCAGTATTGTCTGTGCTGTAGTCAGCTTCGCTGAGGGTGCAGGAGGAAAAGCATTAAAAAGAAAAGAAAAAGAAAACCATGGGTTAATACAAATATAGTCATACTTAGATTAGATACACTGAAATCAATGACACTTTAATGAGTTAAGGGGTGACTGGCCAAAGACCTATTGATTTCAATGTCTTTACTCTAAGTATGATTAAATCTAACTCCATACATACTTTCCTATTAACTTGTATACCAATGTTAAAGGACCTGGATGTTATACATGAAGAAATCAGTGTAAAATACAAGCACTCTATTGTACTTTCCTCCTTTTAAACAAAATTAGGTTAATTTAACCTCCACCCATCCCTGACTACTGTCTTTGGTTGTCTTCCACTCAGACTAGTTTTCCTAAAAACAATTTTGGTCTGTCTGTGATTTTGTAGGCAATTAATAAGAAACAGAAGGGTTGAAACTAGAGAAAAGATCTAGTGATATGAAGTAGGAGCATGAGGCATATTACCTAGATGGACTAATGTGGTGAAACGACTACTCAAAAGCATAGCTTTGAAATCCTTTGCACATGCGCTAATAGCTAAAACTAGAACTTCATGGGGTTTTTTTTCAAAAAAGGTTTAGCAATAATTATTAAGTAACTGCAAATGTGGTGGACTATTTTCCAATGATCAAATTATTACTAGAAGGATTGTTCGACAGAAGGGCGGAGTATAAATAAATTTTATTATTATTATTAGAAACATGGGGATTGTCACATCATGGGGGCAATATGATGGGGGAAGACACAGAGGAGGGCCTTCTTGGCTGTAGCACCCCACTTATGGAAAGTCTGCCTCTTGGAAGCATGACTGGCACCAGCATTGATTTTTTTTGGGGGGGGGGGTTGCGCAACCTCAAGACACTTTTTTTATTAAACCCTTTGGGGCCTGATGTATTCTTAAGCATGGTGGTAGTTGGTTGTTTTTTTTAACTTTTAGGGGCGGCTCTGGGCTGTCCTTGCTAGCCACGGATTGAAGCCACTGCAACCATGTGCCGCAGCCCTGATCCTCCTTTTTGCCACTCCTGAAAGGAGTAGCAAATGGGCACCCTAAGAGCCAGCACACAGCTCTTTAGCGCCCCTTCCGATGCAGCACATAAAAATGCTGCACTGGGGGGACGTCCTGACACCGCACACCATGCATAACAGTGCATGCCGTCAGGACATCATTGGGCAGCCAGAGTGCAGCTGCCCTTCCCCATCTTCTTCTCCAGGCTGGCCCTTTGGGCTGGTCTGTAGAGGCCCTTAGTCTCTTTGGCCAGTTTTAACCTATTTGAGTCATTTAATATGCTGAATTTACTTCTCTCCCTCCTCCCTCCCTCCTCTTATTTTCTCTTTCTAATGACCAATTCTTGAGATCATTTCTGTGTAGCCATCTATCAGGAGTGTTTTGATTGTGTTTTCTGGCATGGCAAGGCTGTGGACGTGATGGCCCTTGTGGTCTCTTCTAATTCTAGGATTTTAGGATTCTCTCTCTCTCTCTCTCTGTGCATATGTGTGTATGTGTGGTGACACCACAGATTTGTACAACATCAATAATGTTAGAGAGCACCTTCTTTATGAAATCCTCTCAGAAAGGCCTACTTGGATGGCTGACTGGCTGGGTTTACACCCAAAAAAAATTTAAATAAATAAATAAATAAATATCCTGTATTTCTGTTTAACATAATCTTAAGTGACATACAAATGCAAACTGTCAAATTAAACATTTAGAGTGTCAGCAAAGATAGCAATCACACATATACACTCACATACAGAGAGACTATCAAATAGAAACCAAGGCCTCCCCTATGGTTACTGTTTGGGGAAGTGCTTTTCTCTTTGAAAGTACAGTAGAAAGATTTTACAGCACTTCATGTCTGAGCTGGTTTCTTAATTTTAGAATTGTTTGTTTCAGAATTGCTTTAGTTAATTTTTATTGCCAAGTAAATAATTCTTCTTAAGCTACAGTGGGACCTTGATATCCACTAGGGTTTGGTTCCAAGAGCTGCTGTGGATGCCAAAATATGCTCAAGCCCCATTATATATAATGATGCAGTAAAATAGTGGGTTTTTTTAAAAAAATATAAAATCAAGGGGTGATTTTTTTATTTATTTATTTATTTAAATATTTTCAAGCCATGGATGGTTGAATCTGTGGATAAAGAATCTGTGGATTTCAGTGACATTAATCATAATCTAGGACTGTATTTCAGTGACATTAATCATAATCTAGGGCAATAACATTCGAAATTCACAAAACAGTGATATCTTTATTGGGCCTACCAAAATTATCAAAATGCATTATGCAAGCTTTTTAAGCTCCTTTGGCTTTTTCATCAGACAAAAGTGTTTAAAAAACATATAAGAGAAAGGAAAAGGAGGACAGTGTTAGAGTCATACTTACTGTAACCCCTCAACTGGCATTGCCAGTGCCAATCTCCCTTCCAATCTACCAACTACTTCAACAACTTTATATCCATCAAGTAGTGTCAGAAAAACCTTCTTTTGGATGTCTTTGATGACCAAACATCATAGAACTGCCATTGAATGAGCTGTTTCCCATTCTCATTTTCACTTTCTAGTATCAATAAGCAGGACCTGCATGGAAATCCCTTTGTTTTATTGAAGGATTTATGGGAGTGAAATTACTTTGTAACTGTTACATGGCAACTATTAACACAGTCTTGGAAGAGACAACTCACATAGTTCAGAAGGGTGTGCCTGAGATGAAGCTAACCTACCACAAGATGGCAGCTAAAAGCAGCAAAAGTATCTATTCCAACCAAATTGTCATTTCTGGAAGGGGAAATCAATTCTGCACTATTCAGTTAGTTTCACTGAACAGGGGCCAGGGGAAGAAAGTAAGTGTAGCCAGGCTAAATCCATGTGAAAGAGAAACAATTAGTTAGTCTTGGTATTGTTATTATTACTTGCTACCATGTTTTGTTTTAGCTCTATTCAATTGTAATTCATGTTGTAAGTTGATTTAGATAGCACAATGGGAGAAAGGTGGGGTATAAATACATACATACATAAACACACACACACTAAATAAATACATAGTAGAAGTAACACACTTAAAGTTCTACCTTAACTAGCTGAATTCAAGAGCATGGAAGATTTTTTAAATATACTAAATATATATATTTAGTATATTTAAAAAATATACTTATCAATTTTATGTGTTGTTTTTTTCATATATATGGCACATTATGGTGTACCATAAGCTATCTAAATTTTGTCATCAGAGATACAACAGGGATACAACATTGAGGCAAATTTAAGATGATATTTTAGTTAAGGATAGCAAATTAGTGAGTGAACTTGGATACCTCATAGAAAAATCAGGTTTGGAATAGTGATTTGGAGGAAAATGATGTGGCACTAAGCAGATATTCTGGGGAGGTTTTAGGCATAAGGGCTGGCAAAAGAGAATGTGCAGAGTTGTATAAAAAGTAGGTCATGGTTGGAAATCTAAAGGTGGTGGACTGCAAAGAGATGAAGAGTTATGGAAAGATAATGACAGAAACATAGGAGTTGTACCAGTTTACCTGTAGCAAGGATTCTTTCTACTAATTCATCCTGGTTGAAGTAGGAGACTTTTTATTTCCTTCTGCTGAAACATATTTGTTATACGTAGTCTGCTTTCTCTTCTAAAAGTAAAGTAGCCATGGCTTTCCTTCAGTTTGCTAGCTGAACTCCAGAGAAGTGAAGGTCAAATATGAAGTTTGACAATGTGTCTTCTTGGGATGTCAATGTTTGCTTCAAAAATGTAGAATTTCAAAACTTTTCTCCCCTGTGGGTGAGGTCATGAGACATTTTTATCTTCATGTGACTTTCCATGTTTTAGGAGCTATGTTTTTTGACAAAAAGTGTGTAAAACACACTGTTTGTAAATAACCAACTTTTTGAAGAAAGCCCACCTACCTAAATAGTATTCTGTGTAAAGCCATATATTTTTCTGAACAAAAAAACCCCAAACCAGTCTGTGTGTATATGATTTTTAGTGGTTGTTTTTTTTAAAATAAATACCCTCTCCAAATGTAAAAAAAAAAAAAAAAAAAAAAAAAAAAAATTAGGGAAGAAATAAACATAGTTTGGACATTGTCTTGATGTGTGCAGATACTCTTCATTGAAAATAAGAAGATTTCTGAGCATCTACATCCCTAATGTCTTCCCTCTTTCTTGTTCTTGGTCACTTTCCAACCTGGGACCAGAACAGATGGGCAGGAAAAAAGTCTCAATCCTGCTTTTTCCCAAAGCTGGTCAAAACCCTGCTTCTTGCACAGTCCACTCCCATGGCACAGCAAACACACCACCTGTGATCCCCAAATACCTCCCATATTCACTGTCATGCCATCCCATTAGATGGCTGTCCCTTTGAATGGCCACACAATCACACAGATGATGCTCCACCTATACAGGGAATTGGAGCATCCGTGTGCAAGCAATATATTAGCAAATCTCAATCATGGAGGCTCCCCAAACATGCCCCCTTCACCCCCTTCACCTCATCCATCCCACATTGGGCTGTCTGGTTTGTGTAATTAAATCCATTAAAGCTGTTGCCCTTTCATTTCTTTGCTTTGTCACAGCTCCGCACTTGCATTGGAAGCATTTATATGTAGGCACAAAGATGTGTGCACCTTCTGCACTAAGCTGGACTAACCTGTGTTCTGTTTGCTTTGGTTTTTAGTCCCAGAGCATAGTCTTGGGCCAGTTTCTGCCCACTTTAGAGGCATGTATCATGTAAACACCTTCAAAGCAGTTGAAAACCATTTTATTTTGCACTTCTGTTCTGTCTGTAATATCAACATCTTTGAACCCCTTCCCTGGACCCCTCAAATGTTCAAATCAGTAATGGGATTCTCCTTCTCTTAAGGTGGTCCATACCGTTCCACAGTTCCAGAGTGGTCTTACAAGAAAGATGGTGGGACATGATATAGCACAGTGTTATGGGTATGTCTCTTGTTCTCTCTATGACTAGACTCCTCTATATTCTTTCCCATGATATATCCAGGGAAGTTACACTTTGGCCTCATTTGTGGTAGCCTTGTGTTCTTGTGTCGAAGGCAGATGTTTGTGCTATTTACATTGCAAAGCCATCCCTTCCCTCTCTGGCCTTCCTACATTGTATCCTAATTCTCCATTCTAGTACACTATAACAGGTTCAAGACTATTGAAACTCTTAGGTCCAAAGCACACTGCAGGGATAATCTAGTTTGAGACCTCTTTAAGGGCCGATGCAGATGGCCTGTTTTTTTATGAGCAAATCAACAGGCCACCTTCCTCAATGTTGAAGTGTTAAATGGTGTCTTACTATATTTTATACTACTTAAATATTTTAATTATATGAGTTACAGCCCTCATGTCACTGTGTAACATTTGAAATGGGCTTTAGAACCCAAAGAAATCTCATTGCCTGGACAGTAAAGGGAACTTTGCAGAAGTAGGATGTCTATCACATACCAAAGCTACCTTGTGGCATATGATATGAAATGATTATACAAAACACAGATTGCTCAGATTTCTTATTGAAGCTTATATCTCATTAGTAATGACAATACAAATCTTTTTTTTTTTTTTTTGTATTTTTTAAAATTCTTCTTGTGCTATGTTAGTATCTAACTGAAATTTCAATGAGCCCTGACACTGGGTTAACAAGCCTTTGCTGTTAGAAGCTTTTCAAGATAAACTTGCTAAAGCACTTTCAGTTTGCCTTGGATAATGGTAGGCAGCTAAACCATTAAGGTAATTACAAAGAGAAAGACATGAACTGAGGTAGTTTGTCAGAGCAAGGAAGTGTAGATCTAACTTAATTGAATTTCCTGAATAAAAAATGTATTGGCTAAGATGCTGTTGAATTTTAAGCAGCCTGCTAAACCCCTGTAGAAGAAGGCTCATTATAATGGAAAATGTTGAGTAAAAGAAGAATGATTTGAATATGCTGGGTTTAAAAACTTTACTTAATATAGTGTTCTTTTAAAAGTATCATTATCATACCATGGCAAAATTCAGTACAAGTGTAAGCCAAGCCTTTGAGCCATCATTATTAAGACTTTCAAATAATTCATGTTTCTGTTCTACTAATATACACATAACAGATTCCTAGTCAACTTTTAAGTAATACATTTCCATATATGAGGTGCCTTTAGGAAAACATATTTCAAATGCATGATCTACCACTAGTCAGACTAGTGGCTCACTTTGCTCAGTATAATCTCTTCAAGGTTTCAGGTAGCACTGATCCTTATATGGAGGTGCTATTGATTGATCCTAAGACCTCTATAGCTACACAGGGCTCTGTAACCCTTCCTCTTAATTATGGTCTTTCACATTGTATTTGGAAAGGAAAAGAATGAAACTGTTATGGAGGTCACTTAAGGCAAGATATGGTTTTAAAAAATGTTTAGGCTTCTGCCCAGGAAAATTATGAGAGTAAGGGTGAGGGCAGTTTAAATGGTTTGTAATTCAGTTTATAGTATCGAAAGGTTTCAAAGTCTTATAAGCCATCTTGGGAGAAAGGTAGGATATAAATGCAATAAATAAAAAAGTCCAATATAAAGATTCCTGTTCTACCTACCACTGCCCTGATTGTGCAGAGAGAGAATATGAGGCAGTACCTACCAGACTTTATCCCTTCCAATACTGGCATCTCCTTTTTCCTTTGTGTCATGTCTTGATTAGATTGTATGCCTGAGGATAGGGAACTTTATTGGCTGATCTTTTAGTTGTTAAGTGTTGTGTACAGTGATGGCATGATGATGAAGATGATGAGGGTGATGATGATAGAAAGTTCCCATCTCAATATACCTCACACATACACATGCATAATTGTGCAACAAGGGCAGTTGAATGCTTTCATTGTTGCAGAAACTCCAACAAAAGACCCACAGAGAAATTCAGAAAGTGAGCTTTTATTTCCAAGTAACGCACGGGCTTTTAGTGGAAATGAGTTCCAAAAAATCAAGAGCCTCGATTGACAGATCTTGAACACTTTTATAGAAAATTAATTGGCTTTGTGACATACAGAAAAACTCTTCTTCCTCACCTTCTATAGTTTTCTGATGTAGGCTCAGCATTTCCCTTTCTTGCAATTTTGTTTACATTTTAAGCAACTAGTTTGCAAAACAGTTTTAGGACAAGATAACCAGTCCTGGGACCCTTTAGTCCTCTAGGAAATGTTTTCAGGACAAATTGACAAGAACAGTGTAATTAGTTCGGGGTAGGCAACATTTCCCCTTTAAGGGCTGAGGGACTTCAGCTCCCATAATCCCAGGAGCTATTGGCCAACATGGGACTATTGGCCAACATGGCTGAGGCTTCTGGGAGCTGAAGTCCCTCGGCCCTTAAAGGGGAAATGTTGCCTACCCCTGAATTAGTTACTTAGTACCTCTGCGTCAGCATTTGTGAGTACAAAGTTTCAGAAAATATATTGCAGGGGAAATTTTTTAAAAAATATGTTAAGATTCTCTAGTCTGACCCCTTACAAAGTTACCTCATTATGATCTCATCTAGACTTTAATCTGAATTTTAAAGTTATTAGCAACAGTGGTGTGCCTGTTTGAGGGAACAGGATTCATTATCTTCAGTGCTTTCTTTAGATTAAAACAAAGTCATCACTCCACTATCATATTAAGCACCAGCCACCACTATTACATATAAAAAGTGTGTGTGGGCATTCTAGAAGGTTAATAGGAAATGGAAATGGTGTATTAATGGTAAAAGGAAGCCTTTGTGATGTGTGGCTAATAGAGCTTCCTAAGTGATTCTGATCCTCCCCTTTGCCACCCCAAAAAGAGGGGTGGCAAAAGGGAGTCCTAAGAGCCAGCACGCAGCTCTTCAGGACACTGCACTGGAAGGGTGTCCTGATGTTGCGTGCCATGTGTAATGGCGCACTGCATCAGGATGCCATCAGTGTGGGGTTGGGGCAGCTGGCGCATGGCTGCCCTGCCCCATCTCTGCCTCCAGGCCGGCCCTTTGGGCTGGTCTATAGAGACCTTAGATCAAGGGTAGGCAACCTTTCCCCTTTAAGGGCCGAGGGACTTCAGCTCCCAGAAGCCTCAGCCATGTTGGCCAATAGTCCCATGTTGGCTAATAGCTCCTGGGATTCTGGGAGCTGAAGTCCCTCAGCCCTTAAAGGGGAAAGTTTCCTACCCCTGCCTTAGATCTTTGTGGGAGCCCCGATCCCTGCTTATGCACACTCATTTCGAGACTTACCTGCTGTGATAAGTTTGTCTATCACTTTGTTAACAAAAATGCTAGAGTCCTGTGAGAGCAACCATGAATTAATATGTTTATAGGGGAATTTTAATAATAGCTCAAATGAGAGTTGTAGTATGGCTGTGGTGATAAGCAGCCCAGGATAACCACCCAATGTATATCAGGTCCAAATCACACAGAACTCCAGAGGCAATTCAAAATTAGTTGTAGTTTATTTAGGGGAATGAACAACATACACAGAAAAACGCATGGACTCACACACACAGAGACAGGAGCTAAGAAATCAAAGGTGTGGGAGGTGAACAGATTGAGGCTTTGCTAATGGCAATACTCACCAACAATGAGGCTTGCTTCAAATGGAAAGGACAGAAATGGACTCAGGTAGTTAGCTGGAAATGTGGGTGCAGCTGAGTACTTGAGGGAATGTAGAAGATTGACAGCATGCCAATCTGAAGTCAGCTCAATCCAAAAGCAGGGGACTGGTGCCCAATATTTATACTGTAAAATGTGCCTTAAGAGCAGAAATAAAGGATTTGAATTGAGTAACTATATATGACAAATTGTTTTCCAGAAAGGAATGTTACATAAAAATTGCACTAGATGTGTCTATGATTGTTTGGATAAAAGATTGATGGTTGCAGCATGTTTTCATACTCCAGACCGAGAGTTGTAAATCTCAAGAAATATGTGGTACTTCCTAAGAAAAAGGGCAAATTCCCACCTTGGCAAAATAGAGAATCTTCTCATTATACACCAGCATCTTCTTAAGACGGAAACACACTACTATCTTCCATTTATCACAGGGAATATGTTGATATTATAGCCCTCCTTTTCAACCTAGCTGAATTCACTCTTTATCAAAATTCCTTTTTGATATGAAGTTATATTAAATAAAAGAGGGTTTATTTTGGGGGGGTCAATCCATGGGCCAAGAACATTAGGGGGAAATTTGCTCATATTTACTTAGGTCTTGACCTACACAGTGGCTCTTTATCCTTTAAAGCAGGGGTTGGCAACCTATGGCCCACGGGCTGCACCCGACCCGCCAACCACTGCTGCCACTGAACCCAGCCGCTGCCGCCATGCGCTTCAACTGCTGTGCCGCCACGTGTGTTGCAGCTACCATTCTGTTTGCCAAAATGGTGGCCATGATTTGTTTGCACATG
>CM034706.1:102893575-102905699 GCA_020142125.1 Phrynosoma platyrhinos
TTACATGACTTCACATCTAGGGGATTATGGCTTCTATCTCCCAGGGGTAAGGTTGGGGTCATAGGGGACTCCTCATAGTCAAAATATATATGAAAAATTGAGGACTTTTACTAACATCTTGCAATGCATGCAATCTCACAAATTTAGAAATAATATCCAAATAAGTTACAGGTTCTCATGCTAGAAGCCAAGGTAAAGATTTTTCAATAAATAAATATTACATTGCAAACAGGAAAGAAAGAAGATAATGTTGAAACTGAAGTGAGCAATAGCCAATTGTAACAGTTGTGTTTTGTAATCCAGCAGCATCTGGAAGGCCACAAGTTGCCCAGCCCTGTTTGTTAAAAACAGCACATCACTGCAGAATCAGAATTTCAGACAATTGTGCTTCACAATCATGGTGTACAAATGTAATTTGATGTACTTTTGATATTTGCTTCTGTTTTTAGATCTGTGTAAGATGTATTTCAGGAGAGATTTAGAATAGTAATCAAGGAAAAAGCATATTAAAGTTTAATTTTATTCTGAGAAGTAACTGTGTAATTACCTCAAGATATTGTTATTTATGCTGTGCAAATTATATGCAAATAGGATTGAAGGAACCATAAAAAAGGATTTCTTACTTTTTGCAAAGTACCATATAATTGTACAATTATTGTTTTCATATCTTGTGAAGTAAATTGTACCTAGATTTGTTTTTAAAAAAGACATTGTTATATTAAAATGCTTTCATTCTGTCATCTATATTTATAAATGTATATCTGGTATAATTATGCATGCTGGTAAATGAAAAAAATAGTATGTAAAATGTCAAAATCACATTGTTCTCTTTTTCTGCTGGAATTTTTAGTCAACAGGCCCGCTGTTGAGAAGGGGAGGGTAAGCCAGGTATTCTGAGAAATGAGTAACACATTATAGAGCAAGATGAATGTATGAAAAAGAATCACACAGTGAAGAGGAGTGGGATGAGGAAATCCAAGATGGAAGATGGGTCTGTGCTGACGTTTGTCAAGCTCACTGGCACCTGTTAAGCCCAAAGATTGTGTTCTTTTAAATAAAATGTGCAAAGCAGCAAAGCAAAGCAGCTTATTTATATACCGCTTCATATCACGCTATGGGATGTCTAAGCGGTTTACAACTGTGAGCTGATGTGCACAGATGTTTACTTATAAAGATTTCCACCAAGAGAATGGAAAGAAGAGCAACAAGAGAAAAAAAATGAAATGTCTCAGGCTGCATTGACAATGCAGAATTAATGCAGATAATAATAATAATAATAATAATAATAATAATAATAATAATAATAATAATAATAACATTTATTTATATCCCACCCCTTTGAGATCAATTGGGGCAGCTAACAACAATAAAATATAACATACAAAGTAAAATCTGAATCCCTCCCCCCCTTAAAAAGTTATTAAATCCATTACAAAATTAAAACATACAATATAAAACAAGAATCTCACAATGTGGCTGTGGTTCCAATTTTAGATGTTTAAACTAAGAACCTAGAAGGCCTCTTGCAGGAGGGATTCCTGAGGCCGGGATTATCTATCACTGAAAGGCCTGCCAGAAGAGATCCTTCTTGACAGCCTTTTTAAAGCTGTCTAAATATGTCATCTTTGACACTGCTTTAACAGCCATGGCTCAATGCCATGGAATTCTGGGGTTTGTAGTTTTGTGAGATACTTAGCTTTCTTTGTCAGAAAGATCTGATGCCACAACAAAGTTCAAATTCCAGGATTCCATAGGATGTAGCCATAACAGTTAAAGTGGTGTCAAACTACATTAATTATGCAGTGTGGTAGCAGCCTCAGTCAGATCTCCACATTCCTTTTTCCATGGCAGAAAGGTGAATGTGTGGGTGTGGGTGTGAATACAAGAGAGAATGCCACAAATGAAACAGCACAACTTTTCATACTCTTGAGTATGGGATGGTGTGTCTTTCTAGATAGTCTTCACCTGAAAATCTCATCATCCCTGATCATTTGTCATGCTGACTGAGGCTGATGGAAGTTACAGTCACAGAACTTGCAGAGGACACTTCTGATCTATGTGCTTAAATGATTATTATTATTTGTTTTGCTTCCAACAAATTATTGCTGGGTTCAGAAATACCAGATTCTTACAAATTATATTAGAACACAATCTTCTGGGATGGCCCCCTAAGTGTACTGCCTGACAGTGAATGAATAGAAGCTGCGTGAGGGTAGGGCTAGCCTATGATATTTTGGTACCTAGGTGACAATTTTAATGCCATTTACCCCTCTTACTCTTTACAGACTGCCAGAAATAATGCAACTTGAGTCAACTTTAACTGCCCTGGCTCAGTGCTAGGGAATCATGGGAACTGTAATTTATTGTGGCACCAGAGCTGTCTGACAGAGAAGGCTCAATATCTGCGGAAAAAAACACAATTCCCATGATTCCCTAGCACTGACCCAGGGCAGTTAAAGTGGACTCAAGTTGCATTATTTATGACAGTCTGTAAGGGCCTTAAGTCAGAACACAAACCATTCAGTAATTAATGGTAGCTGCAATATCTGATACAACTTGCTATCTTAATGAATCTATTACACTGATGGGTATGATAAGTCTCTCAATTAGCTCCTAAATTTGCCTCCTGGTGTGGTTATTCCATCCTTTCATGTTCCATATAAGCTACCACATACCTTTTAGAAAATGTAATCAGTTACTCTATATCCATATAAAACACAGAAAACAGTGACTACTCATGTCACATGTTTAAAAATAGACATAGACCAGGAAAAAAAACAACCACATTGATATTATTTGTTAATGTGTGAATTATCTCTCAAAGACACATGATCCAACCACACTTCTTAATCTGAATTATTTAGTGCCTCCCTCTTACAGCACTGGTAGGGCATCTATCACAAACACAAAAGAATATCAATAACATTTTAAAAAAAAAACATTAACTCTTTGAAATATTTGAAATAAACTAAAATGTTGAGAATTAAAAAAAACCTGACAAAAACTCAAGAAAGACTGCACAGCAGTCTAGCTCTCATGTGGAGATCAATGAAATGACATGTGAACTGACCCAGATTTCAGCCAGCCTCAGTGGACAAAAGTCCTGCTGAGGTAAAAATCCTCCAGGGAATACCCATTGAGTCTAAGCACCACAGAGGAAGACACTTTGGTTCCCCTGAGATAAAACATCACATCACAGCTTCAAGCAACTGAGAAGAATGGGTGACAGGCTTGTGGGCAATGATAAGTGAACTGTACACCAGAAGGAACAACAAAGATACATTTTTTGTGGGGATGAGGTAGAATAAATAATTTTATTTGCTGCTAAGAAAAGCTCGACTATTAGATTTCTGGAAAACATATGTTTCCAATTTATAGGAAGGAGGATTCCTCCATGTGGAGCTCTCTCATACTAATAGGTTAGGGAATAGTAGAGTCTCCCAGTGACTGCTAGCATGGACAGCATCCCTGGGCAATGAGAAGTTCTGGGACTGCAATGTGTTTACCAGATTCAGGGCCATTGCAAACCGGCCCAAAGGGCTGGCCTGGGGGTGGAGTTGGAGTGAGGCAGCTGCATGCCGGCCACCCCAACCCCACCCTGATGCCATCTTGACACTGCGCGGCCGTACACACAGCGCATGGCGCACAGCATCAGAACACCCTCCCAGTGCAGTGCTTAAATACGCTGCACCAAAAGGGCATGGAAGAGCTGTAGCACTGGTTCTTGGAGCAGCATTTTGCCACTCTTTTAGGGGCAGCCAAAATGAGGATCGGAGCTGCAGCGTGCGGTTGCTATGGCCCCGATCTGCTGCTCCCTGGGGCTGCTCTCTGCCACCCCAAATGGCCTGTCTGCATCGGCCCTCAGTTTCCTTTGAGTAAAGACATCACTGATGGAGTTTTACAACACTGTGTGTTGTGTATGTGTGTGCCTTCATGTTGCCTGTCAACTTATGGTAACCCCATGAATTTGATACAGTTTTCTTAGGCAAGGGATATTCAGAGGTTTGCCAGTTCCTTACTCTGAAATACAGTGTATAGCACCTGGTATTTGTTGGTGGCCTCCCATCAAAGTACTAACCAGGGCTGACCCTGGTTAGTTCCCAAATTCAGGTTGTATATGGTGCTTTTAGGGTATTTAGGCAACACAGATTAAGGAAAATAGCATTCTTGCTTGAAAAGTGAAATCCATTGCATAAGATCAGAGTACCAGAAGGGCACCAAGTACCACAATATGCCTTTAGACTTCCATTGTTTAAAACTTGTTCTGTTCTTCTCAGTTCCTTTTCTGGACTGTTATCTCAAAACTTCAGTTGCTCTTTTGTACTTTCTCATAACCTTGTGTATAGCTAGATAGTATGGCAGCTGGCAGCTTCAATGTCAGTTGAGTAGATAATCTGCTCTAGGGTTAGGTCTGACCTGTAAATGAGCTACTCAAAGTGTCAAACCCAGTCCTTTAAATAGTTTTAGTGCCTTGGATAACTTCCTTCAAGTTTAGACTAACTCCTGGAATGCCTTCACTGTTTTGTTGATGAGAGAGCCACTAGCTTTCACCACCTAGATTACAACATTCTTAGCTACAGGGATGAGGAGGTAAACTGCTTATGGGAGATGCAGACGGCGAAAAGTGCCATCTTCAAGCCCAGGAAGGGGAAGGGCAGCCAGACGCTGGGTTCCCCAACCTCTTCCTGAGGATGTCATTGGAGCGCCCATTGTTGCACATGGCGAGCACTCCGATGATGTCCTTCCAGCTCAGCGTCTGGATACGCTGAGCTGGAAGGAGCACAGAAGAGGCACCTGGCACCTCTTCCGGTGCCTCTTTTGGCTCCTCTGAAAGGAGCGCTATTTTAGCACTCCTTTTCAGAGGTGCCATAAGGGTAGATTGGGGCCAAGGTGTGGGGCAGCCTCGGTCCAATCCGCAGCTTCTCGGGGCAGCCCACGGCCACACATCTGTAGAGGCACTATGGTCTTCTCTGTTGGTTTTTTTATGGAGCATATTCTTTTATGGACTATTATCTGTACTGATAATAAATTTGGTAATAATTAGTTCCCTTTGAGGTTTAGCATTTGAATATTTCAGAATTCTTTAGCTAAGTCCCAAACTCTGGCCTGGTATAGCCTGAAGGCAAACACCCATCATTGTGATCTAATGTCAAATGTGTCCATGTCAAGAGGGAGAAGGAAATTAAAAGTATGAATTACAGCTACGTAAAAAGTCACAGATGTATTTAGAATTGCACCCTAATCTGTCATGTTATGACTCTAATACAGAAAACCGTATATACATAAGTCACACTCTATGAATGATTCTAAAGATCCACAGTACAATTTGGAGGAAAACATTCATAAAATGATTTATAAAATAGCTACAGTAACTTTTGGAAAAGAACCTTTTCTATCCACTCAGATTTTGACATCTAGTTTCAATTTACTACTTTCTCAGTAAGGTTTAAAAAGACATAAAATGTATTCCAGGTGGCTTTACACTTGGCTAGGCACTATTTTAAATAGCAAATGCAAACCAGGTGTTAATAAATTTGCCTGCATATCTTGATTCTGGCATTCTCTCATTGGAAGTGTAAATTTTTCAGCAAGAGCTAATGTCTAAATTATCCTGTATCAGGCATTAATACAAATTGGTGGGTGACATTTGCTAGTGACTTTTGCACACATAATGGAAAGTTACACCTTTGTAGGTCCTTTTTATTTTTGTCATGGCAGATGAAGTAAATCAGCACTTTCAGTTACTATTCTTAATACAGGTTCCCCTTCCTCACACATTTAGAAGACAGGGGAGAACTGGGGGATGGGGTGGGTGGGAGCCAATTGACCAGTTGTTTTATTGTAGTCAAATGTACAGACAAATAGGCATCATCATGAACCTATAGGGAACTATGGGAATCCCTGGATGATGCCATCTTTATGCATCTGGCTACAAGAACACAGCCAAATGAATCCTTCCCCCTTCTGTCTTCCCCTGCCCATTAAATGGTCATGTGTGTGTGCATATGCATGTTTGTATGATCTAACAGAAGAATAGTGAGTAAAAACCATAGGAAGAGTTTAGAGAATAGAATTATGCTTAGTGGAGATGTACGCTCCACCAGTGTGATGTGGAATCTCAGCTGTTGTGTTTCCATCCATACCCCCCCCTTTTTTTTTTTTCAAAACCAAAGGTGGACTTCCAATAACTTACCCTGAAGGAAATTTCTTGAATGATTTAATTCATATCCTGCTTTTCTCCCAGCAAAGCAGCTTACAACAAATTAAGAAGACTGTGTGGTCCATAGAGGGTTTCAGGGAAA
This sequence comes from Phrynosoma platyrhinos, assembly GCA_020142125.1. Taxonomy (NCBI): domain Eukaryota; kingdom Metazoa; phylum Chordata; class Lepidosauria; order Squamata; family Phrynosomatidae; genus Phrynosoma; species Phrynosoma platyrhinos. Next base: position 102,899,878 of record CM034706.1, read on the forward strand.
AGAAATGGACCCCAACCCCAACAGCTCCAAGCTGTTAACTGTACACCTAAAACTGAGGAGCATAACCAAGCAAGCACACTTCTTCCATGCTTTCAAACCAGGCTAAATATAGAAAAGAGGACAGTTCTGTTCCTTCACATAAGGTACCGTAACTTAAGTTTCTGTTGGTTAAACATGGCTTACCCTGATGCAATCACCTTTGACAATACTTGATGAGGTTCATCCCTTTGTTAAGAAAAGAGATCTCTGAAACAATCACGCAAGAGTGCTGCTTTGCTCACCTAAGAGGACAGTTCTCCCATCTGATTTTCATCTTTCTTTAGGGGCTGTAATGTAGGAGCAGAGCTTGGCAGACAACTTTCAGTGCTGACTTCTGGAAGGATTAGAATTTAAAGTATTTTGCAGTAGGGATTTCAAAAAGGGATTTAAAAAGATTAAGTAGAATTACATTCATGGGTTGTCCATTCTGAACTTTGGGAAAGGTTGTGTTATCATTTTCATTTCCAAATGTCATTCTTTCAGGGAATTCTTAAACACCCAGAATCAGATCAGTACATACAGTGTAAGTAGCCTAGGCTGGCAAACTCAGAAAATTCTAATATATTCCAAGAAGATTTAAGCAACTGTATCTCTTGAGTTTCGCTGAATCATATGAAGCCTCTGAAACAAAACACACACAAAAAAATTACACTTAGTTATTCTAGATGAGAACATTTTAAGAAAGAAAAGAAAATCTAATCCAGCAGGGAGTTAAATATTTCACAAGTGGTTATTTATTTTCACTATTTCCTCTAGACATTCTTAACAGGCCAAATATTCTAAAGACACCAGATCCTGCCTTATCTTGAAAGCTAAGCAGAGTCAGTTCTGGTTAGCACTTGAATGGGGGGCCACCAATGAATATCAGGTGCCAGAGGCTATATTTCAGAGGAAGTAACTGACAAAAAAAACCTGAGAATTCTTTGCCTAAGAAAAACCTATGAAATTTATGTGGTCATCTTAAGTCGAAAGATGACTTGGAGACACATATACATGCAGATATTGTTATTCTGCTACCTTGCCTTGAGGCCTACATCCCTTTACTGATGACACTTACCATAGCTATTCTCCAAAGTGCTGAACTGTTTTTTATAGTCTTCAACTATCTCTGTAACCTACCACAGTGCTTCTCAAGCTATTTGATATGTCAGACCAGCATTCCTCCCTCCACACCTACACACTGTGTCAGGGACAGGCACAATATTTTTGTCATATTATTATCAAAGAAGTACCAAAGAAGTAATGCCCTAGAATGCCATTTTCTATCTAAAACAGAAATAATAAAATGAAGTAGATGGGAAAATGTTGTTATTGTTGTTGTTACTTTACATCCCATCTTTTCCCCTGTTTAATTTCAATCCTATTTTTTTCCTAAGGAGGCTTACAAAAGTTAAAAAGCACATAACTAAACAATATACCAAAAGACACAAGTTAAAAATCTAATAAGCAATCCATAAAATTAAAGCCAGTTTAAAAATGTAAGTATTGAAATGAGAAAACACAAATAGACAACACATCAGAGTTCTACAGGACCCAGTCCCCTTGAGCAGTCAATTGTGAAACATCTCCTGAAATAAGGAAGTCTTAACCTGCCTGTGGAAAGGTAGTAGGGATGGTGCCAATCTAACCTCTCTCTGGAGGGAGTTCCAAAACCTAGGAGTCTCCCATGACCCACTAGAAGTACACATGATAACGATTGGACAGAAAGAAGACCCTTTGTGAAGAATAGAGGGCTTCAGATAACTTGGACCTGAACTGTGTAGGGCTTTAAAGGTAATAACCAGCACTTTGACTTGTACCCAGAAATGAACCAGCAGTCAGTGTAGCTGTTGCAATAAGGGATTTAAATACTCCCTGTAGCCCATCCCAGTTAACAATCTGGCTACAGCTCTTTGTAGCAGCTGAAGTGTCCAAACACTCTTCAAAGGCAGTCCTGTGTAGAGCCCATTACAGTGATCTAAACTAGATGTAACTAAGACGTATCAAAATAGCCAGATTTGATGTGTCTAGGAATGAGTGCAGCTGGTGCACAAGCCTGATTATGCAAAGACACTCCTGGACACCATTGAAACCTGAGTGTCCAGGCTCAGTGCTGAATCAGGAGTACACCTGAGCTATGAACCTGTATCTTCAGGAGGAATATAACTCTATGCAGAATACCTATTCCCTGATCTGCCCTTCAAATGACCAGGAGCAGCTCTGTCTTGTCTGGATTAAGTTTCAATTTATTCACCCTCATCCAGTCCTTCACTGATGACAAACACTAATTTAGAACTAAGACAGCCACTTGGATTATCATGAAAAGGGGTGGTATAGCTGGGTGTCATCTACATATTGATTGCACCAGACCCAAGAGCTAGAGATGATCCTTCCCAGCAGTTTCATGTATATGTTGAAAAGCATGAGGGATAAAACAGAACACTCAAGGACCCCAACATGTCAACAGCCAAGGTATTGAGAAGGAGTCCCCAGCAACACCCCTGGGTTCACCCCTCCCAGAAGGAATTAAATCAACATAAAACAGTGCCTCCAAGTCCCATCTAAGCTTGGTGGCTAAGAAGGACACCACAATTGATGGTATCTAAAGCCATTGAACTAACAGGGGAAACACTCCTCCTGTCTTTTTCATGGTGTAGACCATCCACCAAAGTGACCAAAGCTGTACCTTTTTCATAGCTAGACCTGAAACCAGTCTGAAAAGAATCAAGATAGTTCATCTCATCTATGAAGCCCTAAAACAGGGAGGCTAACACATGCTCCAGCACCTTGCCCTGAAATGGAATGGTGGAAACTGGCTGATAATTGACCAATACCATGAAATCCAGCCACATTTCCACACTGCACACTTATAGTGCTGCAATTCCACTATTAGTGCTCTGGCTGCCTCCTTTTGCATTCTGGGATTTGCAGTTGAGGGAGGGGCATTTAGAATTCTCATCCAGGGGGTTGTTAGGCCTCATTGAACTATAAGCCTCAGAATGCAACAGGAGGCAGACAGGGCAGTAATAGTGGAATAGCAGCACTATAAGTCTGGAAATGTGTTTGAAAGGACTTTTTTCAGCAGTAGTCTTACAACTGCCTCCTTTAGGTATGATGGAACTCTGCCTTTGGCCACTCACTCACTCAGTCAGCCAGTCCTCCCCTGCCTACACACACATACATACACACAATGAGGAGAGAAAAGGATAAAAAAATACATGTGGTGGCTGTCATCACATGGATCCTGTCCACATCTTCAATCTGTACAAATAGAAAGGCATCCATTAATATTGGATATGCAGACCAAAGATACACCAATTGCATCTGTATTAATTGAGTCCAGGTCAAAGTGAATCAGTACTATTTTATCACAGTTGGCTAATGGTCTACATTATCTTCTTGTGGGCCTATGTATAAAAGAAATCTCTAACCACATAAAACAGCTCAGCTGGATCTTTGCTGACACGATGGTGGCAGAGAGAGAAAAAATAGTTTTTGCTGCCTGCATTGCCATGGAATAGACCCTTAAATAGGTTGTAGCACATGCTTGATGTGATCCACTCTGATTTTTCTGCCAGTGTCACTCTAGTTGCCACCTCACTTGTTTCATCACCATCAATTCATTAGTTGACCATGACAAATGAATAGCACACCACTCATTAGTTAAGAATATTTTCCCCACTAACTTTGTTTAAAATATTGCAATTTACTATTTGACTGAACATCCAGATTAACAAGCCCCGCCCTTTTATTTTGATAAATTATGCCATAGTTATCTTCAGAGACTCTCAAATAATGATGTGGCTGAAATTCATATTCCTTGGTTTAGAAATATGAACCTCTAGAGGTCTTCTAATTTCATTATAGGGGCTTCAAGGTAGAAAGGTTTAGGAGTGGATTACCATTGCTGATTCTATGCACTTCTAATAAGAGTTAATATTGCACCATGTTGTTGTCTCTGAGAGATCCTCCTCCAGTGTCATCCTACACTACTGCTGCCACCCAGTAGCAGTTTGGCGCATTTGGTCTGGCTCCTCAGCAAAAGCCTTTCTGACATGAGATACCCTACCAGCAGTACTACTATCATCAGAATAGCCTATTTCCTCAAAGGAGCATATAATCCCACCACCACAGAAAGATAGTGCCATGGTGGGATTGAGACTGTCATGCTTCGGGCATATCATGAAGAGACATGACTCACTAGAAAAGCTGATAATGCTTGGCAGGGTGGAAGTCATTAGTAAAAGAGGAAGTATACATTGCCGGTAGATAGACTTAGGGGCTATGCAGACGGGCGGCTCTGGGCCGCCCCTGCTATCCATGGATTGGGGCCATGGAAACCGTGTGCCGTGGCCCTGATCCTTCCTTTTGCCACCCTTGAAAGATCGGCAAAATGCCATTCCTTTCAGGGGCAGCAAAAGGGTGCCCTAAAAGCTGGCACACGGCCCTTTAACGCCCCTTTTGGCATAGCATGTAAAAACACTGCACCAGGAGGATGTCCTGATGCTGCATGCTGTGCGTAACAGCACGCAGTGTCAGGACGTCGTCGGGCTGGGATTGGGGTAGCCAGCATGCAGCTGCCCCTCCCCATCTCTGCCTCCAGCCCTTTGGGCCGGTCTGTAGAGGCACTTAGTCAAGGAAACCACAGACCTAAGTTTGCCAGACCTGGGTGGGGCTCTTGATGACAGGGTGTCTTGGAGGTCTCTCATTCATAGGGTTGAGATAAGTTGAAGTCAACTTGATGGCAGTTATTAACAACAAGGTCTCTTAATGCTTGGTTCTCATACAATCAAGAATCATTGTCATAGAATCCTAGGTGTGGAAAACAGAGGATCTCTTCACTAATATTAATCACTGAGAGCTGATTCAGAGTAGAAGTTTTGGAATCTGCAATATATTCCAAATTAAAGGTAGCTTTCAACCATTTTTAGTTTGGGACATTATATGCACAGATACAGATGCTTTATATACATAGAAGTACAGGGCATTCTCTTTCTGCCTCCCATGTCTTGAACCTGAAAACAAAAGTAGGTCATGGTAAACCAAAACTATCATCAACTATCCACTGACAGGACAAAATAAAAATTAATTGAGCTCCACCATTGACTGACAGCATCAACAGTGATTTTACTGAGGAAAACCTAGCAAATATACATAACACATTACCATAATAAAACAATACTACCAGAGATGTTTGAAATAATAAAGTTATGAAGCATCATGGAACATTTTCCCCAATATAGTTACTTGCAGGATATCAGGTCTATCTTCTTCTTTAATTCCTCATGAGAGTTAACAGAATGGAAGAAATGGCATTATATTCATTTTGGCATTATTGCATAACAAATCAAATGATCATGAGTAATATATTGTGTTATCTCTTCTTCTAAGATGTAGCAAAGCCCCAAGGCCTCAGTTCCTGTTATATATGTTCTATATTACCAGAGATGGTGAAGAATCTAAGTAAGAAAGACTGTTCACATTCATATGCACAAATGGTTTATGTTGGTGGGGAGGAGGGAGGAGAAAAACAAAACCAAGGATCATATTAGAAAGCCAAAGTATGTTGTTTTAATTTATGATACAAATGTACTGTGGATGGCTTGCTTGCATAGAATATATGATGCAAATGTATCAGCAGTTATTTTATTCACACACATGCAAACACACCCTGTCATAGTTTGGATGTTTAGAAAGGTCAACTTTTTATTTTCAAACCAGTGAAGGGAAGAAAGGAAACTACTTCCAATCAACTCGAGATCTTAAATGCACCAATAAAAAAGGAAGAACTAATTAGGGCAATA
>CM034706.1:102919950-102933576 GCA_020142125.1 Phrynosoma platyrhinos
AAACACCTTTTTTATTCCCATATTCACCTTTTGTTCTTTTTGGGTAGTACTGCTAGTTTGGAGATGCAGGTCTACTAGAGTGGTTGGAAGGATGTTACATTCAGTGAGAAATTTTTTTATTGATACCAATTCCTCTAGTAGAGTAGAAACCCACCCAGTATTTTCCATTTCCTTTTCTTTTTCAGGTCTGAGCAATCTGGAATCGCTGTCAAGCCTTACACTCCCATATCTTTGGTCTGTTACAGTTTCAGGTGATTCCTTTACTGCAGTAGGCTTAGAATGATATAGATTCTTCAACAATGGCTAATTCAAATGCAAGGTTTGGTAGAGAAGAAGTCCTAACTATAGGTTTCAATGAGCCTATTTTGTCTAAGGACCAATCTAATATTGGCGCTACAGATGGTGAGATTTTGCCTTTAGTTACAGCAGGGTTTACCTCTATGTTGAATTCAGTATGCATATAAGAAAGTTCACATCTATAGTTAGTAAAATACTGTGTTATTTTAGACTACACATTTTTTTCTCTTGAGGGTTGATTCAGGGGAGAAAAATTCTCCAGAATTTCAAAATCCCTTCTAGTCATATTTTAAAGTTACTTAATATCAATATGGCTAGAAACCCAACAACTACAAGTCTATTCAAAGGCAATCTAAAGTTAGCATCCAATGATCTTTGCAAAAACTACAGAATAATTTTTCAGCAAATATTCATACAAGGCAAACCCAGACAAAATGATCAATTTCAACTATTTTACCCTAATAACAACAAATTTACAAAAAGGTGGAAGGGCAAAGGAAGTCTTCCATAGACAAGAAAGAATAAAGATATAAATGTGTAAAATTTAACATAAGCCAGACTATCAGTCAGACATCATTTCTCACTACCTCCAGGAAGAAGAGGGAGCAAATAAAGGGCTGCATTCCATTAGGGCCCATGTGGTCAGATCTGCTTCTGGCGCGCTGCTCCTTCCGCGCCGCACCACTGGGTCAGGGAGGCTCGTTGGGGCCTTTTGTAGGCCCAGATGGTCACGCCTTCCTCTGCCACACCGTGCTGCATCTCACTGCTCACCACCAAGTCGGGGGTTCATTGAGGCCATTTGTAGGCCTGGGTGGTCAGGCCCACTCCTTCCACGCCATGCCGCCAGGTCAGGGAGGCTCGTTGGGGCCTTTTGTAGGCCCAGGTGGTCACGCCTACCTCCACCGTGCCACTTGCCACTGGGTCAGGGGGGGTCATTGGGGCCTTTTGTATGCCAGAGTGGTCAGGCTCACTCCTTCCGTGCCATGCTGCCGGATCAGGGAGGCTTGTTGGGGCCCTTTGTAGGCCCAGGTGGTCACACCTACCTCCGCCGCACCACGCCATGCCATGTCACTCGCCACCAGATCAGGGGGGTCGTTGGGACCTTTTGTAGACCCAGGTGGTCAGGCCCACTCCTTCCACGCAGCGCCACCGGGCCAGAAAGGCTTGTTGGGGCCTTTTGTAGGCCCAGGTGGTTACGTCTACCTCTGCCGTGCTGTGCCGCACCTTGCCGCTCGCCGCTGTGTCGGGGGGGGGGGGTCGTTGGGACCTTTTGTAGGCCCGGGTGGTCAGGCCCACTCCTTCCATGCCATGCCACCCATTGGATTATGACTCTGGAGAACAGGGTTTAAATCCCTGTGGAGCCATAGAAACTCATTGGGTGACCTTGGGCAAGTCACACACTCTCAGCCTCAGAAGATAGCAATGACAAACCCCTTCTGAAGAAACCCGTCAAGAAAACCCCATGATAGGTTTGCCTTAGGGTCACTATTGGGGTTTGCAGACTGCCAGAAATAGTGCAAATTGAGTCCACTTTTAGGGTTAGGGTTAGTGCTAGGGAATCATGGGAATTGTTTTTGTTCTGAGACATTGAGCCTTCTCTGTCAGAAAGCTCTGGTGCCACAATAAAATACAGTTCCCATGATTCCCTAACCCTAACCCTAAAAGTGGACTCAATTTGCACTATTTCTGGCAGTCTGCAACCCCCCTATAATTTGGAAATGACTTGGAAGGCACACAAGAACAACAAAAGGAACTTTTATATATATATTTTTCTGTAGATGCTTTTGTATAATTTTAATCTGCATGGTTTTTGACATGCTGCACTGACTCCCATTACTAGGGGAAAGGCAGGATCTAAATGATTTAAATAATTAATAAATAAGGATCAATTGCATTTCCTTGAGTTGAAGATGTGAGCAGTGGTTTAGATATTTTTCTTTGTACTTTTGCAAATAAATTCATATTTCTGTGCAGAACTATTTTCTTGCACAGAAAATGTTGTTTTCTAAGCAAAAATGTGTAAATTTTGCACACAATAATTCCCCAACTACAGTTTTTTCTGCTCAGAAAACACCTGTTTCTATGCACAAAATGTGGAAGAAAAAAATCTGCTAATTTTGTGTAGAATAAGTTCTGAATTGTGAGGATACTGAACAATCCAAGATTTTCCTTGCCAAGATTTCCTAATGCTTGATAAACACCTTTTTGACAATGACTTTGAATATGTTTAAATATCCATTCCATTTCTAAGTTGCAGATGTACTAACACTGTCTTCTAGTCACTATAAACATCTAGGGGGAGCCGTGTTGGCCATATAGCAAATCCAATAACATCCAAACAATGATACCTTTATTGGGCCAACCAAAATGCACAATTACATGTTGCAAGCTCACTGGTCACTGACTGGACTATTTCCTAAAGGTATATGTTTCTCTTCTCTTGCTAAAGCCATGTTGATGGGATATTGCCTTAAAATCACTGCAAATTGTTTTGTGGAGGAACAATATGGTATATTTCTGAAAAATGAATCATATAAACATGATACATGCATTTTGTTTCCTCCTACTCTCTGTGTATCCTGTTGGTTAGTCCCAGCTTGTGTGATGAATAATGAATCAATTGTGAAATCATGTGTTAACACGTTGGTGAATTCAGCTGATTCCATGGGTTTTTTCTAGCCAGGAATAAAAGTACTGTTTTGTCCCTGGTCTTCAATGAGAAACTAATTGTGATCAAAACTGTAGCATTCAAGTGGTTTTCAAATGTTTGAACCACCTATGTCAACATTACAATGACTTCCCACCCCACTTTTGGTATACATATAAAAAGTGGATGGCAAAATTCCTCAGATTAGGCCAGTGTCTTAATCAGTCTGTTAACTCCAGATTCCATCATTTCAGCCAAGGGTAGGCAACCTTTCCCCTTTAAGGGCCGAGGGACTTCAGCTCCAAGAAGCCTCAGCCATGTTGGCCAATAGTCCCATGTTGGGCAATAGCTCCTGGGATTCTGGGAGCTGAAGTCCCTCATTATTGGCCATCTGTCATCTTCCTGACTCCAGACATATCCTCTTTCTTGTTCACCTAAGCCACTACTATTTTTTCCCTTCCTAGAATCTCCTGCTCAGTTGTTTGTCTTCTCCTTTCCCAGATGTTGGCCATGATTCTTGATGAGCTACTTAGACTGTTGCCACACTGCAGAATTAATATAGTTTGACACTGCTTTAACTATCATGGTTCAATGCTATGGAATTGTGGAATTTGTAGTTTTGTGAGATATTTAGTCTTCACTGTCAGAGCATTCTGGTGCTACAACTACAAATCCATCGGATGGAGCCATGACATTAATTATGTGGTTTAGAGGCAGACTTAGGGCCTGTACAAACTGCCAGAAATAATACAACTTGAGACCACTTTAACTGTCCTGGTTCTAGATAAATACTAGGGAATCATGGGAACTGTAGTATATTGTGGCACCAGAGCTCTCTGACAGAGAAGCTCAATGTCTCATAAACAACTACAATTCCCTTGATTCCCTAGCATTGAGCCAGGACAGTTAAAGTGGTCTCAAACTGGATTATTTCTGGCAGTCTGTATAGGCCCTTAGTTGTATAGCTAGGTAGTGTTTCTCCTTTCCCCAGTCTGGATGTACTAGACAGCAGGCACTATGGCATCAGGAGTCTACATTCCTGTTGATCAGGATACAGCAGGAATATATTTCCACTCCCTTCCCTCAAGCAATCTCAAGTGAGAGGAGGAAGTATGACAGAGATCTTTCCTCTGGTTGTTAACTGGAGATCACTTTTAGGAGTGGGGTGTACCAATTGATAGGAAAAGAAACCCTGTCATTTGCAGCCCAGTACAGATTGGAGGACTTTCGTGGTCTATATGTATTCCCTACATCCCTATATAGGGATTCTAAATATAAACCAATCATAAATGTGTAACTGTGCTCATTAATTCCAGCCCACCTTTTCTTGAACCCATTAAGACCAGTGCCCTGGCAGGAACTGTAGTTTAAAAAAGTGATTATCTTCCAATAATAAGCTTCACCAGTTTTCAACAAATGTCTTAGGGGGGATGCAGACCAGGGCGTTTGGAGCGCCCTGGTCCGGAGCGCCGCGGGGCTATGGCAGCCTCACCGCGGCGCCTCCCCGGCGACCCTGAAAGGAGCGCCAAAAAGGCACTCCTTTCATAAGTCGCAAAAAGAGCGCCCTAAAAGCGGCGAGCGCCCTTTTTGCGACTTATCCTCCACAGCGCGTCCGGACGCTGTGGAGGGAGGTCGCCCTGAACGCGTCCGGCGTGCGGTGACCCGGAAGCATTCAGGGCGACCTCAGGAAGAGGAAGGGCCGCCGCGCGTGCGGTGGCCCCTCCTCTTCCGGGCCTCGGAGACGGCTCAATTGAGTCGTCTGCCGAGGCTGTGTGTATACTGAAGTAATCCTTCAGTTTATTTTTGGGTCCTGCTGCTTTTGCCTCACAAACTGACAAAAGGCACACATTCAAGGTATGACTACAAAACCAAGAAAGGCCATTTATGTCTTTGCCTTCTCTAACCAATTCTGTTGCTTGGCAGAAGATCCAGTCATGCAGCAAAAAGGAACAACTTAGTGCTAAATTTCCTCTAATCTCCTGATTGCTCCTCCAAATTTGGACCATCTCTCACTTAGACCAGCCATCTGCAGATAAGATTAGTGGTGAAATTCTCTAATTATGCAGCATTTGAGTACATTTTCATCATTATGCCATCTTCTATTAAATGTTATGTTTATTGTTAATGGTCTCCTTTTCTACCATGTTGAGAGCTCATTTTGTCAAATTTATTGTGGAATAACTCAATATGACTAATAATGTATGTCTACCATTAAGATTAATAGTGTTCCTGGAAAACAGAGAGAAGAAATGCCACAATTCATACAAGCAAAAATCTCTTTGGTTACATAAATGTCCTAATTATATTTAGTTTCATTAAACTAAACATGAATAAATTGCCTATTCAGAATGTATAAAGGTTAAAGAGTGATACTAAATTGATTTTATGTTCTAGCAGGGCTAGCTTTATACTTACAAAGTTAAGTCAGATAACAATCCATGAAGAAAGACAAAGCACTATCCCTCTATCTATAAAATAGCAAATGATTTCCCCCCTATCAGCAAAAGAGAATCCATTTTTACAGAAATTTAACTGCCCCTTTCCCCCCTTCCCTGCCTTTTCACCCTTTCCAAACTTGTTTCTTCACTTCAAACCTCCATAAAGGGATGTAGTGCCTCTCCTGGAAACCTCAATGATTCATCTTTTAAATGGGTTCCAGGTCACCTCTGTACAGTTTTAGAGCCAAAGGTTTCCCCTTTGACAAGATTGTCTAGAGGGCTTGGCCCCCCAAAAATGGCTTCCTGCCGCCCCTTTCAGCACTGAATCAGGAGCTGCTGCAACAGCCTGCTGTGGCCCCAATCCAGCAATTTGCTGGCCCAAAACAAATGGTAAAAAGCTGCTTTTGCTGCTGCAGCAGTGGCTTTTTGTAATTTCTTTGGTGCAACACATCTAAATGCTGTGCTGCAGAATTAGTGTGACACTGCCCACCATCTGGTTGTGTGAGCAGTGTGGTGGCAGCATCAGGGTGGAGTAGGGGTGTGTGGTCAGCATACCCCCACTCCACTCCAATGCTGGCCCTTTGTGTTGTTCTGTAGAGGTCCTAAGTAATGTCTGACCCTATTTCCATTACTAAACCAAAGAGCCAGAATTGTCAAAGAGGGTGCCATGGTCATGTGACCTTCCCACTAAAGTGGTACATATTTATATACTTGCACTTTTTCAAACTGCTAGGTTGGCAGAAATTGGGACAAGTTGGCAGAAGTTGGGAATTGGGTCTCGTACAGCTCTGTGTGATGGAGTGAGCTTCTGAAACTGGGAGACCAGGATTTGAATCCCTGCTAGGCCATGGAAACCCACTGGGTGACCATGGGCAAATCATAGCTTCAGAAGAAGGCAAAGGCAAACCCCCTCTGAACAAATCTTGCCAAGAAAAAAAATGTAATAGCTTTCCCTTAGAGTCACTGTAAGTCAGAAACAACTTGAAGGAATACCAAAAAAAAGTAACTTGTCTACATTTATGTAAGCCATCCAGGGCAGGTTTTGTATACTGAAATGTACAATAAAATTTTATTAAATAAATTAAACACATGTGAACACTAGAAGCAAATAAAGCAGAAACATATAAAAAGCTCCATGCCTATCTAATATAAAGCTTGTGGAAATCAAGTTGGTAAAGTGAATTTTCACATTCACTTACTTTATAAATGTTTTCTCATTTAAACCAACCAATAAAGGTTTAATACATCTTAAAATGCTTCTGTCTGGTTCTCTATAATATGAATAACACCCAAAAGAGTTGAAAATTTCAACAAACTTTGAATCATTCTACACACAATGCTAGCTGGGCATACAGGAGGAAAATGAATTAGGTTTTAGTTTTATTTTCCTTTGTACTATTCCTCCTGTTGCCTCTGTCCCTAAATGGAAAATTAAATGAAAAGAAAAATTAAGACCCCCATTCTTTATTGAAATTTCTCTGTTCTCTGATGAAATGCAAGAAGCAAGCAGCAAGATATAACAGTCCTTTGAAATAAAATGCTGTTTATATTTCTTACTGTGGGCCTTTGCAGACTACTAGAAATAGTGCAAATTGAGTCCACTTTAAGGGTTAGGGTTAGGGTTAGGGAATCATGGGAACTGTATTTTATTGTGGCACCAGAGCTCTCTGACAGAGAAGGCTCAATGTCTCAGAAAAAAAAATTCCCATGTTTCCCTAGCACTAACCCTAACCCTAACAGTGGACTCAATTTGCACTATTTCTGGCAGTCTGCAAAGGCCCTGTGTCTTAACACTCCCCCCAAAAAATTTGTAATGTTTCATATTAGTCAAACCTATCACTGTCCAGAATGCAAACTTTGACTTTATCACAAAAGGCTAAAAAACAAATTTTAAACAGATAAAAGTCTCTTTGCCCAATACTTATCACACAATGTCATGTCCATCCTGCAGCTGCCTTGCATTCCAGTTATTACTATAGTGCACTTTTTCATTGATGGGCAAAACCTGGCAATAGAAGCTCAATGTCATTGCTGTTCCATTACTGCCTCCATGTGATAGGTCCCTTCTGCAGCAGTTCTGTTTCTCAAGCAGTCACATGGAGTGAGTGGGTATGATTCTGTTCCTCTCCTCCTAATAGTGATAGTGCCAATATTTGGCAGATGGACTGGCTTGTTCTGTCTGCTTCCTCCCAAAGTGCTGCACTGCTGTGTGAATGTGCACACAGCAGTCCTACATTTTGGAATGGCAGAGAAGCAGCAACTGAAGCTGCCAACTGCTTCCTGAAGTTGCTTCTGACACAAGAACCAGCTTTGGGAGGCAGTTGGCAGCTGGCATGTCTTTTTCTCCTGCTTCCTCCAGAAGCTTTGGGTTGATGTGTGAATATACATGTAGTAGTCCAACACTATGGAAGGGGGGTGGAGCAGCAATTGTGGTTACCAACAGCTTCCAGAAGCTGGGAAGCCACACACTTTAGGAGAACAGAGGAGCAGCATATTTGTATAGGCAGTGTTTGGCAATGTGGGGAACAGAACATGGAAAAATGGATTGCAAAAATGCTATCTTGGGGAAAAAGTGTGATAAGAAATTATGTCAAACCAGTATGCTTCCATTCTTAAATTAGCACAGTTGTGGCAGGAAAGCAGGTGAGTGTGATAAAGTCCTTTATGCCATCATTCAGTAAGGGGGGATGCAGACGGCAAAAAGCGCCATCTTCAATCCCAGGAAGGGGAGGGGCAGACAAACCCTGGGCGCCCCAACCCCTTCCTGAGGATGTCATCGGAGCGCATTGCACATGGGTGCTCCGGAAGGAGCTAAGCCAGAAGGAGCATGGAAGAGGTGTCTGGCGCCTCTTCTGGCACCCCTTTTGGCTCCTCTGAAAGGCGCCATAAGGGTGGATCAGGGCTGAGGCATGGGGCAGCCTCGGTCCCAATGGCTTCTCGGGGCAGCCCATGGCTGCCTGTCTGTAGAGGCCCTAAGTCCCTTAAAATGTGGACAACACAATCCTCTGCTCCCAAATCCTAGCTTATTCACTTATAAATGCAACATATGTTGAACATGGAATGTAACCAATAAGATTAGTGAGATTTTTGCTCAATTTAATTTTCTTTTAAAATTTATTTCTATTTAGGAGAAAATAACTTGCCTTAAAAAAAGAAAGAATACAAGATAAACCAAACCTGGCAAATTCACACACAGAGGCCCAGGGCTTTTAGTTTATTTCTGGAAAATTTGGCTTTGAATCTGCATGTATTCAACTATTTGTAAGCTGCTCTGATAGCCTTTTGGCTGAAGAGTGGGGTATAAATACAACAACAACAACAACAACAACAACCATTCTGTTGCTGTTGCTGTTGCTGTTGCTGTTGTTGGGGAATTAGAATTACAACTATTTTCAATGTTTTCTGTGTTTCCTGTTTTTAAAACTTATATGGCATGTAGGTACCACATAGTCCTCTTTGTGTGAGGAACAGCTGTAATAATTGAATTCAACTACTGTGAAAAGGGGTAGGTTATCTCTGAAGTTTTTATTTGAAGAATTAATCAAATTCACAAATTTCTTTATGGTCATTATGGGCTTGATGGTTGTTGTTTGTTTGTTTGTTTGTTTGTTTTGTCTTTTGCGTTTTCTTTTCTTTTTTAAAAAAAATCAGATGTAAAAGCAAAAGATGTGGCAGATTTTCCCAACCCTTACCAACCTAAGGGAGTGAACTAATATGGATAAAACCCCATAGACTCATATTGTCTTTTCACATGATTCTGGTGCATCTCTTTTTCATATAATCAATTGACTCAGATGTTCAACTGTCAATCTTTAAGTTTGCAGTAATCAAAGAAAGAAGAATCAATCAGCTAATCTCCCTGCATGTGTGAACCAAGCCCATTTGGCATCTGCCCTGCAAATAAAGTTTAGATTTGGTGGATTGTACCAGCTGATAATATTTTATCCTCTTGGTTTGATATTTCGGCTTGGTCTGATAATGAAGGTAGACTAAAGGTAAAGATAAAGGTATTTCCTGTTGACAAGTTGTCAAGTCATGTCAAACCATAGGAGCCAGTGCTCATCTCCATTACTAAGCTGAAGAGCTAGCTTTGTCAGAGACAACTCAATGATCATGTGGCCAGCATAATTGCACGAAATGCTGTTTACCTTCCCAATGAGAAATGGTACCTATTTATCTACTTGCATTTGCATGCTTTTGAAGTATTAGGTTAACAAAAGCTGGGACTAGTGGCAGGAGCTCACCCCATCATGCAGCTCCTGGGCCTCGAACTGCCAACCTGCCAATCTTGCAATCAACAGAGTCAGCGTCTTAACCACTTGAGCAACTGCATCTTCTTTGCAGACTAGGCAAGTCAAAATCACACAGATAATAGATCAGAGTCTGTGTTTTAAACTCAGTGACACTAATACATTCCCATGAGCACAATTAAAAGGTATAACAAGTTGGAAGCATACCTATATACATATATGTTGAATTGGAAGACAGCAAAATAATTATTTCAGGGCTATAATGAGAAACTTGCTCCTCTGAGACCTGCCATGGAACTACCAGCTATAACTTTTCATTTTTTTAAAAAAAATCCAAACAAATATAACTTTGTAGTTCTAACAAAACAGATAGCAAGAGATGGGGGAGATCATACTAGCAATTAGATAGCCAGGAAAGGCTATCCACTGCAATTAGGAATCAAAACAAGCATCATCTATTTTTCTGCTATGACAGCAGCCGATTTATCCATATGCTGAATAGTTGCACATTATAATTTCATTTTATATTTTTCCTTTTATTTCCACCTGAAATAATAAATCCTAGGCTGCCATCCTGTTCACTGTTGAAGACATTTTAAAACCAGAGTTATGACCTTATAGCTTTGAGATTCAGGCTTATGAGTGTTAATAACTGATGTGATTCCCTCCCTGCCAATCTACCACTTAAGTCTTAAGCCATCCAAATGGCTTCCAAGATATTGAAGATTGGGGCACTGGGAAATGATGACAGAAACACTCTCCCACTCACAAGGTGCACTGAGAGAAGCAGCACAGCAGGACCTCAAGGGGCATCTCCAACTACTTGTCACAATGTGCCCCACAACTGGAGTGCACTGCAGTTGTCATTTTGATTGATCTGCAGAGCCATAGAAACCCTTTGGTTTGGGGTGTTCACTGGCTGAAAAGATGGGTTTCTGGAGGAAAACATTAACAGCAATACCTACAATGACAGAACTCAATTGTCATAACTATATCTACCAATGCAGGTCTCAGATATAAAGATGTCAGGATGAAACATATTAGCAACTGGTTTCAGAGTTTGCTCCTTGTCACAGCTTGCTCCCTGAAGAGAACAGTGTTTGTGTCTGTGCTTAGTTTTAAGAGTCAAAAAGAGCTCATGTTCATGACAAACAAAAAATACTACTGTGGGGGAGCATGTAGGATATTATGAGATGTTTTCCCCCTGATAATGAAAAGCTTACTCTTGCTTATGAAGGGTCTAATGCCTAATTAAATCTTTACAGAAATGTATACCACTGTGTTCATAATTTTATTTAATTGGACCAGAGTAAGGGTCTGTATTGTCCTGCACTGTCCTCTGAAAATGTGACATGCACTGTTTCCTTTCTGAAGTTCCTTACAAGGACTCTGTCAAAATGGTCTTCCAATATTTCTGAAGCATTCTCTCCCTCATGAAAAGGCTTCTTCCCTAACTTTAAGAAATTTTAAATATCACTTTCACACTGTTTTCCTCCCTATAAGGCTGCTGAGCATGATGTGTTCCTTTCTCTCTCTTTCCCTTTTCTGTTATACATCTCACCATCACTCTGAAGCCTCTGTAGATGCCCAGACACTGTGACCTGAAAAGGCCCAATGGAAGAAAGGTCGTCACAATGTTGTCCCCAGAGCTCATCAGTGAGCCAGGAGGTAACCTGACCTACCTCATAACATGCTTGTTACAATGGATAGTGGGAGGAGAGTGATATACATCACCTGGAGCTCAGTGCAAGAAAGTAGGGTATAAATGTAACATGTAAAATAAAATCCTGCTCTCCATGGGAATTTAACAAAAAAAATCTTTTGATTATTTTTAATCAATGCATTTTCAAACAAAAAAAAAAAAGAATCAAGGTAAAATTGAGGGGGAGGGGGAGCCTTTTATAAATATCATCATCATCATTATCATCATTATCATCATCATCATCATCATCATCATCATCGTCATCACCATCATCAGTTCCGAGTGGATGGGAAGATCATTTCTGTACTCCTTTGCATATATGTGGAATATAGGCAAAAGGACCAAATAAGAGAACATCACTGTTGCCCTGTATGATGTCACATCCCACTCTCTCCATGCCTGGTTCTAAAGGTCCAAAAGATGTCACTTACAAACATATAGCTAATATAACATACCATTTAGAATATCCATAGCATTCCATTCCTGACTGATTCATTGTATACATGGAGAAGCCTAAAAATGAGATTTTTAACCATTGTGCAATATTATTCATTGTTCTCTTGTATAATACTCTTGTATAATATTATTTGGACCCTTTCAGAGTTAGGCCTGACAGGCTAGTTTCTCCACTCCCCCATCCATCCACCCACCCACAGAGACCTTTGTTGGGAACCTTTCTGAGTCATGTGGGTGCATTGTGACTCTCTTCAGTAATTATTTTCATCTTCTGATTATATTCTGGGCTTGTTTCTAATATATATATGTTACTGTATAATGTATAACAGTATACCATTTTGGGTGAGATGCAATAAACACAATCATAATTCTTTAGACTGCTACATAAGTCTTTATTGTTCATGGCTCTTGAATTATGAATCTTAAAGTTTTCCTTTCCCCCCCCCCACTCCTTTTTCCTTTTTTCTTAGCTTCTCCACTGCTCTTTCTCTCCCCAACTTCCCATTCTTATTTCTACTAATCTCCTTCTTCTGTGGGTGTGCACACACTTTGAGAGGATTGGTAAGACTGATGAGTGAGAGAGAGAGAGAGAGAGAGAGAGAGAGAGAGAGAGAGAGAGATCAAAATTCATCTCTTGCTATACCCTTTATGGCTTTTTAAAAATCTGCTCAGAAGTAAAGTCTCCTGAGTAAGTCTTAAATTCAATTAAATGACACTAGTCCTAGATAAGTAGGATAGGGTTGTTCCATGAACTTCCAATAAGCCCTTTTTCCCCAGGTGATCCAACAGAGAAATTCATAGATCTCTAAGGTATAGCTTTTCTTTTGCACATTGAGCCAGACCAGTTTTAAAGCCATGATTCATTCATTCAAAATGAATAAGTGCAAATATCACTTTATTTCATTAGCCTCACAAGACAAGGTTAAGAGACTTAAACAATTAAAGTAAGATGGGTGCAGAGAATAATGGAGTCATTGTGTGATATTATCAGTTAGAAATGTCAAAGATTGAATTTGGTTTCTCCAGCTATTGCATGCTAAACATGTGCTCTTCCAGCTATCATTGCAGACCCATGCTTCTTGATCAAGAGTAGGGAAGCAGTAAATATTCAAATGCAGAGAAATGTTTTGCATATGATCAGGGGCACTAAAACCACTTCTGATGAAGCATTCCTTTTCCTTGATTCAATGACTGTTCTTAGAAGCTATGCATGTACTGCTGTAATCATGGTGGATCAGTAACCTTACTCAAATTGATAACTATTAACCGTTAACAAATAGTGTATTAGAAAATGAATAAAATGTGCATGTTGCTGTGTTTAGAAAGAAAACAAAGATACAGACTGATGACAAACTTAATTAAAACACTTGTTAAGATGAGATTCTATGCTTTGGAACATTCTTTCCCAACCTGACACTCACCATCCCCAGGTATATTATGGACTTTTAGTCCATGTAAAAGAAAATTACAGGTTGGAGATGGGCAATTTTTACCAAGTTATAAAGAGTCTTTCTGAACAACTCAAATAACAGAACACACTTTCTAAGATCAACAGCAACAACCTCGATGCTGTTGCACTGGCACTAAGGACACAAGACACCTCTTTTTAGGTTTAAACAGGCCACAACTTTTATTTAGCTGTACAGGGTCTATTTACAAGGCAATAAACATTAACAAATTTGTCACGTGTGTAAGTGAAGGTGTAACCCCCCAAATGGGTGGTCCTTCACCGCACATGACAAAATAAGTAAACAATAATATCAACAAATTTACAAACCGCTCCCCACAAGAAGTGATGTCATATTACGTCATATGACATCATACAAATTAATGACA
>CM034706.1:102950314-102972415 GCA_020142125.1 Phrynosoma platyrhinos
GGGATGAGGGAATGTTTTTAATTTTGTCTGTTTTAAATGCTGTAAGCCACCTCGATTATTGTGCAGAGGGGCGGGCTATAAATAAAAATTATTATTATTATTATTATTATTATTATTATTATTATTATTCTGACACATGCTACTAGAAAGACAATTGAAAAGCCATTTCTCTGGTCCATATTTAAGAAGTATAGATTCTGGAATATCAATTTATATTGACATTAATCTATAATTACATTATGGCTTACAAACAGGTCCAAGATACAACTGCAGAATGGAAGGAGAGCATCAGTGAAGTGCTCTTGAATTCACTTCAACTGATTCTGAGAAACTTTAGCGATTACTACATGGGGTGTTTAAATTGCAATTAGATCTGGAAAAAAGGGGGCTTTGGTGATACTGATTGCACACAACCACCTCTGATATGTAGCATGATTAGAGCATCCCATTTTATCTGAGAAACATTGCTGCTGGGGCAATTGTGATATTGGCAATCACATGGTGTCAAAGGGGGAGGGGGTTGCAGCCTGCCAGAAATAGTGCAAATTGAGTCCACTTTTAGGGTTAGGGTTAGGGAATCATGGGAAATGTATTTTATTGTGGCACCAGAGCTCTCTGACAGAGAAGGCTCAATGTCTCAGAAGAAAAAAACACAATTCCCATGATTCCCTAGCACTAACCCTAACCCTAAAAGTGGACTCAATTTGCACTATTTCTGGCAGTCTGCACCCCCCCCCCCAAGTCTCCCCTTCTCCTTCTGTGTCTCTCTCCCTTGCACTTCCCAAGCAGCCTGATTATAATATTTTTTCTATTACCATACTCTCTCTCTCTCTCTCTTTATATAAGGACAAATAAAATAAAATAACCAAATATCATGCTGGATCGGGTACCAGGTTTAAGGGGGAGTCAGGGGGAGATTGTAATGGCAAATCATGTGATTGTAAAAATGTGCAATACTGGTTGCTCTAAACCTGGTATGTTTGCTGTGAGAGTAGGGCTTATGTCAGGGGTAGGCAACCTTTCCCCTTTAAGGGCTGAGGGACTTCAGCTCCCAGAATCCCAGGAGCTATTGGCCAACATGGGACTATTGGCCAACATGGCTGAGGCTTCTGGGAGCTGAAGTCCCTTGGCCCTTAAAGGGGAAAGGTTGTCTACCCCTGGTTTATGTGGTAATGCCCTTTGTTTACTACCCCTAAGTTGCACAACAGAATAGGAGACAAGATATAGCGTGGAAAGACTAGCAACATAGGTAGCTGAGGACATGTTATTTGGAAGTTTGAACTCATCTCATGTATCAAGGAAGCAAAGGCAAGTTTCATGTTCTGCTGTCATATGGAAGTGTAATAATATTACTAGAGAGTGTTTGGGATGTGTTTGTGAATTTTCTTTTGATAAAATAGTACCAAAAATCCTTAGGTTTTCAAAAAAAGACTGAGTATCTGAAGATTTAATGGATGATGGTTGAACCTGTGAATCATTTTCTGTGACCCTTCTGCCTTGTCACCACAGAAACATGGTTGTTGCTACTGTTCTTATTCCTTCTAGCTCTTTTTGTGAAGAGATGAATGCTTACATGAAGTTGGTGCTCTGTCATTCTGACATTTTAGGTGTGAGATGTTTTTGTAACTTACACTAGGAATTGAACTGTGGGCCTTTTAGAGTTCAGGCTCAGTAAGACCTCCCAAAGGCCAAACCTTAGAAACCTCATACCATTTTCCAAGGAGATACACAGCAAAACTGAATACAGAGGCTGAGATTTCAAATCCATTATAACTATACTGCATATCCTTTAGGACTGCCACTTCAACAACAATAACATCCATGGTGCTACTCCTTTTAACAACTCCCTCACACACTAAAATATACCACTCAGCTTTTATGTATGTGGCACAGCTGTGGGAACAAAAATTAGGGGAGGGTTGTAGCTTCGGAAAGCAGGCAATATGCTGGAGAATTAACTGCAGAAAAATATATTATCAATAAGAAAACAAGACAAGTTCAGTGCCAATCAAATGTACACTCCTGCAATCACACACACAGAGAGACATAAACAGAAAATAAAACCATTTGTGTTGAAGCTTGTAAATTCAAAGTAAATCAGCATTTGAGTATTGGGGATGTAAATCTTTTATGTTTCACTTTCTTCCATTCTCCTTTTTTTTAAAAAAAAACATTTTTATTAAAAGTATTAAATACATATAAAAACTGTAGAAATTCAGAAAAGAAAAAAAAGAAAAAAGACAAGACAAAAAAAGAGAAGAAAAAAGCAACTTCTAATCCTTTTTTCAGCAATTACACCATATTCTCTTTTTTCAGTGGGTTATTCTTCCTAATAATGAAAGCCAAAGGTTATCAAATCAATTTCTTTTCTCTCTCTCTCTTTCTCTCTTCCTTTTGCAGAAAGTATATAAGGGATTTCCACACTTTGAGAAATGTGACTAACAGTTTTCTGTAAGCAAATCAAATTTGTTCATATCTGCTAAATCTGTCATTTTAAACAATCATTCTTCCATAGTGGGTAGTAGTGATTTCTTCCATCTTTGCACATAGAACAATGTTGTTGTGCTGGTCATATATTCACATAATCATCCATTACTCTTTTCCATCAGTGTATCCTTTAGCCCCAAAACAAAAAGTTCTGGTTTTAATTTAATATTAATCTGTAAATTGTCTGCATCAATGTGTATATTTGAATCCAATTTGTTTTAGTTTTTTCACTGTTCACCACAGGTGATAAAATGCCCCTTCATGTTGTTCATACTTCCAACATATATAGAAGCATCTTTATACATTTTAGATAATTCTCTGGTGTCATATGGCAATAATATATCATTTTATCATTTCTCTTTAAGGTCATAATACAATGCAAATTTCAACCCCCTTGACCATATATTCTCCCATTAATTAATCTACATGCCCACCTTGAATCCCATTGTCAGAGAAAGGCAATATTTAAATCCTATATATATATATATGCACCAATAAACAGTATAGAAAAGTACTTGCTATTAATATTGCTACTTCTTTACCTGTCAATTCTTGTCTGTAAAAAGCTTCTTCTGCTGAGATCCATAAACATATTTTTTAGATACAACCTTATATATGTTTCATATTCTAAATAAGGCATGTCTCATAAAAATTATTTTGCAAATTTACATTAACTTTGACTTTATCAGATTATATTTATACCATCCAAACCTCAGGTCATGGCCTTCTAAGGGCCTTTGCAGACTGCCAGAAATAGTGCAAATTGAGTCCACTTTAACTGCCTTGACTCAGTGCTAGGGAATCATGGGAACTGTAGTTTTTTTCTGAGGCATTGAGCCTTCTCTGTCAGAGAGCTCTGGCGCCACAATAAACTACAGTTCCCATTATTCCCTAGCACTGAGTCAAGGCAGTTAAAGTGGACTCAATTTGCACTATTTCTAGCAGTCTGCAAAGGCCCTAACTCTTTTATTTCTCAGCATCACTCATTCTTTCATCCAAACCAAGCAGTAGACTACAAAATACAATTTCAAATTTGGTAAATCAAGTCTTGCATGCTCATGTACATTTTGTAATAAAAGATTTCCCCCTTTTCCATACAAACTTGGATGTATCTTTTTCTTTTCTTTTTTTTTTTTTGTTTTGCTATTGCTTAAATAGTACACCAGTTGTCAAAACAGGAATTATCTGAATAGAAACATCATTCTAGGCAAGACATTCATTTTTATTCCCAGAATTCTCTCCAACAAAGACAAATTTATTGTCTCTCATCTTAACATGTCCTTCTTAATTTCATTCCATATTTTAACATAATTATTTTGGAACAACATAATATTAATATTCATCACAGTAATACTTAAGTATTTAGCTTTCTTCTCAATTTCAAAACCAGTTTTGTCCATCAACTCAACTGATCTCCATTCATATTTTTGTGAACGTCTATTGTCTTTTGATCGTTTATCTTAAACCCTACCAATAAACCAAAATCTTTTAATGATTCCATTAACACTTCTGTACCTTCCAAATGATTTTTCAGAATTACCACCAAATCATCAACAAATGTCCTTAAACTATATATTTATTTTAAAATCTTTATTCCCAAGATCCCTTCATCTTGTCTTATATTTCTACACTCATTCCTCCATATTTGCTGGGGTTAGGGGCACAGGACCCCTGTGAATGTAGCAAAACCACAAATAACAAAAACACTATGTTTTTACCTGAGAGAACACCTCTCTGGGAATCTCTAGGTCCTCTGTGCAACTCTGTGATCAACATCTGCCAGACATTGACCTTGGAATTGCACTGGAAGAGCAACAAATGCCTTGTGGAGTGTTCTCTATGGGAATCTCTAGGTCCTTCAGAGCAACTTTTGGTTAAAGTTGACCATAGAGTTTCACTGGAGGACCTAGAGATTCACAGAGAGAACATATTAATAAAATCTGTGAAAAATCAAACCTGCAAAAGTCAAAGCTGCAAATGTGGAGGGATGAGTGTATTTAATACCTATTAGTAGGGCTGCTGTATGGACAAGATGGGAACACATTAACAGGAAACAAAGTAACAGGGGACAGAGCAGAACTAATCAACACCTTATTTGTTTCATACTTCTCCCAAAAGGAACAAAATGCTCAACCTAGAAAAAAATTGAGGAGATGTTGCAATAGGGGAAATGCATCACAGAATAGATTAAGAGGTAATATAAATGCATACCTGGCTACTCTATATCTTATCATAGATGTTCATGATAGACACATAAGGACTGCAACAAACACATGCCACAGGAGTGGAGCAGAAAAGATCCACTCCTATTTTGATTGGGAAAGATCCACTTTTGGCAGCTCTGCTGCAGCCCCAGGGCAGCTGCACCACTAGAGCATCTTGAAGTTGCCCACATTTGGATGCCCAGAAGGTGGCTTTTACGGGCTATCTGTTCTAACCCTCTATAAATTCAAGTTTCCAGGGCCAGATGAACTTCATCCTACAGTATTAAAAGAATGCACAGAAGTAATCTCAGAACCACTGGCAAAAATCTTTGAGAATTCCAGAACAGGAGAAGTCCCAGAAGACTGAAGAAAAGCAAATGTCCCCATCTTCAAAAAGGAAAAAAAAACCTACTGTCTTTTTAATTACTGTCACCTTTATCCTTTTGTATTTTTGTTGAGCCACACTCTTACTGAGGTTTTACTTTAAAACTAAGATCCTGTAAATGTTCTTTATTTTCTCCCTTGCTATTTAGAGAAAGAAGCAACTCACCAAGGCTTTCATCTCACTGCTAATAGAAAGATTTCTCTTCAATTGTAAATTAGGCAGTTAAACTGTAATTAAGAAAGTGAAGATTTTCTCAGGATAAGTGTCCATTAAAGCCTCACTTAAGGGAAAGGTAGTAGATAATGTAAGTAGATGTTAGCTAACGTGACAGATATGTTTGTTATTTGTAGGAATGAATATGTATTGTATTGTATGTTGTATTAATTTATGTGAATATTTTAAGGTGTTTGTCTTTGTTTTTATATATAATAAAATATTTTTTTTAAAAAAGCCTCCCTTAAGCAGATGAGATGGATGTTGTTCCACTGAGGTTTCTGCAGTCTCCTCACAAAGACCAGAATTCTGGAGCATGTGTGGGTGATCTCACATTCTCTCCTTGTTGAGCGAGTTTTTTGGAGGCTGGATCTTACCTGCTAGCTTGCTAATTTGTTGCCTAAGCTTTTCCTGGTGGAAAGCCTACATAGGAATGTTATTCACTATCAGTACTCACCTAGAAGTCATCCACTGTTTTTCCATTTTCTCATGCAGTAATGAATGAAAGTCTTCTCTCCACTGTATGAAATTAAATATTTACAAAAACAAAAAAGGATTTTGAAAAAACATAGCAATAGCAATAGCAGCTTCATTTATATATCACTTCATACTGCACTAAGCAGTCTTTAGCGGTTTGCTAAAGCTGGGTACTCATTTTAGTGACCTAGGAAGGATGCCAGGCTGAGTCGACCCTGAGCCCCTGGTTGGTATTGAACCATAATAACTGTGGTTGTGAGTGAGTGACTTCAGTACAGGCATTTAACCAGTATTCCACCAGGGCTTCTAAGTCTGAAAAGGCAAACAAGTCCAAATTGGTTGACCATATTTATTTGTTTACTTATTTGTTTTGACAGGGTAACTTGCTTTATCAAGACACCATTTCACATCAAGGGTGAAAAAACATGCAATACACAAACATTACATTTCTAATGAATGCATTGGTAATATCAGGCTGGATCCAAAGGTTCCATTCTGATGGCAGAGCTGCCACCATTGAACAAAGGCCTCCTTCATAGATTTCTTTTCTGAGATGAAGACCCCACCCCCTTACCCCCAGAAGAAGGGATCTCTTTTCATTTAAACCACTGTTCTATCCAAATTATGTTCAATATGAATTTGTTATTGAAAGATATTTTATATATAATAAAAGACATCATAAAATAAATAAAATGAATGAATCAATGAACAGCAAGGTGCAGCAGTAGCAACAACAGGAATGTAGGACTGAATTGCAGCAAAATATAAAGAGGAGGGGGGAGGGGAGGGGAGGGGAGGGGAGATTTATGCAAGGCTTTCAGTGTTTCAGTGTAAATCTGTGCCCCCCCCCCCGCCAGTGTAATGTATAATCTCCCATATTGCATATCGACAGTGTGAGGAAGTGCCCTCCCTACTTGGTGATTTTACAGTAGAAGAGAGACTCAGATCAGAGACAATCACTTAGCTAGTACTGTGGTAAACTGGTAAATCAAAACCATCAAAACTAGGTTTCATGTCAAATACATCTGACACTTCTTCAATTGTCCCTGTAGAATTTAGAGCTGAAACTCTATTTAGAAAATAAATACATGAAAAGCCATGGAGACCAGGGGACATTTCAAAAGTGTTAAGCTTATTGCAGATGATCAACCACATTCTTCTCTCTCTTTTTGAAGCAATAGACATAATCATCCAGGAATTCATCTTGCACGCATCATATTTAAATAATCAGGAATGGCATAAGAATACCTCAATGTCCCTGTGCTACTGTACTAATCCATTCCAATGTGTTATCCTCTTGATTCTCATGCCTGGAGAGGACACCAAACCTCTGCTTGGCATAGGGCAGTGCTTCTCCATTATTTTCTGTCACGCCCCCCCCCCAGGAAAGAAGAAAACATTTCGCGCCCCCCCGTGCGACTGTAAATAGTCAAATGGGCGGGTTTGACCAATCAGGATAGAGCACGTTGGGCTGCTACTGGGGCTGTGCTGGGACAATCTCCCTCTCTCCAGCCTTAATGGGCCCCCCTTTACGGAGCCCCACGCCCCCCCTGGGGGGCGCGCCCCACTATTTGAGAACTGCTGGCTTAGGGGAATCTTTAAATTTAGCTCAAATATAGAGATATAGATTTACCAGGGTAATTCAGTCTTGAGGGATGTATCCCAGCCTTACAGGGTCCCAAAGTACACAAAACTCCAGAGTCAGGTTTCCAAATGAAAATGAATTTTATTTAAAAGGGGGAAGTAGACACAGCACTCAAGCAAACAACCACACACGCACACACAAGGACTAGAGAAATCAAGGGTGAGAGGTTGGAATAGATGTAAGGCTGTCACTAACAGTGATAATTACCTATGCAGATCTTGATTCCAATTGCAGTGTGTCCAGGAATGGAAAGAGGACTCAATCACTCCCATGGCAAATGGGGGTGGTGAGCAATAGAGGTGCTAGCCAGGCAAATTGACAGAGATTCTGTCTGCTGCTGAACTAAGTCAAGGACTTGCTGAAAAGCCCCAATATTTATACAAAAAATATGCCTTGGGAACATATTCCAAGGGCTTGAAAAGATTAAATGGTTTGGGAGTACTTTGAAATGGGTTTGGATTCACTTTGAAATGTTCGAGTCACTGTGAAGTTGTTTTCCAAGGTAGTAACATTGAGCTGTGAATGGAGAGCAGTGGATGCACATTTCCAGGCAGAGAGGATTGCCTAAGCTTTGTTTACCATATCTGCAGCCCTTTTTTTCCCTTTAGTTTTAGGCCTCCTCACCTTCTCCAGAATGTCCGGAATTGATCAATCAACTGGGACCCCCATGCACCTCCTGTTTGCTAGCTTACATGCAGGGATTGCTTTCTGGTCATGATATCCACAATCAGGGTTGTAGAAGGGTCACCCAGCCCATGTTTTATTACATTTCTGATATCAGAAGAGGAGGACTCTCTAGGGATACCATGGGCTCTTATAAATGCATTAAACAAGAAGCAATCCCAGTGCATTGTTCAATGCCAATAATCAGTATCATTCCTATGAATGGATAAAAAAAAACATGTAGGTTTGAATTTTATTCCTTTTAGTAGTTTTTTCTAAGCAGGTTGTTTTGTTTTTTCACCACTATAAAGTAACATAAAATATGAATTATTATCTGAACTGTAGTTTCTGAGAGAATATTTTCTAAGCAAGAATTTGCTAGTTTTTCCTTCCAAGCCAATTAGAGAATGTCACTCCTACTATATATATATATATATATATATATATATATATATATATATATAGGAAATGATCTCCCACTGCTGTCACCCAGAAATAGTTGAAAATTGAGAGAAGTCAGAGCTGTAGGGCTCTGGCAGATAGAAGTCTCTGCATTTTAAATACAACATTGGTTGTTGCTTCAATAATTAGAGTGGGCATTCATGACAAGAAAAAATCAGTTCTGTCTCATATATCAGACTACAAGATATATTGAGCATGCACTTGGCAGGTTATTTTTACTCTATAAAGTAAGTGCAAAATACAATGATTCCAGATCAAGACCTACATACCTGCATGGAGAAGGTCACAATCTTTTTCATCCAATTTTTATTTTTAAAATTACCTGGTTCTATTTAAAAGAAATATTCTTGTTGTTATGGACCTTTCAGTTTACTCTGATTCATGAATATCATGTCCTAGGGTTGTATTGGCAAGATTTATTCAATGGAAGTTTTCTCTTGCTTTTTTCTAAGGCTCAGAGAGTATGACTCACTGAAGGTCACCTAGTGGGTTTCTATGGCTGAGTGGGAATTCAAATATTGGTCTTCCAGAATCCTATTCAATACTGAAACCATTACATGACTCAAAACACCTATATGTCCACATACATATCCACACACATACATACACACATGTATCAAACTCTACATTACATATTTACTATAATGTGTAGTTTGATCTGCAGAAAACCTTGTGACTGTTTTGAATCAAGACTTAAGTTAAAAATTATTGCAATATATATGAAAAGAAGAATAGACTTGGCCAGCAATTCCTACATGGATAGGTAAAGGCCTAAGCAGACTGCCAGAAATAGTGCACATTAAATTGAGGCACTGCCCTGGCTCAGTACTAGGGAGTCATGGGAATTGTATTTTTTTTCTGAGACATTGAGCCTTCTCTGTCAGAGAGCTCTGGTGCCACAATAAATTACAGTTCCCATGATTCCCTAGCACTGAGCCAGGGCAGTGCCTCAATTTAATGTGCACTATTTCTGGCAGTCTGCTTAGGCCATAAGTCTTCTTTCCAGAGCATCATCCTATCAATGCCCTGTTCCGGATTGCTTGAGCATATCATTATTCTCATTCATCTTAAAAGTAATTTGCACATATTGTCATGGACTGTTTAATAAACTACAGTCTCATTTAGAAGTCCACTGAGTTTTACAGATCTTGACTAGTTTCATTCAGAACAAGTGGCAAATACTAAACAGTGTTGGTGCATGTACCTCTAGAGAAGCTACAGTAATAGGTTTTAAACATGCACTTGAAGCCCAGATGGATGTTGACTAAGCATGCACAGAAAAGAAATTTAATTTCTTGCAAAAAAAATAGAAAGAAAGAAAGAAAGAAAGAAAGAAAGAAAGAAAGAAAGAAAGAAAGAAACTGGTGTAAATGATGTTTGAACCATTTATACACTCTGCAAGTTGGCCAAATCTGTATTCCTGGCAAGTAATCTTGAATTTCAATATGATTAGCAAAGAGGAGAAGACATGATTAAGAGAAATAGAATTAAGAAGCTATTTGGTGAAGACATCAGCTATGCCTGACAAATGTGTTGTTGTTTGAGGTTCTAAGATATCAGTAGCAACACTTGTGTTAGATTATGTGTAAACAACTGTTCTGCTAACTGAATTCATCTCCTATGTGGTGTAACTCTAACAGGAGAAACTAGGAATTTGCTGCAAGTCTTATTCTTGCAATATCACCATATCAAATGTAATATTAAAGGATGAATGGAGATTTCCCCCCTACAATCCATTAAACCCCTACAAGATCAACATATTTTAATAGAGTTTAGATTGTTGGTATATGTTGTGCAACGTTTGTATAGAGTTTTAAATATATTTCAAATTTTAATGTGTAATATTTTTACCTTTTTAAAATTGTTTCAGTGTTGTTTAAACTTTGTATTATAGATCTTAATGCTATTATTGTTTTTAACTTGTACTGTTTTAAAGTTTGTTAGCTGCCTTGAACCCCTATACTGGGAGAAACATGGGATATAAAATACTAATACTAATACTACTAATAATAATAAACAATAACAATAAACATTAATAATAAATAACAATAATGTGCTTTACAATATTGTGTCATTTTTTGTATAACAGAGGATAAGCCATTTCATAAGCTATTTTTCAGATGCAACTCATTATGACTTGCCTACAACTGACCATTGTTGGTCATGACATTCCTACATAACTAGTTTACATTGTTTTTTTACCTTCATAATGCATTGTGACACACCTACAATTGTGTAGTGGGCATGGCATTCCTACATAACTGGGTTACATTGTTTTTTATCTTTGTGTGCTTCAGTGGCCAGCAATTAATTAAACAAGGGCCAACCAAAACAGAATGTGGGGAAAGCATCTTCGACATTATCTCTTTGGTCCAAAACACACTGCAGAAATAATTCAGTTTGAGACAGCTTTAACTGCCCTGGCCTCAATGCTAGGGAATTCTGTGAACTGTAGTTTTGTGAGACATTTAGCATTCTCTGTCAGAGAGCTCTGATGCCACAATAAACTACTGTTCCCAGGATTCCCTAGGGCAATTAAAGCAAGCTCAAATTGGATATTTCTGCAGTATGTTTTGGACCTTACTCGGCTGCCATTCCAAATGTACTTATTGTCAACAGAGAATCAAAGCATCACCAATGCAGTTTTTTTTTTAGAAGAAGAAAAAGAAAGAAAGAAAGAACAGAAACAACAGAAACAACAGGAGTAAAACAGTCATTTGTGCACAAAAATATGTATTTGCTCAAACCTCACAATTTTGCACAAAAAACTTGTTTGATTTCAGAAGAAAAAAATATGAAGGAATATTTGCCAAAAAGGTGAATGTGAAAAATCATTGGAAAACTGCAGATAACTTTTCCTGATCTCACCCAACAGGGTAAAAACATTTGCACTTTTTGATCTCGTGTGTGAGAATTAAATGCCAAAACCATGTGGACAACAGTACCTGAAGTGATTATGAGTAACATTGCCACCATGGTTGCTTCTGCTGCACAAGATTTGCAAGTCTGTTGTCAGCTGCTGGGTTAATTAGCAAGACAATGGTAGATGAGGGTTCACATCTAGATAGGAGAACACAAGTGAATTGTACAAGTGGATAGTACATATGGATTACTCACATTCCTAGATCTTAGGACAGTTCACATGGCTATTTACTACACTTGATACATTTTTTTCAGGTAAATGTGATCAGTGTATACTACAGCTGATAGAAATTCATTGATTCTGTTTTCATAAGTCACATTTATAAAATTGATGCCTACACATATCTGAATTGTATCAAAATACTGGGTACTATCGCTAAGAAACAAACAAAGGATGTGAATTCATGCTTGGCTTGCTTTTGTTCATGTGCACAAGACACCACATATTTGTTGTTCCTGAGGTTGTGAAAATTTTCCTTTCCTTTTCAGGGCACTTTCTTGAAGTTTAAAGGATAATGTTTAACACACTTTTCACAATAGTAACAGTGTAATTGAGAAAAGTGCACCCAGGGCCACTGAGAGTGGGTTCAGGCCTCAGTGGGGAGGAGAAATGTCATGCCCTTCAGCAAGGTCAGATGAGCTAAAAATCTTTATTCAGAAAGGCTCATTTTGTATGAGTTGGTCAGCCATTTTCAGAATTGTGTGTGCACAGAACACAAAATACATATTTTTAAAAGAATTATATTAAAATGTAATTATATTCCATCCTTAATATGTAATTACCATACTAGTTCAGCCATTGCAGCCCACTGGATGACTTTGGGCAAGTCATACTTTCTCAGCCTCAGAGTAAGGCAATGAAGAAATCTTCCCAAGAAAACCCCATGAAAGGTTCACCTTAGGGTCACCATTAAGTGGGAAATGACTTGAAGGCACACAGCAACAAAACAGTTCTTTAGTTAATTAGAGACTCTATTGGCCAATAACTGACAGAAATTTGGAATTCACCAGTTTTATTATGTATATTAAAAGTTTGAATTTGATAAAATGGTTCTTTTGCACAGAGTTGTTTTACTGCACATTATACAAGCCTTTCTGAGAAAAAAGTCCCTTTTCTTATTCTTGTGCTGGAAACAATTCTTGTGGAGGAGTATAATTTATGGCAAGCTGACAGCTTGTCTTGTTGAGAACAAGAAACTTTATCAATGTTCTTTACTTCTCTAGAATTACTTGTAGCTTCCTTCTTAGAAACTAGCCAATGATTTTATGTAGATACATAATAGGTGAATGGAAAGGAGTCCAGTTAGTGTAACAATAGAAAATGTCAGCTAGATAACTCAATACCTACCTCAAAAGTCACATGTTTGGTGATAATTCCCATTTATTTTAATAGGACTTATTTCTGAGTAGATATGTATAGAATTGTGACTGTATAATAAATTATAAGGGAAAAACAGTGACTGTACTGGAGCCCTTTCATACTACAGAATTATATCACTATGATCCCAGTTTAACTGAAATAGTGTCACATGTGGGATTCTGGGATTTGCAATTTAGGGAAGAATATGTAGAATTCTTAGCCAGAGAGCTGTAGTACTTCCCAAACTATAAACCCAGGCTTTCATAGGATATTGTTATGGCAGTTAAAGTGTAATTGTAACCTATGATTAGGG
This sequence comes from Phrynosoma platyrhinos, assembly GCA_020142125.1. Taxonomy (NCBI): domain Eukaryota; kingdom Metazoa; phylum Chordata; class Lepidosauria; order Squamata; family Phrynosomatidae; genus Phrynosoma; species Phrynosoma platyrhinos. The sequence goes on from CM034706.1 coordinate 102,963,446, forward strand.
TGTTCATTATTGGTGATAAAATAATGTCTATACAGAACAATAAATTGGCATTCCAAGAAAAGTAATTGCATAGTTAATACCACCACTGAGAAAAATGGGACAAGAAAAGGGATCCATTTTATGACCCATGAATTTAGATATTATTATTATTATTATTATTATTATTATTTATTAAAAGATGAAAGATTAGCCTTATGCTGTGATAATCAGGTAGGTGCAATCAAGGAAATATGAGGAACATAATGTATGTAATCTGTGTATAGTTTGATGGCAATGTTCCATTAAATGCCAAATGGTTTCTGAAATGTCAGTTCCTGCAGCTATTTATTCCCCCCCCCACAAAATGTCACCTGCTTAAAGGGGGGGGGAGAATTTTCCTCATGCTAATCTGACTTTCTAGCTTCTCCTTCGATATAATGACTGTGATATGACATATTGATTTATGAGGAAGCTCTCTAAGCAAACTAATTTTCTGCATTTCCATGCCTATTTTTATTCCTCTATACAGTTTTAAGTGGAAAGAACTGAGCTTTATAGTACACATGTTTCCTACCTTGTATCTGTCAAGTCTAGCAGGGCTCCTAGTTCAGAAAATCAGTCTTCAATAGTTAAACTTGAAAACCTTTATTCAGTAACTATAGATCAGTTCTAGAGATGTTTATTGTGAGGACTATATAGTAGGCATTGACACTGACTAGTTAAACAGTAAATTATTTCAAATTCAGACCAGGTTGCCTTCTCATTCCTTTTAATTTATAAACACATTGCCTTCTCTCTTTCCCAGGCTGCCCCTCTGTTATTTAGCCACCACACCTTCCAACATGGAATGAACTTTAAGCAGACTTGAGTCATGTCTGCCTCCTCTCTGCCTTATATCCCAGACCATATCTGAGATAACTAAATAGCTACTATGTCCATTACTGATATATAACCCATCACACCAGTTAGCCACATATTATGGCAGGACAAAAGCAAATGCAACTTTTGGATTTATCTCCTAAATGAAATAAAACAAAACTGGTTCCAGTACACCAGCCAGAATCCACAGTTACAAATGTGTAACTTGGAGTTATTTATTCATGACTGTTATACGAGTATATTCACAGTATCTGTGTTTCCTTTAGTTTAGTTTAGGAGCTAAGTAGTGACTGTGAAAATTCCCCGGTCTCTACTTATAGCAACTGCTTTGATTGATGGGGATCTATTCCCCTGGCTCTCTGGTCTCAAACAGACAAGTGGCTTGGAGCAGCCTCTGGCCACTCCATCTGCAAGTGTGACCAGATGCCATGGTCCCGAGGCCACCTGCCACTGCACTTTTTTGCACTCCTTTTGTGGCTGGGTTTTGGCCAGATTAGGTGGACACAGCATGACTTTGGCCCAATCAGGAGGCATGGGTCATCTGAACACCATGCCCCCGGATCAGTCAAAAGGCAGCACTTTTGGCCCATCTGTTTTGGGCCTCTGAAAGCAACTGTCTGTCATTCCCACTCACTCTCAGTGTTCTCATGCATGAGGGGAAATAGCAAAAGAAACCCTGTTTCTACCTGCCACAGTTAGAATTACTCTAGGAAGAGTGTGGAAACAGGCTGTTTCTTGAGTGACAGGGCAACAGTCCCCATTGATCTCAGTGGTTGCTGTGCAGTACGTGAGGATTGGAGAGATCATGCTAGGTTTCAGTATATAGCACCATAACTACAGTGCTTATGTACATGTAAAGACTATACACAATTTTAGCCCTTGTCTTTAGATACTAAGCACACATGCAGGGCCTGCTCCAGTCATTTTGCTATCTGAGGCAAAGAATAAGATGTCTTCTTCCTAGACCATGTACTGAAGATGACTGTACTAGCAGCTGAATTGTGCTTCAATACCACCAGTGGAATAGTGATCCCTACCACATCCTTATGCAGCAGCCAAGTTCAGGGATTCCAGGAAGGTTGTGTGGCCTCCAACAATGGGGAGAAGCTGGAAAGGTTATGAGCAATAGTCAGGAAGCTAACTCACTACTTCATCATTTACTGTCTAAGGCAGGTACCAATCTCTGCCTAATGGTAGGACCACTTCTGTGCTTAAACTTTTGAAATGTTTGCATTTTAACTATATTAATTTCCTACTGAAAAACTGTCCTGACTTCTTGATTCAACACATTTTGGGGCTCTATTTACTTGGTCAACCCACAGTGCAGATGGAAATAAAACCAATATAGTAACTCTTTTGAAAGTGTGAACTATAACTATACTCATGTCAAGAATGGATCTCCTCTGTGAGGGAATATTGTTTGGCACTTGGGATTTGAACACTAGCCTGGCTGTCTTTCAAAATTGCAAATGATAGCATTGGAGTAGAGAATCTTCACTCTCTCATATGTCAATGAGCTACTGTCCTAATCATTTCCTGTCATTGGCAAAGTTGGATAGGGTTGATAGGAAACATCTCAGAAACTGGTGGGCTACAAGGTCTCCAGTTCTTTCCCAGGTTGTCATTATACCATATAGCATTATGAAACAAAACTATATAAGATTACCTAATGTAGGGAAATGAGAGCAGTAAAGAGTGAGGACAATGCTTTTTTGGTTTTCACCTGTGAAATTCCACACAAATCAAGACACATATGGTGAACAGAAGGCACCAAAAGCCAAACAGATTTTGAATGTGTGATACCATTGATCATGGAAGAAACCCACATAAATGAATATGCAAATATTTTCTGAAGAATTGTCTAAAGGTCATATAATGCTCTGAACATCCCCTGATACATTTATCAATCCAGATACATTTTGATAACATTAAAGCACCAGAATGTGTGGATGTGGACCTAGGGTGTGTGAATGGCACATGGCCACAGCTATGTAGAAAAGCATGGGTGGTAGCAGGGATTAAAGAGCATTAGCATATACCCCCAACACATAAACATACACACACACACACACACACACACACACACACACACACAGCATTACTGACAAAAATGATGGCCAAATAATGAGTTCTGCCAGATCAAACAAGACTGCCACCACCCTTTTGTCTTTTATGTGTTCTTAAACATCCCCTGCCTGTTCTCACATTTTGGGAAATCCAGATCATGTCTAGGTGTAAAGTCTATGCAGCATCATCAATCACAATTAAGCCTTCTCATTTCCCAAATACCTAAACAAACTCTTCACTTTAGAAACTTTTTCAGGTTCTGTGAGAGGTAATCAAATTTTTGGTTTCCTATGAAACTCTCAGAGATTAAGGGTAAAAATAATACCCACCAAACAAAACCTTTCTCTGACAGTCACTGCAATTAACTTTTCCCCTATTTGCACCATGTTTGTTGCCCTCGAGATTCATTCTGAAATCTTTTGTCCACTTCACCTGTCTGCCTAAGCTGCTCACTGAAGCCTCATAGCTTGAGTCTTTCAACTTCCCATGACTTCCATGGATTCTTCTTCAAGATTGGTAATTGCACCCCCTCTCCCACAGCTATTCCTTATTCCAAAGCATACTCACCAGGTTGCTACATCCTGATCTAGGATGTTGAAACTAGAACATAAGTTCCTCTTTAGAATCTGCATTGTTATGACTGTTATGTTGGATCTGAGGGCTTTGTTTAAACACACACACTCAACATAGCTGTTTGAAATGGCTAGAAAGTTTAGCTGTTGTCAGGTGTCCTGGATATGGGAAAACAAATGTCAAAAATGCCCCCATGTATGAGGGGATGGAATGACATTTTGCCTTTTTCAATGATCCTATACAGGCTTTTTGTTTGTTTGTTTTGTTGTTGTTGTTGTTGTTTTGTGTGTATGTGTATTTAAATGGCTGTCCTAATGGGAAAAGTCATACATTTGAGTGATCTTGGTGCCATATATATATATATATATATATATATATATATATATATATATACATACACCACTCTTTTTGGCATGTTTTCATGATGTAACCAATGAGAATTAACTAGATGATTACATTACTATGGGGCAATAAAGTTAATTCAGAGTAAGGGCATTGTCTTTACTGTCAGCAATGGAAAAATGATGTGAAAATGATAAATATGAATGCTATACTTGTAAAAATAATGTTTTCAACTCCAGTTTGGAAAAGTTACCTTTTTAGACTAATACCAAGAGTCCTCCAGCGAGTGTGGCCAAAGTAACAACACCAAAAAGAGTCCTGCCAATGGTTGATTCTGAGGGTTGTAGTCAAACAAAGTAGCTTTCCAAGCTCTGGACCATCTCCCTATAAATGGCATCTACAATGAAGCAGTCATCCAAGTCCTATTTGATTTCTTTTATACATTTTGCACATCATTCAGTTTGCTTGATCTTCAACAAGTAAGGTTTGCTAAGCAATTTAAATGAGATTTTCTAATGAATGTATATTCATGTATTGCATGCTGGACAGTAAAGAAACAAAACAAACAAAAATATACCACATTACTTTTGCAACATGCACAGCATTAGTCTGCCTACTGTTGTTGACAGGAATTTGCACAAACAGCATTTGTGCAATCAAATCTCATTGAAAACCCTGTAAACATTTCTGCAGGGAACCACTAATCTGGCTGGCAGTGATAAACAGAGAGTTTTCTCAGGTTTTCTAATATGATGTTCTGCTGCAACCTTCTGCTCAAAAAATATGATTGCACTTGTTTCAGTTTTAAATATTTCAGCTCCAGTCTTGTGGTAAACAGATAGTGGCCACATCACATTTGCCCAAAATATTGCTTATTACTTTACTCAGAAAACTGCATATAAAAGTCCATTCTTTTAAGGAAGGGGGAATATTGGACTTGGGCAACGGTTCTATAAAACATGCCAGCTCTCCAAATGCTAAGCTCTGTACCCATTCTTTAACTCACAGTATATAGCTTTATGTCCAGGCTGGGAAATACATTTTATTAGGTATGCAAGATAACACATATTATTTCCAGATGACCATATTTTTCCACATTGTGGCCACTTAGTTATATCATTGCCTACCTTAGGATTGTTGTTGTTGTTGCATACATTCAAATCATTCCCAAAATATGGTCACCTTAAGGTGAACTTATTATGGGGTTTTCTTGGAAAGATTTGTTCAATGAAGGTATGTATTTGCCTTCCTCCGAGGCTGAGAGAGATTTCCATTACTAAGCAGGGATTCCAAGCCTAGTCTCCAGAGTGGTTGTGCAATGCTCAAACCACTATGCTACACCAGCTTTCAGCCTTGGGATTATTGTTCTATAATACCTATCATCTGTCTACCCATCTTTATCCACTTGCAACCAACCTTAAAAGAAAAGACCAACACAATTTTAAAAGAAAATGAGCAACAAATAACAGACCTTCCCTTGTTAGCTATTCATTGTTTATTTTTCTAGCAGTAGCAATTATGGTACATTGTTGCCTTAGCTTAGCTGTCAGTTGGGTATTCTTCTAGGAGATACTAATAATGGGAAAGCGATGCCAGCTGATGAAGAGTGATGGTCACCTAGACAGAAACTTTCATATTCTGGTTTTAGTCTTTTAATTCCATACCTGCAATGGGATGGAAATAATATTTGAAAATATTTTTTAAAAAATGGTTGAAAAACCCTGACAAGAACAATCCTGAACTGATTAGAATCTTTGCAGTTGGGGACTTATGCTGTGAAAAATTCATGTGATGTGTGTGTGTGTGCGCGCGAGCGCATGCACATGTGCCGAAAACAGCATTTTCTGTATTGAATCTAAGATTTTCTTCATGGAAAAGATTATTTTGATGCAAAAATATTCATTCCTGTACAGAAAATGTTTTCTGCATAGAAAAACAACTGTAACTCATTTGTTCTACATAAAATTTGTGGATAATTTTCTTTCTTTCTTTCTTTTAAAAAGCATTTTCTGTGCATGAATAAATATTTCTGTATTGTATACATGGAAAGGGATTCTGGGTGACATCAAGGTAATATAGTATATAATACATGGTAATATTTCTGTGGGGAAATATTATTTTCCATGCTGTCTCCTATGCAGAAAATGCTTTGTTCTATGCAAAACACCTATCTGTGAATTGTTCTGTGTGTTCTGTGCTTTACAAAAATCCATAGTGTTAGGTGAGCCCATTTTGTTCTCTATACTAGGCTAACACATATCTCATCTTCTCTGGAGAAGGAGGCTCGACAGATGGCCCAGATAGAGCAGCCTCTGGCTGCCCCTTTCCTTGTCAGATCAAGGCCATGACAACCATATGCTGCAGCCCTGATCCAGCAGTTTGCTGCTCTAAAAAGGAAGCCCAAAGTGCTGCAGCTGTTCTATGTTTCTTTGGCACAGTGCATCTAAATAATGTGTCAAAGAAATGGCATGATGCTACCTGTCATGTGGGTGGGCAGTATGACACAGGCATCAGGGCAGCATTTGGGCATGCACTATGTGATTACCATGCTCCCACTCCACCTCGAGAAGGGCACAAAGTGCCAGTTTGTACAGCCCAAGGAAACGAGAATTCAACTTATATATATGTTCATTAAAAGAATACATGGGGGGGGTTACAATACAAAGCAGAATAGCCCAGTTCTACCATCTGAACACTTTATTACCTTATTGTCACCCAGAATCCCTTTCCACATGTACATGCACAACACCATTCAATTGCTACATGCTGTGATTTAAATGTTGTGAAAATGTTAAGGTTTGTATTTTTAACATGTTATATTTTAATTCATAACTGTTTTAACTTCTGAAAATGTTTGTTTTTTAAATTGTATATTCATACTTTTTAATTTTGCATTATTTTTAAATTGTATTGTTTTTTAAATTTGCTGTTAGCCACTTTGAGTCTCTATTTTGAGAGAAAGGCGAGATATAAGAGAATAATAATAATAAAATAATAATAATAACAACAATAATGTCAGCCTATGTGAAAGTTTTCTATGGTCCCACTCCACACCCCTGAGCCAGCTGGGACCCCCTGAGACCCCTTAAGAAGAAAAACAAACAACTTACTGTCATCACCCAATTATTTAACTTGCTTCAGGCATTTGAAGATGGGGCCAAACAGTAATCCTGTCACAGGCCCCATGGGCCAGATTTGTCCAGTAAAATATTTGACGGACTACTTCAAGTTGTGCCCACTATCTCCTGGTTACTTTTTTCTGCATTCCTCAGGCCTTCCCTTAACACAATTCCAATTCAGGGCAGTGCTACAGGAGACACTGAAGCATTTGGGCCTCCCAGTGGCACACTTTTCTGCTCATTTTTTCTGATTTGGAGCCGCCATGGTTGCTGCAGCTCTCGGCCTCAGCAGTGATCATAGAATCATAGATAATATAATCATAGAGTTGGAAGAGATCACAAGGGCCATGCAGTCCAACCCTCTGCCATGCAGGAACTTGAAGTCAAAGCATCCCTAACAGATGGCCATCCAGCCTCTGTTTAAAAACCCAGAAAAAAGGAGACTCCACTACATTCTGAGGGAGAGTGTTCCATTGTGAAGTTGAATGCTTTCGTGGCATGCATTCATAGGTCTTGTGGTTTTTTTCAAGCTGTGAGGCCGTGTTCCAGAAGAATGCATTCTTGATGTTTCGCTTGCATCTATGGCTGGCATCTTCAGAGAATGATGGTATGGAGGTGTGTGGGGTATATATACTTTATGACCCTTGGTTGAGAGGAGTAGAATGTAAATCTGTGTATTGTTCTGTTGAGGTAAGGCCTTATCGTGGAAGGATATGCAAGGAGGATTCGTGTCTATTTAATTAATGGTCCATTGTTAGCTGGGAATTAGCATGTAAATCTTTGTATTGTTCTGTTGAAGTAAGGTCTCAGGGTGGAAGGATATGCAAGGATGATTAGTTTCTATTTAATTAATGGTCCATTATCTGCTGGGAAGCCCCCTGACCTGGGAGAAGTTCATTTGCATCTGCTGAGTCCTGATTTTGGTGTTTTTGAGGACTGGTAGCCAAATTTTGTTTACTTTTAGGGTTTCTTCTTTTATGTTGAAATTGTCCATGTGTTTGTGGATTTCATTGGCTTCCCTGTGCATTCTGACTTGATAGTTGCTGGCATGGTCTATAATTTCAGCATTTTCAAATAGCATTTTGTGCCCAGGTTGGTTTATAACGTGCTCTGCTACTGCTGATTTTTCAGGCTGGCTGACAGTGTCCCACTGTCACTGTCAGGAAGGTCCTCCTAATGTTGAGGTGGAATCTGTTTTCCTGTAGCTTGCATCCGTTGTTCCGGGTCCTGTTCTCTAGAGCAGCAGAAAATAAACTAGCTCCCTCCTCAATATGACATCCCTTCAAATATTTAAACAGGCTATCATATCACCTTTTAATCGTCTCTTCTCCAGGCATGGTTTCCAGGTGCTTCAGCATTTTAGTTGCCCTCCTCTGGACATTCTCCAGTTTTTCAACCTCCTTTTTGAATTGTGGTGCCCAGAACTGGATACAGTATTCCAGGTGGGACCTGACCAAAGCAGAATGCAGTGGTATTATTACTTCCTTTGATCTAGATCAGGGGTTGGCAAACTTTTTTGCTGATGGCCCGGGGGCGGGGAATGGCCCTGGGGGCCAGTGCGTGTGTGCACTCACACTCTCTCGTGCTCTTACCTCCCACATGTGCACGGGCATGCACGCACCGCCATTTTGAGAAAAAATGGCAGCCATTGCCCCCCCGCATCATTATGATCCAAAATGGCACCCCGGAGGACCCCCGTGGCTGCGAAAGGCAGCAGCGGTGGCAGGACTGGGCAGGGGGTGGTCCGAAGGCCTTCATGGGCCGCATCCAGCCGGCAGACCATAGGTTACCAACCACTGATCTAGATACTATACCTCTATTGATGCAGCCTATAAACGCATTGGTCTTTTTAGCTGCTACATAACACTGTTGACTTATGGTCAACTTGTGGTCTACTAAGACTCTTAGATCCATTTTCACACGTAGACTCGTTAAGCCAGGTATCCCCCATCTTATATCTATGCATTTCATTTCTCTTTCTTTCTTCCTTTCTTTCTTCCTTTTTTCTTTT
>CM034706.1:102995360-103023965 GCA_020142125.1 Phrynosoma platyrhinos
GCATAATTGGTTGGCTTCATGTCCACAAGATGGAGCTCCTGTCCTTTAAAATGCTGCACCATAACAGGCTAACATTCATCTAAAATTCTGCAAACTAGTACATTCAGGCACCAATTCAACTAAAAATGTTTTATTTTTTATTTTGTTAAATTAAAGTGACTATTTGAATTCATTAAAGGAACACCAATAAAAAAAATGACACTGGATTCTAAATATCTGATAAGATGAAAATGAAACAAAGTAATGGCCACATTTGTAGCTAGTGGAATGATAGCTCTATTTTAAATTAAGAAACATTGTAAATAATTAACCCAATAAAAATAAGCTTTGTCTACTGGGTACATTAATCAAGGATCCGACTCTAATATCATTGACTGTGTTGATAGTGTTTTCATATGAGTTTCATCCAAAGGATAATTAAATCAATTACACTTTGTTTCATTTTAGTAGGTTAAGTCCCAAATGTGTTCAAAATAAAGTCCATAGGGGATTGTTTTAAGATAAGTCTTCCAGCTGATCTAAAAAAAAATCACTGTGTAAACTAAATCTTGATTAAAGTTTATATATATCCACAGAGAGAGAAAGAGAGAGAGAGAAAGATTATTATTTTGAAAATTTAGTGTGAGAGGAATAATGGACTGAGATTTGGAAGATTCAGGTCCAAGTCCCCATTCAGCCATAGCAAGCCATGGGCTGGTCCTGATCCAGTCAATCTCTCTCTCTCTCCCCTCTTCCTTCTCCCCTTTCCCCTCTTCCTCCTCTCAATCTCTCTCTCTCCCTGGTTTCACATATGGGCTTATTGTGAGGATCAAGTAGGCATGAGGAGGTTCATGCCCATTGCCTTGAGCTGTGGAACAAAGGTGATATATAAATGTAATAAAGAAATGAATTCAAATGAACAAACTCTGTTTTTATTGTACCCTGGCTTAGTTTTAAAGCACCCAATTCTTAACTGAGAAAGGAGTGAGAAGCCAGTAATTTTAGCTCTGCCCATTGGACAGAGATGAAAGTCAAGGATATGCTAATGTTTTCCTTCTAATTCTGAATAATGGCACCGAATTGGACAGAAACCTCCAGGTATTATGCATTTCCATTGCCAACACTTGAGCTGGCAAATGATATTGAACAAAGGTTGTGATACATAATATGGGGATACCTGCCCAGGACACTAATGCTAGTCATAACAGTCATTATGCTTGTAGGAATTGGAGCAGGGCTTGCCTGTGGGAGGAAAGAAATAAACCAGCTAAACATAACAAAAAAAGGCCAAAGTAGATGATGAATATAGCATGCTTTTAGAAAAGGTGCTCCTTGAGGTGGTGGAAGATGCCCTTTTATTATTAGTTAACTTTTCTCAACTAAATATTTTGCACTAAATGTGCTTTGCTTCATGATTGTTCATTGGAAAGTAAACACAACATCAATGTGGAAGTCTAATTACTGTGGCACACATCTCTGAGGAAATCCCATTGTGGGAATTAAAACATTTATTGAGATCAATTCATATTCCCTTTAAGGTTCAGTTAGACCCAAGGAAAGAAGAATCTTTGGGAAAGCTCTCATAGCCAATTGGCCACCAGTTGCATATCCTAGAAAAGGCTAGCTTGATATTACTGCAACATTTAGACTTTAAATAGTGTGAGATGAATTTATACCTGATAATTATACCTAGATTTTCAGAAATTGTCAAAATTTGCTCCCCATGGCAACTTTTTAAAAGTGTTCCAAAGCACCACAAAGATTTCAAGTCAGTGACACCAAAGACTTCAACAGTAATAAAAACAAGGTGATGTAGAAGAGGGGAATAGTTAAAAACAGCAACAACAATAGAATCACTATAGCAGCTAAACAGACTGACAGAAAAATGAACTCTAAGAACAACTAGAGGACACTGTCAGCCTGATTTGCTCAGGGAAAATGAAATTATTTTAAAGAACATGTGCAACCAATCCACTTTAGCTCAGTTTATGTCATTCTGCATAAATACTCTGAAGGGACCAGATCCTATCTGATCTTGGAATCTAATTTGGGTCAACCCTGGTTAGTACTTTAATGGGAGACCCCAGTGAATATCAGATGCTGTGAGCTCTATTTCAGAAGAAGGAACTGGCAAAACCACCTCTAGGTATTCCTTGCCTAAGAAAAGCTCCTGAAATTTATGGGGTCACCAGCCGACAGATGACTTGAAGGAATGTACGTGCACACACAGGTACACACACACATCTCATTTGGGCCTAGTTGCAGACCTATCAATGTCGCCAGTGTTTTATGCCATTCCCCATCAACCTTTGCCTTCAATTCCTGCTACAATTTCCCCAATCTCCCCTTTCCCTAATCATAACCAGGCAAAAACTCACAGTGGTAGGAAAAGCTTGTGTCAGCAGAAGTCCCCAGTGATTGTTAGAAGCTGACAGAATGTGTCATGACTTTCAATACATGGTGAGAAACATGACAAATGTATTCCTGACATTTCCCTGTTCCATGTGTGCTAATATCTAAATCTGAGGAAATATCCCTGCTTTGGATTTACTGAATTTCTCATTTCCTTGATCACAAACTCATTTTAGTTTTGGCATGTTTCCAGGCTTAACAAACCCTGTCCCCACAAAAAAAAAAAAAAAAAAAAAAAAAAAAAAAAAAAAAAAAAAAAAAAAAAAAAAAAAAAAAAAAAAAAAAAAAAAAAAAAGAAAGAAAGAAAAAAGAAAAAAGAAAGAAGAAAATCTGTGCACATTTTGTGTGCATTTTCCCTCATGTACCATTCTTCTATGTAATTTCCCCCAATTCACACATTTTTGTGCACACTTTTAGTTAATATATCCATTTTTTACACATTTTTGGAGTTGTTGCAGATCAGAACATTAATTTCTTTAAAAGTGTGTATTTAAGGCACACATGTGTGTTTTGTTTCAGTCACAGGTTCAGCAAATTCAAACGTGATAATTTTTTAAAAAGTAAATGTGATTAATTTCTTCAACTTATGGCAGCAAGCCAACTAAAAGTTAATAGCAGTAAGCTTTCAGTTAAATATGCTTAAATTTTTGGTCCCATATTTTAGATTTGGACTCAGCCAGCAGTGGAATGCTATCCCTCTAAAACTGAGGTCCAAACTACACTGCAGAAATAATCTAGTTATAGGCCACTTTAACTGCCCTGGCTCAGTGTTGGGGAATCCTGAGAATTGTAGTTTTGTGAAACATTTAGCCTCCTATGTCAGAGAGCTCTGGTTCCACAACAAACTACAATTCCCAGGGTTCTCTAGCACTGAGCCAGGACAGTTAAAGCAGACTCAAACTGGATTATTTCTGCAGTATGTTTAGGACCTGAATTGACCTTGAGACTGAAAAAATTCTGTACCCTTGACCTGAGGTGATGCTAAGGCAATGACCTAAGGGGGTCTTTATTTAGCAAAAGATCCCAAAAGAAAAACAAAAGAAGTTGAATACCTCTAGTCAAGAAAGTTTGCACATCTATTCTGAATACCACTGTAACAATGTATTTGCTGTAAAGGTCACTAGGAGAGATTTCTCTTTTGAAAGTGTAATTTTACAGCTGTACATCAGGTGGAGATATCTCCTCATTTATTCTTTTTAGAATACAGACTTGTTTGATGAAAAATGAGGAATACGGAAATCATTCTTTTATCACCATTGGCTGAAAAGCCACATCTGTTTCAATGAAGGAAAGGACATGATGAGCATACAGACTGCATATTTTGACTTTGGCTTAGCTTAGTTCTTATACACATGATCATCATGCCATCGATGTTATATCTTTGTGTTGGTTAAGAGTCTATCTTTTGGTAGATATTTATTACATAAGCATTCCACCATTGCTCCAAAGCCAGTAAAATTTACTTTTGGGGCTATAGCTCCTGGAATCCCCCTTTCAAAATAGAGGTTTATTGAAACTGTAGTACCAAAAAAGTATCTCTCATGTTCTGCCTTTCTCCAAGGAGTTCAAGAAATCATACAGAACTCTCTCCATTTTATCTTCTCACCTTCCCTTCAGGTAGGCTAGGATGTGAAACAGTGAATGGTGCCAGGGGACTTCAAAATTTGCACTTGGCTTTTACCATTGTGCATTAGTCATAATTTCATGATACACCTGTCCTTCAGCTGTTCTAAAGTAAAGTAAAGAGAAAAAAGAAAAAAAAGAGAGAAGTACCAGTTCATTGTTCTCTCATACATCACACATCAGAATAATTGACCATGGTATTGCATCATCTTCAGATGAGAGCCTTTTAGTACACACTTCTGAAAAGTTAATGCAGAAAAGGGTCAGTAACCCATTTAAATACTCTATAGCACACTCAATGGTGCTCTTAGATGAATGGAATACAATTAACCCTACTGTTGGAGTTAACTGCAGAAGGCAATTTCTCATTGGCAAAACTCCACACACCATAGTAAACTAGATTCCCCCCACCCACAATATCAAATAATTTTCCATTTAGAATATGTTCCACTGAAACCTCTGATTAAAATATTTAGCTAATTATTTCTTACTATGAATGTTGGTGGTAAGTCACAGAAAACAAGAAAAGGAAAACAAGCTGACAAAGATGGGGGGGGAGTTTGAAATGCAACAATGCAGAAAAGGTTAGTTAAGGCTCACTGCAAAGATGACTGAAAGAAGTCAAGTTGTAATTTAAAATAACATCCCATTAGTTTGTTTAATTACTTTCTGCCAGCGGTAATTGATTTTAAGGCTGAAAACAGAAACACACAGTACTTAGGGGAAAAGTAATTTTACCTCTAGTAAATTGGAGAAAAGGAAAAGGCTCTTCCAAAGAGTTAGGCAGTTCTAATTATAAGATGTGTGTTTTTAATATTTGATTGGTACCAGTGGAATTTTGATTTTGACATGCTATTATATTGATCTTTACTTTTTTTGTAAACCAAAACAGAAAACTGAATTACGTGACCATTCAATTATAAAACATAATCCATGGAATCTAGCACCAGGTGAATGAAAAAATTATCAGAAAGCAAAATAAAGTGTCATATCCCCTATGGAATGGGGTCACATTTTGGAATGTGATTAGGTATTATCACGCTTTAAAAGGCCGTTGCTGCCACCTGGCGACTACAACCCGCCTCCCAGCCATACTGAGCCAGCTGAGTTTCAAGTGCGGAAGCTTCCTGTGCTTGAAAATTGGATGGCTCAGCACAGCTGGGAGACAGGTTGTAGTCGCCAGGTGGCAGCAGCAGCCTTTTAAAGCATGATAATACCTGATCACATTCTGAAATGCTACCCTATCCCATAGGGGATAGGATGCTTTATTTTGTTGTGCAATAATCTCCTAGGTTTCTCCTTCTGTAGCAGGTCATCATTGTCCTGACACCCCCTTCCCTGAAAATCAATTCTAGACTATCACTTTCCCTTCTAAAGAACATTTTGAGAGTGTGCACGGTGTTGGAGGAGATAAATCACCCCCCTCCTTGTTTTATGATAGAAGCACAATTTAATTGACTCCTAAAGGCTATAATCTATTTGAGGGTTTGCCGGCCTTGTCCCACCAGTGAGAAAAATGTATTGTTTGAAAACATGGGAGAGGGCCTTCCGGGTTGTGGAAGGCCCTCTCCTGGGATGCTTGAGTGGTGCTGGAATAGATTTCTTTCTGGTTTCTTAAGTAAAGCCTTTGTGGCTTAATGGCTCCATTTAAAGCTGCATATATGCATGATTTCCTATAGCTTTTACTTTTAAATTTGTTTAATAGTTTGATGTGTTTTGTCATCCTTGCATTATTTTTCTTTTTGTTGTTGAGGTTAACTGTCTTCAAGTTGATCTCAACTCATGGCGACCTTGTGAATGAGACATCTCCAAGACTCCCTATCCTCCACTACTCTTAGTTCCTGCTTGGTTAAATTTTTCATTATTTCCTTTTTAAATTGTATATACCAATATTACTGTGAGTCTCCTAGAGATCTTAAGATATAGTCTAGGATTTCAACATTTAAATACATTACATACATACATGGATTTCACTTATTGGATCCAATTCCATATAGAATTAAACAAAAGACTTTCTGACCATGTACATCATTTGTATGCATAGGGTCCCAGCACAGATATCTGGCATCCATAACAGATTATGAGAGAGACTTCAGTTTGAAACTCCAGTGAGTTGTTGTCAATCAGCACAGACAATGGAGGACTAGGTAGAAAGCCATGTGTGCAGGCCTGTATAGGCCTGCCAGTTCTCACAGCAAATCTCATGAGAATTCAAAGTCCTGCCAGATATGAATGAGATTCAGAGTGTGATCCTCACTCAGATCTCACACAAAGTTCCACAATTATTGCTTCACTTGTGAGACTTTGCCCATCCTTACTCCTAACAGCTGCTCAAAGTAGCAGAAGGTTCCCAGTGCCGGTTCTCTGAGGGGCTGGCACAAATAAACCCCCTCCAGCAGGCAGTAGGGTGGGTCATGTACATGCTGTTGCAGACCTTTTTCTAGTGCAACCTCTTGAAATATGTATATGTGAATCAGTAGCAAGCAAGACATCCTATTTGTATATAGTTGTCTGGACATTTCAAATGCAAAATAAAGCAGGCAATCATGAATCAAATTTCATAAATAAGGGTTACCAAGACATTTTACAGGATTGTGTTGTGAATGCTTGTCTGTAACAACAATAGATGGAGACAAAAGTTGGCTGTCTTAGGCATAGTGTTATCTAATGCTCTTAGCAGTAAGAGAAGTCACACTCTAATCTAACTCTTCTCATCTAGCTCTTCCCACATTCTTATCTAATGGGGGTTGCAGACTGCCAGAAATAAATGCAAATTGAGTCCACTTTTAGGGTTAGGGTTAGTGCTAGGGAATCATGGGAACTGTATTTTATTGTGGTACCAGAGCTCTCTGACAGAGAAGGCTCAATGTCTCAGAAAAAAACAACAATTCCCATGATTCCCTAGCACTAACCCTAACCCTAAAAGTGGACTCAATTTGCACTATTTCTGGCAGTCTGCAACCCCCCTAACTCTCCCTACCTTCATGAGGTGGGAAACCTTGGCAAGGATTTGCTCCAAACATTGTTCCCTTATGTTTAAATAAATTAGACAGTGTAATGTAAAATGTTGCAGATCTTCAAATTTATGTAATCTGAGGGCCTAAGCAGACTGCCAGAAATAGTGCACATTAAATTGAGGCACTGCCCTGGCTCAGTGCTAGGGAATCATGGGAACTGTAATTTATTGTGGCACCAGAGCTCTCTGACAGAGAAGGTTCAGTGTCTCAGAAAAAAATACAATTCCCATGATTCCCTAGCACTGAGCCAGGGCAGTGCCTCAATTTAATGTGCACTATTTCTGGCAGTCTGCAAAGGCCCTGAGTCTCTCAGATGACACCCCTTTCTTATATCTCCCAGCCAGGACTTACGGAAAGAAAGAAAGAAAGAAAGAAAGAAAGAAAGAAAGAAAGAAAGAAAGAAAGAAAGAAAGAAAGAAAGAAAGAAAGAAAGAAAGAAAGAAAGAAAGAAAGAAAGAAAGAAAGAAAGAAAGAAAGAAAGAAAGAAAGAAAGAAAGAAAGAAAATAGATAAGCAGACAGACAGAATCAAGCTTTCATGAGTACATTCCCATAATTAATATTAAAAATAACTGTAAAATTCACAAGCAAATTATAAGGCAAACCAGGAAAAAGTGGACCATTAGGATTAATAGAAATAGCAGTGAAAAGCTCCTTGCAAGAGAAGAGAAGAGATCTAAGATTTAATCCTCTTCACTCTTCAGTTCATACTTAAAAGGAAGAGATTGGTGCTTCTGCCAGTCGCTTGACAGGTCCTGTAAATACAACTGCATGCATTCATCTGAGGCCTGTCAGTGGTCCTATGGGAGGGAAATATGGAGCATCTTTCCCATAACTGTGTTTATGCTATGGGCAGAGTTGCCTCAAGCAAAAACCAAGGCAGAATAGAAAATGTTTGCTTTGACAAAACATCTGAGGAATTCAAGAGAAGGCTAATGAAACAACTCAGGGAGCAATTGTACACCACTGGGTTGCTGCACTGGATTTTTCCTAAAGTGCTATTTGAGGGGGAAAATTGAGGTTCCTTGGGCAAACTAAAGATTGTAAAGAGATTAAAAAACAAATAAACAACAAGCTAGTATAATTACTCCAGACAATTGTTACATGTTGATAGTTCTCAACAGGAAAACAGATGCAGTTAATTATTATGTATATCATCTGAAATGTTGCCTAGCAAACACTGCTCGTGAAGAAGAGAACAATGGTGATGGTGGGATTATCTGATTTTTATGCAGCTCACATTATCTGGCTTTAGTTCCTCACCCTTCTCTTTACAAAATCTCTAGATTAGATTGCCATCGTTCACATCTTCCAATATAAACTTAGTTTAGCAAAGTATCAAGTAGTGCAACAGCTTAAGGCTGAACAAATATATCAGTTTTACTTTCTTTCTATTTCTAATTTGCCTAATCTTAAATTCAGTTCATCTCAAATTTTGATAATTTTCTTATTCTGCTGTTGTGAACATTGCTTACAGATGATCTACTTTCAAGACCTATAAGATGTAGGCCATGGTTGTCTGTATGGCCCATTTCTACCAGGTCTGGAGGTGTTTAGCCCTTTCTGACTCCAAAGACAACAACAGAAAAAGAAAGAGGTGATGCCTTGAAGGAATGATAAGTTAAAACAGAGGCAACAGTTAATTTTTTGGGGGGAAACACATTTTTTCTTACCATTTGGATTTTTGCCTTTTTTTTCTTTGTATTTAATTTTTATTATTATTACATATTAGTCTTAATCTATATTTAATATTGTGAGACATTTAGGCTATTGAATGATTATTCAAATCTTGAGTTTCAATTGATATTGAATTAACTAGAAATGTTAGAATCAAAAAGTGATTGTTTCAGGAGAAGGTGAAATGCATCCCCACTCTGATCCATTCACTTGTACCTTGGAAATCCATATGTTGGTGGCACTGCCTGATTTCTAAGGTGGTTTCATCAGGAGATGTAGGTTTCATCAGGAGATGCCAATACAACAGAACTCTGCCATTGTAGCTACATCTTTTGATGCAAGACCTTAGCCATTAAATTGCTATTTGCAACTGACATTGTTTTGTGAACATTTTTTAATATGATATATAAATGATCTTACAGATATGGTGTGAAATATAGCTGTAAAGGAATTGCACAGCCTCTTGACCTTGAGGTGTCCTGGTCCTATTGTTTGACAAGGCTTAGATATTAGTGCTAATGTAATGGGAAGTTGTCATCTGCATGGCATAAGCCTCCTTTGTAGTCGAGCTATGAGCTGCTTAGAACATTTGGTAAACACCTGCCACTGGTGAGATATTGATTCATGATAATCTTATTCAATTTGAATTTAAATAACCATAAAAAGGGAGAAATACATAGATCATGCAGAGAAAAGAAAAACAAAGCTAACAGGGAAAAATGTCTTTACAGTTACAATTCCAAAATGTTCAAGTGATCAAACACATACTGCACACAGAAAGTTAGCAATCTAATTGTGTTGCCATTTCAGTCCTTGAAGTCACAAAAGTTATGGAAGTAGGAGGGTGAGGACACAATTTGCTATACTGAAGTTAAAATGCTCATTCACTTAGTACTATGCAGTGTAGTCACTCTTATTTATGTTGAAATCAATGGGTGAAGATGCAACTAAACTTGTATCAGATTAATCTGTAAAATCGTCCATATTTTCAATAGCCTTTCTTATACAACAGGATTGGGCAACTGTTTTCTTTCAGATGTTCTTGGGTCTGCAGGTCAATGTTAGCTATGTTAGCAAATAGTTATAAGAATTCCAGCCCAATAACATGTCCAAGATGAAACAAGCTACTTCAACTGATTCCAAAGCAAATCTCATCCCTTCTAAAGCTGTATAAGTAATTAGGAGACAGTTTTCTGTTGCTACTGGAGCTGAAATTTTATTACCTGTCATTTACCACCCTTTGTTCCTGGTCTCCACATGGCCAAGAGGGGGAATACCCTATGTCTAAATAGACTGAGATCCCTCCAGATCATCTTAACTGACAACAGAAGTAACAAAATGGAGGTCTGTGCCTCTAGCATCATCACCTTTTTTCTTCTGTATGGTTCTTCACATCTTTGTCTGATGAAGAAGCTAGAAAAGCTATGAAAATTTGCATGATGTCCTTTATTCATTTTAGTTGGCCCAATAAATATATAACTGTGTTGTAGATTTTGGGTTTTGTTGTAGGAGACAGAACATTTACAAGAAACTGTATACTTTCCTCTGAAGTACTTATAAAGAAAACACCAGAATTTTAAATACTGACTGTGGGATTCTAGAGGCTCTGGTTCAAAAAGTAATTTATCCAAGCCTTGAAAAACATCAGAGTGAGGAGAGGGAAGTGGGCAAAGGGGTTGCATTTTTGTTCCACACAATCTAGTTGTGTGGGAAGAGGAAGTCAATGCAGAATGAATGACCAGACACACAACTCAGAAGGCTCAATCATGGCAGGGCTTCAGGATGACATAAGGGGTGACCAACTGGTCACCAATCTGCCTTTCAGCCCCTTTGTCACTGGGGGACACTGTTCAGGAGTTGCCCCCACAATGGCAACACTTTTTCCAGGGTTTATGGTTGAATTTGATGTTACGTTTTATGTGTACATGCCCCACATGCAAACATGAACTTTTGAAGTCTCTCTCTGCATTTAAAGCAAGAAAATTGATGTTCTGTTCTCTGTTCCTTCTGTTACATTGGTAGCAGCACTGTTTTTCCTTTGTGCCTGCATTCTGACAAAGTGACAAAAGCAAAGACATTTAGCATTAACCCATCATTGCTTATATGGCTGACTTATATGACTTGGCATTATGGAACACTTTTAGAGATGCAGTCCAAGGAGATAAGTGGGGGTGGACATGACAGTTTTAGCCTTAAAATGTCTCAGTTTTCTTGAGATGAGAAGGATATGGGTCTGTTTTCCCCTAAAGTACATGTTAAGTGAAAAGCCACCAGAATCATAAGAACAGGTAAATGGCTTTGAAATCTCAAGGGCCACCTTCCTTACAAGAATAAACTTGAGTAGCATCATCTGACAAACCTATGTTTTTCAGTGAAGATCTGCTGTTAACAGAAAGCACCAAATATTCATGACTGACATTGGAGCAGATTGGTGTTCCAAAATGTCTGCCAGAACAATGACAAACAGAATCAAACAGCTCACTCTGAGTTTGTTTACAGGTAGCGGTGGGTAAGAATGTAATTATTTCAAGAATTTGCCAGAACTCACAAATTTTGTTATATTTGGATTAAACAGAATTGCAGGTGGGTTTTTTTTGGGGGGGGGGGTTGGTTTTATTTTAGAAATTCAAATGTGGGATGAGCCAAAATTGATAGATAGATTGATTTAGGCACACAGCTTTAGTAATTGGTTTGATTCTGGGGCCTAAATTTAGGAAGAGACATACACATGTGTAGTAGGCAGTACACACAGTATTCAAAGAACTTGGCATTGCACATTCAGCATACAACAATGGAAGCAAAGAACCGTGGAACATGGCTTTGAGCCAATGGGCACATTCAGGAAGCAACAGCAGAAATGGTGATGTACAAGCCATGACATGGGAACAATAGATTTCTGTCTGGCATTGGGTATTTTGATGGCATGTACCAGTACCCCCACATGAGGTGAAATGAAGCCCACTGTAGGAAGCACAAACACCATGCTGATTATGGCCACTTGGATGCCATTGAAAAATGGTGCTTTTTGCGCAATCATAATGGGAGATTGTGTACTGCATAGTGGGCCTGGCATGCTGAATACATTGTTCCTATTGCTCAATAGGCATGGTGTGAGTGCTGGTCTTAGCTGGGTTTATACTGTTTTAGTGTTGATTTGGAGACTTCTGGTGTGTGTGCTGTGTGCATCTTAGCTAGTGCTCTTTTGTGCATATATGGCATGTATGGTACCCTAAATTAATATGGCTATCTGTTCTTGTTGCATCCTGTTTCTAGACTGGATGGGGGGACGATGCAGAGGTAGAGGTGGACAAGGATGGTGTGACATCCCCTGATATTGGTGATGTCCCAGTGGCTGGGCTCTTCTCAGCCCAGCTATGTTTGCCAGACTGTCCCACCCACAGCAACAGAATCAGGTCTCTCAGCAGCAGCAGCAGCAAAGCTCACATCACTACAGGCCATGTCATCCTTGAGACAATCAGCTGACTGGGACATAGACAGTGGTTGGGCTTCTGTTGGACCACCCCAGCAGATCCTGGTCTCTTTCAATCCCCATTGTGTGTGCTGTACCTGGCATGTAGGATTGTGTTAGTGTCTTTGGTTTTGTTTCTGTATGTATGATTGTATGTTGCAGTGGCCCCTGTCCCACCATCTTGTTTCTCCTCTCCAATTGTGGGCGGATCACATGTCTGTAGAGGAAGGTGTATCATCTTCGCTACCAGTTGTGCAGAGTATACATGGCACTTGCCCTGGAACAGATAGTCCATCTTCAGAGACATCTTCCATGACCAAGTGGCCCACTGGCCCCCTGCCTGTCTGCCTCTATGCCACTGTGTTGACAATGAATGGCTGCAAGCAGAGAGGGGCTTTCTTTTTTGGATGGGTGCCTGGGATCTAAGGTTTGTCCTATTGGGATCTGTGGTTTCTATGGAAGAGCGTTTGGTGGATGGGTGTTTGGAGGAATGGTACCCAAGGGGACTTACAGTTTTTGGCATCCTAGGGCAGAGGTTGTTGTTGCTGTTGTTTGGCCTATTCTATATTCTTCCTTTTGTTTGTGCACTACTAAATGTTTTATTTTGTTCATCAGCCAGTGTGTGTCTTGTGATTTATTCTCCTATGCTGTACCACTGCACCCTATCTCTGTGGCTGTTGCTCATTGCACAAAGCATTTTAATCATTGCACAACTGTGGAATTTGCCTCTGTATGCTGCTCTGTGTTGCTGTTCTGCATAGTGGTTTCATAGTGTGGTGGCATAGGTCTGCATGTGATTATTTACAACATGCTAAGGCACTAATGAATTGAGAGGCTTTTATATATTCAACCAGTGCTGCATTAGAATTGTTGCCCTTATTTGACAACCTTCTCACTTTTAACAATTATATAGCTGGTAAACACAGTGTGGGCAACTCCATGCTGGTCATAGCTGTATAGTTTGAATTTGATTAGTGCTAATTAGTGAGCATTTTTGTTCCAGTTTATATTGAAATAAAACCAAATTGTGTATTTTATTTTATATATATATATATATATATATATATATATATATATATATATATTTCATATACAGGATGGAAAGAACTTGAAGTTTAAAACATTCTAATGTGGGAATAAGGGAAAGTGTCCACTCATCTTTACAAATCCAGCTAAAAATACCTAAGGGGACAGAACAACACTGATGCTTAAAGACAACACTGATGCTTGATTTTTATGAAATGTCCAGTTCCTGAGTCATATAAACAGAGAATGAAGCAGATAGGTGGCTAGGAGCAGCCTCTGCCCACTCTAGCTGCAAAAGGGCCACAAATGGCCCAGTACCACAGCCACAACCATGGCTCCAAATGAGCTGCTGGCAAGAACATTTGAGGTTTTTGTTTTGTATTTTGCCACTCCTTTTTCCGGTGGCTTTGGGTTGCCTTAGGCAGCCTCCGAGTGACCACTGGCCACTTTGGGGGCATGTGTCACCTGCCACACCCCTGATATGCTCAGAAGCTGCTTTATTTGGTGCATTTGTTTTGGTCCAGGGTCTCCTACCTATATCTGTGTTGCTGTCTTAGTTTGCCAACTCTGAAAATTTTTTAAATATGTGTTTCTCAAATATTTTAGAGAAGAATCCTGAACTGCTAAGAATCTTCATTGTTTGGAAGTTTGTTTTTATTTTTGTTAGCTGCCTTTGAGTTGACCTTGACTCATGACAATGCTTTGAATGAGACGTCTCCAAGCCCCCATACCCTCTACCTCTATATTCAGGTCCTTATAGGTTCAGGCCCATGGTCTCCCTCACTGATGGTCTTCCTCTCTTTCTCCTGCCCTCTACATTTCTTAACATCATTGACTTTTCTAATGTGTTTTTGTGGTGATTAGAAATGTTCAACTGGCCAATCAGGAGGCAGCTGAGGGCCAACCAATAGTATTCAAGCTGGGAGTATTTGGGGGGAAAATTCAAACTGACAGTTGGGAAGAGCAATTGGGATTCAGGAGAGTTAAGCCAGAGAGAGAGAGAGAGCTATATTTCTGGGAGTTCCTGAGGGAACTGTAAATTTTGTTACTTGGAGTAAGTTGGACTCGGGACACATACAGAACTCTTAGGAAGGGAGTTTCTGTTGTGTTATATCCTGAGGGATATTGCTAGCCTGTTTGGCTGAAATAGTAAAAGGGAATTGGAAACAAAGA
Source organism: Phrynosoma platyrhinos (assembly GCA_020142125.1). Taxonomy (NCBI): domain Eukaryota; kingdom Metazoa; phylum Chordata; class Lepidosauria; order Squamata; family Phrynosomatidae; genus Phrynosoma; species Phrynosoma platyrhinos. Next base: position 103,009,735 of record CM034706.1, read on the forward strand.
TTGTTTATATGTAACCAAGAGAAACTATAGTGACAAGCTTTGATACAAGTTATATTTATTCCATTCTGTTCTAGAATAAACTTTTATTCCCATTTAAACATCACTTGGCCTATGTTTTCAAACCAAACCACGCTACTAACCTTTTAAAGCTTTTAGTGTGGGTCCTTTACACATATTTGGAGGCAGTGGGGAAATAACAAAAAACAAACAAACCCAGGACTGCCATCTTTAAAAAGTCAGTGCTAAGTGAAAGGTGGCAAGAGGGTTCACCATAGTCTTGCCTTCTCAAAATGTGGCCAAAGTATGAGAGCCTCAATTTAGTCATGTTGGCTTCCAGGGAGAGTTCAGGCTTGTTTTGTTCTAGGACCCAATTGTTTGTCTTTTTGGTCATCCACGGTATTCTCAGCACTCTTCTCCAGCACCATATCTCAAATGAATTAATTTTCTTTTAGTTCTTTCATAGCTGTCCTTCGTATTCCTAATCTTCTGTTGATTTTTGACTTCAGTCTCCTTTCTGATCAATGTTTGATCCTCATTATCTAGTCTGAATTTAGGCAAATTCTCTATGGTCATTATTTTTGTTTCTTTTATATTTAGCATTAGGCCTGCCTTTACGCTTTCTTTCTCTAGTAGTATGGTGTTGTCTCCATATCTTAGATTATTGATGTTCCTTCATTTTATTTTCATTCCTCCTTCTTCCCTTGCTAAACCTGCTCTACATATGATATTTTCTGTATAGAAATTGAACATCTAGTGTGATAAAATGCAGCTTTAACTGATCCTTTTGCCAATTTGGAACCATTCTGTTTCTCCATATTCTCTTCTTACAGGAGCTGATTGTCCTAAGTACAGATTCCTCATCAGGACTATCACATGTAGTGGCATTCCCATTTCTTTAAGAGCATCCCATAGCTTTTTATGATCTATGCAGTCAAAGGCCTTGGTAGAGTCTATAAAGCACATGCTGATTTTTTCCTGGATTTTTTTTTCCCTTTTGCTCGCTCCATTATTCATTGTATGTTTGTGATGTGGTCCCTAGTGCCTTTTCCTTCTTTGAATCCTGCTTTAACTTCTGGAAATTCTTTTTCCACATATGATTGGAATCTATGCTGCAGAGTTTTGAGCATAATTTTGCTTGTGTGGGAAACTAATTCTATGGTTCTTCTTGTGTCCCAAAGGTTCACCTAGCATTGTCAAGTTCCTTGGGATATATTGCTCCTTAAATCAAAGCAGAGAATCTCTACCACTCATCTCCCTTTCAAATCTGTTTCCAATATTTAGTCATTCACAGGTATTGAGATCCTATTCTACTTACCATCAAGGTTATTCTTTGGCCTTGTCTGCACTTCCCAGGATACTCCAGGGGTATCCTGGAGTATCCTAGCTCCACAACTTCCCCATTTTCCCCCTGTTATCTGGTCCTCCATTTTCATGTTATGGTGGCTGTCTGCATGGGCCTCCAACTGGGTGCCTGGTGCATCCACTGCCACCACAGGTTGCTTGCTTCTGAGGTTAGAATGAAGCATCCAGCAATGGTCAGATTCCTGACACTTCATTCCAACCCCAGAATGAACAACCTGTGGTGGATGCCCCAGATACCCCAGTGGGACACTCATTCAGACAGTTACCGTGCTACATATATGGAGAGTTCCAGGTCTTCCTGGAAGATGAGCTCCAGGTCTTCCTGGAAGATCCAAGTCAGTTTTTAAAGAACCATGTTAACCTTGTCATGCCTGGTTCTGGTGTGGAACATGCCAGATGCTGTCTGGACTGCCTCACCAGACCCAGAGTTTAGGCCACATGTCATCCAAATGGGATGACACCATAATGGGGGGGGGGGGGATGGACCATTTGGCCTGTGCAGACAAGGCCGTTGACTCTGATGATCTGACCTGTCATGCAAGAAAGTATGGCATATATTACTTATTACAATGTTTTTGCCACAAAACCAGCCCAACATGGAAGTCTTTTTGCTTGATAAGGATAGCTTCTACCAAGCTAAAAGCTAGAATGAGACAGGCATGCCCTCAGAAATGGTAAGTGCTGTTTGGAAGAATCAAATCATAATTTTAATTTCCTTATCCGGTAATGCAAATGATCAGGCCATTTGGATAGTGGAACCCCAATTATGAATTTTCCTACGCTAGAAAATGGTGGAAGGCTTTGATATTAATATTGCTTTATTATGTTTCATTGGGTCCCATTGTATTTTTGATCTATTCTGTTGCTGTTGTTTGTTATGAGCACTAGAAACCTTCCAATTTTGGTTTGTGTGTCACCCTTCCATGGCCCTGAATGGACTTTGAGCCATGACGCTTATCCTACCAGGTCATGTAGCCAAGGCAGCCATGTGTCCAAGAGTGACAGACCACATACAAGGGAAGAAAAAATCAGATAGTTTGGGAGCTGCTGATAAAGAGGATTCACACCTCCAAAGGCAGGAAGGATAGGTGATTTATAGCCAGGATGTCTTGCACCCAAGCCAGAGATGGCTAATTTACAACTCGGTTCCCCACCTTTGAAACCCTATCTTGAGTTATCTTTTCCCATGCAGATTTGGTCCTTTGAAGAATCTTTGCTTCAGGCTAGTTTTGGCCTATATAAGGATCTAAATTTATTTTGTTTCCTCAGATTAGATAGAATGCAAGGGGACCCTGCATCACTTTGAATTCTGCCTAGTTCCAACTTGCGGCTGTTCCCTGCAGCACTTCCATGTGGCTGAGTCCAACACCACACCATCTAATTGGAACCATTCGGAGTCAACATGTCGATAGTAACTATCACCATTAGTGGAGCCTATTGTCTATTCTAATGCTCACTCCTATATTCCTTAGTCTCTTGTGCATGTACGTGTGTGTATGATTGTCTGGTTGTGTATTTCCCCTGTAATAAAATACAGGTAATAGAAAGAATTCTGTCTCTGTGATTCCCTATCCACTTCTCTTGGTATACAAGTGGGAACAACCCAAAAAGGGTTGTTTGTAGCACAGTTCATTCATAAATGAGCTAATTAAAAATTCCCCTAGAGATCATAAGCTACATGTTGTTGTGTATTGCCCATTATTATTGTTTTATATTGGTATTCATTGGATAATAGTCAATAATATAACTGTGGTCCTATGTATATTAATGTATTTAGTACATGTATAAACTACCACTTTTCCAAGATGGAACTCAAGTTGGTATAGAGTTCCCATTCATTCTCTCATACAGACACTGGCAAGACTCAAATCTGTGTTGTTGTTGTTGTTGTTGTTGTTGTTGTTGTGTGCCTTCAAGTCATTTCTGACTGGTAGTGACCCTAAGATGAACCCGTCACAGTGTTCTGCCGGCAATATTTGTATAGAGGGTGCTTGCCTTTGCCTTTTTTTGAGGCTAAGAGTTTGTGACTTATCCAAAGTCATCCAGTGGGTTTTCATGACTGAGCAGTGATCTGAACCCTATTTTTCAGACCTGTAGTCCAGTGCTCAAGCCACTACTACATCACATTTTTAGTTTCAGCCAGTGGGCTGCATCCTGAGATTCACTGGTGACAATGAGTAGAGAGTACACAGAAAGGTTCTCTTTTCCAGAGTTTTGCTCAACATGCATATGCCAGGAGCACTGGGCCAGAGTGTAATAATAACTGATATTTAATACAAGCACAGTGTGATAGATTAGCACAATAAAGTAATGGTTAAAATAGGAGAAAATACTTAGACTACATGAACTATGTAAATATGCACACACACCTTATTTTAATAAGTAAATATTTTTAAAATTGTTATGTTCATTGTTTCAGGAAATCAATCAAGGATTGGGAAGGAGAGAAAACCCTTTACTTTATTATAGAAGCAAATAAAGATAGACATAAACTATGCATAAGAATAGGCCATGAAATTTAACAGGGATTGGACCCCATACAAAACTATCACTTTTCTATTAAAAAGGGGGAAAGACTGCCTGAACTTCTTGAATAAGGATGCAGTGGTGGGACAGTAGATACCAAGCCAGTGATTACTTAATAAGATCAAGACAGGATCAGATACCCAAGACCACTAACTATGTATCCTACTCCCCTCACTTACATATGCATTGGTTGCTTGTTATAGCAGTCATTCTTTAATTTTTCTATCTCAGAGGTCATATGAATGTTGGGGGACACAAGCTAATAGATATAGTCATGTTCCATAGGAATAGAAAGAACATTCTCATATATATGTATATGATTGAAAAATGTGTTCCTCAAATGTCAGGAAAATTCTGATGAGAATAAACCTGGACTAATGAGAATCATCATAGTTCAGGACTAATTCTTTGGAAAATTCATACTTTTTCTTCTCCCACAGAAAGAAGCATTTTCTACATGGAAAATAATAGTAATATTTCTCAGTAGAAACATCATTCACTTTGCAGAAAGTGTTATTTTCTGTGCAAAGAAAGAAGCCAAAAACATGTGAGTTTTGTGCAGAATATGTCCCAAAGTGTAATAGGGAAGGAAGAAAGTTGATAAAATTTGTCACTGCTTCCTTGGAGAGAGAAAGAGGAAAAATAGCAAAGAATTACAGTCCTAACTCATGTTCAGTTTATGTCTGAAAGATTATTGGTTTACTGTTTTATAGTCTTTTTTCCTGGCTGTAATCCACTCTTGGAGGCTTGCAGCTACAGATACAGAGTTTAAGTGAATGTACACAGATGTGCATACAAATACATAAATGCGCATATATACTGCCAAGGATGTCAGCCTAACTAGTGTATGAAATGTTAGGTGAATCCCAGAGATTTCCAGGTGAGGGGAGCAAATGTTCATATGTCCTGTAGTCTAAGGCTCACTAAGAGGAACTAGAGGCTGGGAGAGATCCAGGCCTTTAGATAGCCAAGATGGATCTGTAGACCTAGATTTTTCAATTACTAAGACAATGAACATATGGTTATAAACCTTAGCTGTGTGTTTGTCTGTTCATATGTGTGTGTGTGAGACTCAGTAAGTAATATCTTGTAAATAATACAACAAATCTAAATGTTAATGGAATTCTGAAGGTGCATTGGTATTTTCAGTGCAGTTACTGTTCAGAGGACAATCTTCTTAGTATATCTGGAACACCTTTATGACCAATCAAGATACCTCATCATTTCAGAGTTAATGAACCGAAAAGATGAAATACTTGTTTAGTTTCCTGTCCACCTACTTCCAATGTTATGTTCAGTTCTATAGCAAGCCGTATAAAATGCTGCATTAAATGAAACCTACATTTGGCTGGTAATGTCAAAGCAATCTTTATATGAAAAGCTGATTGAATCCATCCAAATGGCAGACTATTATATCTTTGTGCAGCTCCTTATCACTGTGAATTATGTGGAAAATAAAAAGAGTGAAGATAGTTGCTTATAAATGGATTCATCCCTACTGTGTCCTGAAGGAGAGGCCCATGAAATAAGCACAGTCATTCTTTTCAAGGTCTTCCTCATCTGTTTTTCTCTAATTGAAAGACCAGAGTTCACTTATCTTCTTGCTCACAAGAAAGGTAGAAAACTGAGGTATGCAAGGTTGTGGCTGTGTTGTCACACTTAGGAACTTTTTTTGATAATGTCCTCTCACAGCCATTTATAGGATAAACAACCTCACAGAGGATTAATATGACAGGACTAAGTGTTCAGAAACAAAATACATTTTAATCTAATGAGACTTTTGTCATTGACTTCAGTGGAAGGTGGACTGTATCCATTATTATTTTTAATTATTTTTATTTCTGTACTGAGCTGTGTTGATATTACTGAAGGAGATAAGTACAGAAGATTATTGATGATGCATTAGTTTGGATCCATATTTGGTCATATATAGAGAAGATCCATGGTCATCAATGAAATTCATGACTTAAATAATTCATAACTCAAGTCTCAGTGATATCCATGAGTCTACTCTAAGTATGGCTTGGTGTGGATCATGTTTTAGTTGAAAATTCATCAGCTTCAGAACTCAGAATTTAATTCTAAACTGAGCACCTAATTGTTCAAACAAAAATCCATCAGTGATACCTTTATTGGCCAACTAAAATGCACAATATACTTGTTGCAAGCTTTCAAAGCTCCATGAGCATCTTCATCAGGCAAGCTGTTACAAACTAAACAAGAGAAAAACAATTGGAGATGTCAGTCAGATGATTACATGTTGTTTCAGCCCTTAGTTAAGATGGTATGTGGTGGAGAGGATATCTTTTGCAGGCAGGCTCCTCCTTCTTCTGGCCATGTGGCTATAGGTATATTTTCCAAGTCCAGGAAATCTAAAATCCATTTGCATATCACCTAACTGTTCAGTTACTCCTAACTTTTCCAGGGTTTCAGAGTATTTGGATAGATTGCTCTATATGGTCAGTGTGTGAGACTATGGCTAAGCATTTTGCACACTAGGATTGGATAGGTGAAGTTTACTGCTGTAATGCCACTCTCCCATTCACTGAATGACTGAACAGGTATTATGTTATAAAGGAATTTTATTGAAGGCAATCTAGACTTCAAAGGGAAGATGAGAGAGTTTGAATAAACCTAGCAAATTTCTCAAGAGAACATTGCATATCTCTAGAGACAACACTCTAACCATCACATTTCATCCACAAAGAAATATTACAGTGTTCCTGACTCTCTGGTCTCTCCCCAAGGCCTAGCTGTCTTACTTTCCCTTAGTGTCCATTTCTATAGTGAAATGTGTTTCTATCTCAACTCCCCCCCGACCCCCCGACACACATACATACACTTAGCGGTGACTACAGCTACATGATTTCAGTGCTATTTTTGTGAAGTACACTGAAGTTTTCTATTGCTGCTAATTAGAGTTCAGATTAATCTCATTAAAGGGTTCTTGTAACTTTCTTTTTCCTCATTGAGCTAGGGCCAAGAATTCATTACCTGGAGAAAAATAAATAAACCTTGCAATTCACATTGCCTAATGGGATGTCTGGAGTAAATAAAAACCACTTAAGACTGATTGACATCAGCTGTCATGGGATCTAAACAGTACCAGCCTTGAGACATTTTGCTCCTGATGTAAAAGGTCAAACATGGGGCTCATTTTGAATGCAGATTGGAGACAGGAAGAATCCTGACAAGGATCAGGTCATATTATACAGGATGTGAGCATACACACACACACACACACACACACACACACATTTATTATGTATTCCATTTCTACAGATCTTGCCCTTTTTCTTTGTGCTTAAGATCTCAGAAAAGTGGCACTAAGACCCAGACTATAGAAATTCTAAAGGTGTGAAATTTGAATCACACATAAGGGAATGAATACAAATTGTTAGGGTACAATATAATATCCTATTGGAGCCTGCTGACAAAGGAGGCTAGAGATGGGTGAGAACCTTGCTTCAGATCATTTTTTCAAAATAATTCACCACATATTGAATGACAAAAATAAGAGTTTTAAAAAATTAAAGTGTGAAGAGTATAAATCTAACAGGTTTGTCCATCCAGGCCCAAAAATTTCAGTGCTTAGCTCTTTAAAGTCTGGCTTTCATTTCCCATGTATTCAAATATATTTCTGTTGTTGAAGAAGAGTTACATGCAACATCTTTTCTTCTGATAGGATCCTCATGTTACCACTTACCTGGTTTATTGTTGTTGTTAACTGTCCTCAAGTCAGCCCCAACTCATGGCAACTCTGTAGATGAGACATCTCCAAGACTCCCTGTCCTCCACTGCTCTACTTAGGTTCATGACCTCCCTGATTGAGTCTATTTTTTCTAGCATTATTATCTTTTCTAATGAGTTGCCTTCTCATTATGTGACCAAAGTAGACCAGCCTCAGTTTGATCATCTTGGCTTCAAGGGCGATTTTGATCTGTTTTCCTTTTTGGTTGCATACGGTATCCTTAGCACTCTTCTCTAGCACCACATTTCAAATGAATTGATTTTCTTCTTATCTGCTTTCCTTATTGCCCAGTTCTTGCATCCATGCATGGTGATGGGGAATACAACGGCTTGGATGATTCTAACTTTAATGTTCAGTTGTATATCTTTACTTTTTAGGACCTTGTCTAGTTCTTTCATTGCTGTCCTTCCCATTGCTAGTTTCCTTCCGATTTCTTGGTTTTAGTCTCTATTCTGATCAATGTTTGATCCAAGGTATGGGGACTCTTGAACTATTTCAGTTTCTTCACTATACCTAGCAGCCTTATATTGCACAGTGTTCTTTCCCGCTTTAATTCCATGGCATGCAAAAAAGTGGGATGGCATTTTTAACTCCCACACCTTCAGTCCCAACCCAGAATGAGGGCACTGTTAATGCCCAGTACTCATTACACTGCAATTTCCTGACTTCCTCTTTTCTGCTGTTTCTCCCTCCCTCCCCTCTCCTCAGTTCCCAGCAAAATCCACATGGCTGCTTTGGGAAGGAGGTGAGGGAGGGATACACACACACACACACATACACACAAAGAACACTGAAGGGACAGAAGAGGACTCTCAAGGGGGACTGGATGTCCCAACAAAATTGGCAGGAAAGTGTGACTGAACTTTTTGCACTGCAAATCTTATGGGGCAGCAATGCTAAAGGAAGCCATTAACACATTTTTCAAGTGAGTAAAAAGACTTGCTTTTACTACAGTCCCCCACAGTTCAACCACACAACAACTATTATGTCATGCAGGAGAGGAGAATTAAACCCATTGTTATGTTCTCATGCTGCTTTGATGGTTCTGTGCAATAAGGGACTAGGTAGAATTCATATATTTCTTCTGTGGTCATTACTTTTGTTTTTGTTTTTTTCATATTCAGCAGTAATCTTAACTTTGCATTTTCTTCTTTGACCTTCCTTAATAATTGTTGCAAGTCTGTGATGTTTTCTGCTAGCAGTATAGTCTCATCCTCATATCTTAGACTGTTTACGTTTCTTCCTTCTTGTTTCACTCCTTCTTCTTCTGAGTCTGTAACTGTTCTTCATAAGTTATTGTATGTATACAAGTTGTTCAATAGGGTGATAGAATGCAACCTTGTCTGATGCACTATCTAGTTAGGTACTATTCTGTTTCTCTGAGTTCTGTTCTAACAGTAGCCTCTTGTTCTGGATACAGATTTCTCATTAGGACAATCAGATGTAGTGGTACTTCCATCTCTTTAAGAGACATATCATTACTTACTTGGTAGACATATAAAAAATGTACCTTTCATGTTGGGAAAGTTGGGATGCAATATATTTTACCAGAATAGATGTCTGAGAATTCTTTTTCATGTTTTGTTTTGGGCTTTCTCTCTTTTTTCTTTTTTTAAGGGAGATTTATCAAAATCACATTTTTTTTCATATTCAAGGAAGAAGATAACTTGAGGTTCTTGGGAGAAATGAGGGAATGAGATTTTTCCATTCCTAATAGTGGTTCTTTTGTCATAGTACTTCTGGTCCAATGTCCAAATTTATCATCATAAAGTATAGTCAATGTATTGTCATCTTATTACTATTTAATATGGATTGCAACAGGCAAAGGATTCTTGTCCACCTACTTTTTGGGAGGCTCTTTCTTTCAGTAATATGAAAAGGAGGATCCTATGTTTTCCAAAACAAATGAATTGTGGTTAAATTTAACTTGGCATAAGCAATTCAGTTGTATATTTCATCTGTGGGTTTTATTTTAAATAGACAAGCATTTAACTTCTACTGTATTTCTGCAAAGAATAATCTGCTTTATGGGATTATATTAACATTCATTATGGAATATTCTCTCACTTGAATCTGTCTGTATATCTGAATCTCATTAACTATGCATTACTATTTTTTCCTGGAAATTGCTTTCTGCATATGCACTGCATAACTGTTAGGTGTTATTACTAGGTGATATTATTATTTTTGCTCTCTGCCTGATGCATAAATCAAAATATGGCATGTATAAACTTAATAGGAAATTTAGTTTTTGGAATTTTGTTTCTTAGAAGAATCTTCTGGGAACATCTTTTGTGACAGCCTTGTTGAACTGAGTGGGAAATGCACAATATGGTATGAACATAAAGGATGCAAGTCTAAGTCAAGCTTGAGCCATGGCTGGTATTGAACTTGCAACCTTGGGGTTTGTGAGTGAATGGCTGCAGTACAGGCATTTAACCACTACACCACCAGGGCTCCTTTCTAATTCTTCCCAATAGGGCAGATAAAAGTGTTGTTTTGTGGGGCATTGTGCAAAAAGGATAAGACTATCACTCCTCTGAATAGATGAGTTTTCCATGTGAATTTGGTGGGTTTCCCCTGGAAAGAGAATTTTGGAAGATAGTGTTCCCAGTAAATTTCCCCCATGCAATCCCAATTGCTTTTGAATAGTTTATTTTCCCCTAAATACATTTGCAAAAAAAGTTTGAATGCTTCCTTCGCTATTGCAAATATTGCAACAAGTTCCATTATGTCATGAAATGGACCCAACATAGTCTAGTTTCAGTTAAGTTTTAATACTTTTTCTTTCTTTCACTTTTGGATTTTTTATTTTCTGCAATATAAATAAATCACTTGGCTGATATAAAATCTAGGGAGTTGCAAATAGCCATAATTTGCATCTCTTTGTGACAAAATTTGGGGTTACAGTGGATCAGACCATTACTGCAAATCCACTGGCCCAAAACCTGCCAAAACGTTTTCTCTAGACTGAACGGTCAGATACAATGAGGCTTCTGTTGCCTGACAGGCCATTCTTCACTGTCTCATTACTTTAATATAGAATAGGGGTGGGAATAATGCCATCCTCCAGGTGTTTTCAGACTTCAGACCCCAGCAGCCTTGGTTTGTACATCCAATGGTGAGAAATGCTGGGAAAGGCAGCCCAACAACATTTGGAGGGTGTCATGATTTGTACACTTGATCTAGATGCATTGGTGGGAGAGGCTGGTCCCACAGATCCTGGTTCTTGTCCTGTGGCTCACCCCAGTGTGCCCATGGTCTAGCATTGACTTGTAAAAAACACTAGAATTGTGTTGATGAATCAAACCAAGGACCTGCAGACCTGACAAATGCCTTGAGACATCACAAACAGCAGTTGAATGTAATGGTATCTTCAACACATTGCTGAAAGACCTGCTCAGAGGTCTGTTATCAGTGAAAATAAGTAACTGTAGCTAAAAATGAAGACTATACTTTCTCTAAGGTAAAAAAAAATTGTGTCCATTATTTAATGTACAATTGTAGACTGATAGTCTATTCTCTTCTTATTTTACATGCTTCCATCTTGAAGTGGCTAGCATTGCTATCCCATCCTTCCACCCCAACCCCTCAAACAACAGTGGAACCAATAAAACTGTTTATAACACACCATCAGGATTTTGCCCAAAACCAATATTGTAAAAAGTGGATCATCATTACCTATATCTGGCAATGGATTTTTGGTTGTCCATTTCTATTCTCCTATTCTCCTCTATTATCCTTTTCTTTTACTATGCTCTTTTTATCAAACAGAGATCCATAAAATCTGTATTGTCCAGAGAATAAAGTAGTATTAATTCTCTTACTCAGAGGGCACAACCTCTCTCTATACGGTACGGTACAGTACCAGTACAGTAATGATGACACATCCAAAGATTCCATAAAGCTGTGATTTCTATTTCCAGCCATGACGGTCATGACCGATGGTGCAGGAAGTCAGTAGCTTTTTTGAGTTTTAATCTTAGCTGCCCATATTTTTCACAAATCTCTTGTCACCAAAGCCTTCACCTTTCCTAGAGAGAAGACGAGGAAGAGGTGAACTATGAGCTATGTTATCTCTTTCCACACAAGAGAAAGTGAATCACAGGTATTGAGAAATGTCTGGCTTTCAACATTTTCCTTCCCTACTCTTCATACTTGTCTTGTCTTCTTTGCCTAACAATCTATGTGCTTCACATTCAAGGGTATGATTCATAAATACTCTCAATGGATCTGAAATGGATCTTATAATATACATGGGGAGTCACCTACATTGGTGACATGATCTTATAATATACATGGGGAGTCACCTACATTGGTCAACTAGTCCTGAACAATCTCTCTGAAAAATAATGGGTGTGGTAGTGTGATTACATGATGTAGCTTGGCAAGTGTTACATAGTTTCATGCAGTAGTGAAGGGAACTGTGACTCTCAATATGCTAATATTCTCCTTCCTAGCTGACTAGCTAAGATAACTAGTGATAAGCAATGATGGAACTTGTAGTCCCCTAACATCTCAAGGGCATTGAGATGTTTCCTCTAAACTACAAATAAGTTTGGAACATTCAAATGAGGTGGGTTTTTTTTAAAGTGAACCAAATGAATTTTTCTGTTCTTGTCTAGAGTTGCTATTAGATGTTGATCTGAGACAAATTTATAAGGGAAATCTTTAAAGAATGTGAGGAAGTGTATATGAATCAACATTTTTGGTGGTGTACAAGGTTGGTCTAAACAAAGCATATGAAAAAATGTTACAAGAAGCAAAAAGAATTGCCAAAAGAATCTGCTCTTTTCTTCCCTGAATCCTTTGTGTTTCCTATCAATTTTAGAATACTTTAAATATAATTACTTTTCCCAAAGAATATTGGGAAATGCAATCTGGAGGTGTCTTGACAGTTCTCTTTCAGAGGTGCCACAAAATATACATCAGCCCAGGTGGTGCAGTGGTTAAATGCCTGTACTGCAGCCACTCACTCATAGACCACAAGGTTGCGAGTTCAATACCAGCCAGGGCTGAGGCTCGACTCAGGCCTGCATCCTTCCGAGGTCACTAAAATGAGTACCCAGCTTGTTGGGGGGGCAATCACCTCACAGTTGTAAACCGCTTAGACATCCCATAGCGCAGGTGTAAGCAACCTTTCCCCTTTAAGGGCCGAGGGACTTCACCTCCCAGAAGCCTCAGCCATGTTGGCCAATAGTCCCATGTTGGCTAATAGCTCCTGGGATTCTGGGAGCGGAAGTCCCTCGGCCCTTAAAGGGGAAAGGTTGCCTACCCCTGCCATAGTGTGATATGAGGCGGTATATAAATAAGCTGCTTTGCTTTGCTACACTTCCGAAACAGAATGGTGGTTAAATAATTTACAGTAGGAAGGTTTCGCAAAGAATTGCCAAAATGAAAAGGGAGAGAATAACAAGGTATCCAGGTACTATGAAACCAATATTGGAACTTCATATTTACAACAATACCACATGATAAACAGTGAAAGTTATCTATTGACCATTCAAATTATTCCACCAGCCTCTAGTTGCAATTACATGTTTTCTACAGCAGAGGCTTGAAGAACTTGGAATAACAATGGACTTTGAATGAGTAATTTTGGGGGGAAGCAGACCGTCGGTGCCTCTGAAAGGAGTGCTAAATCAGCGCTCCTTTCATAAGTCAGGGAAAGTGCGCCCTAAACGCGTAGGGCGCACTTTCCCTGACTTATCTGCCGCAGCGCGTGTGGTCGCTGCGGCGGGAGGTTGTCCCCGGAGCGCCGGCCGTGCGGAGGGCCGGCAGCTCCGAGGACGACCTCAGGGAGAGGAAGGGGTGCCGCGCGTGCGGCTGCCCCTCCTCTTCCTTGCCTCGGAAACGGCTCAATAAGCCATCTGCCGAGGCCCTACGTTGACTATATTTGAATGGTCAATAGATAACTTTCACTGTTTATCACATGGTATTGTTGTAAATATAATTTGGAATATGAAGTTCCAATATTGGTTTCATTGTTTGTAATGCACAGTATTACATTCTGGTAATGATAGCAGAGACTTTAGTTCAACCCCCAACTTGTGTGCTACACAGTTTCCTGTCCCACATGTTCCATGACTATAAAGTATTGAAGCTTGATGGGTATATCATGAGAAGAAAGGACTCACTAGAAAAGACTATAATGCTTGGCAAAGGTGAGGGCAACAGGAAAAGAGGAAAACTGCATTCCATATGGATAGACTGCATCAAAGAAGCCATGGTCATGAGTCTGCAGGAGCTGAGTAACACAGTTGAGGATAGAGTGAATTGGAGGTCTCTGATACATAGGGTCACCATGAACAACAACACATTCAGAAAGAAATGTACCAAATGGCTTTTTTGAATGCTGAATTGGCTTATCAAGGCATGGGACAATGTTGCCAAATTTGGGAGCAAACAAACAAGGGATAGCACATGATCAAAAACCAGACTGAGATATGGTTCAAAGAAAATCCAAGAATAATGACTTACCGGTGACTTCTTTTGACCACCATTTAAGAATATAGGACTTAGGTGGTCTATGGCTGTTAACAATAAGCTGCTTAATTTTAAGCAATATTTCTGTTGAAACATAACAGACCTG
>CM034706.1:103033723-103064707 GCA_020142125.1 Phrynosoma platyrhinos
GCCTGTTATCAGCTTCGGCTGATATGCCAGCTGCTCCCTTTTCTGGAAATAAGGGATCTCAAGACAGTTGTGCACGTGCTGGTAACCTCACCCCTGGACTTCTGTAATGTGCTCTACATGGGGCTACCCTTGTGCTTGGTTTGGAAGCTGCAGTTGGTCCAAAACATGGCAGCCAGGCTTGTATCTGGAACATCTAGGAGGGACCACATCACCCCGGTATTGAGGTCCCTCCACTGGCTGCCTATTGACTTCTGGGCCCAATACAAGGTGTTGGTTATCACCTTTAAAGCCCTAAAGGGCTTGGGTCTAAGCTATCTCAGAGACCACCTCCTCCCATACAATCCTCGCCACACTCTCCAGTCCTCTGGGAGGAATTTGCTGGAGCCTCAAAAATCAAGGCTCTCAGCTACCTCCAAGAGGGCTTTTTCTGTTGTTGCCCCAGGCTCTGGAATAGCCTGCCGGACGAGGCCCGTCAGTTAAGATCTTTAGACAGTTTTAAAAGAGCTGTCAAGACGGATGCCCTCCTCCCCTTCAGCAGATCCTCCATATCCCTTCCCTTGTTGGAAGCTGTAGGGGTTTTATTGTTGTTTTATTATTGTATATTTTAAACTTGTTGGAATTGGTTTTAATTAAATCTGGTTTAATAGTTTTTTAAGGGGTGGGTGGGAAATACGTTGGTTTTAGGCTATATTATTTTAATGTTGTGAACCGCCCAGATTGGGTCACCAATGGGCGGTATATAAATAAAATGTATTATTATTATTATTATTATTATTATTATTATTATTATTATTATTATTATTTTCTTGTTCCCAGAAATGAAAAATCTGTTGTGGGGTTGCCGATTTGACAAAAACAAATGATGTCATTCATGAAGTGGAATAGTGGTTCAAGGTGCAATCTGCCAACTTTTACAATGGTATTCGGAGTGTCAAGAAACACTAGGAAAAAGGTATAAATCTGGATGGTGACTATATAGAGACATCTTAACAATTACAAATCAAAACAAACTTTCTGTCAATTTTTTAAAGGTGATAATTAAAACTTTATGATACCCCTTTATACACACAAGCACGACATTTCACCTCCCACTACAATCAGATTTGAGAAAAGCCTCCATTTTTAAAAATTTAATTGTAACAATAACCAGTGAGCCTCAAGCTGGTGTTCTCTCATTTCCCTCCCTGTCTTATTTACATGCACGAAGAGGACAGTAGTAGCCCTACTGTTACTCTATAAACTAACCAAAATTTTGGATAATGTGGCTACCTACTAATTCTTGGTTCTTGGTTACTTAGCAAACCAAAGCACTAAAGTATAACACTCCAGCCAATGACTTTGTGGTTTCCACTTCACATTGCTGTTGTTTTTAGCTGCCTTTGAGTCACTTCTGACTCATGGCGACCCTGTGGATGAGACATCTCCAAGAATCTCTATCTTCCACTGCCTTGCCCAAAACCTGCAAGCCCTTGCCTATGACCCCCTCAGTTGAGTCTATCCATCTGGTTTGTGGTCTTCCTCTCTTTCTTCTACCCTCTACCTTTCCTAGCATTATTGTTTTTTCTAGTGATCCATGCCTACTCATTATGTGGCCAGAGTACAATAGTCTCAACTTGATCATATTTGCTTCCAAGGAGAGCCCTGGTATGACCTGTTCAAGAACCCATTTGTTTGTCTTCTTGGCTGTCCATGGTATCCTAAGTACTCTTCTCCAGCATTTCAAATGAGTAGGTTTTCTTTGCACCAGCACAAAAAGATTCCACACACAATTCTTTTTGGGTAAAAATTGGCCACAACTTTATTTTATCTGTACAGGGTCAAAACCATTTTCAGTAACAAAATAACATCCATCATAATTATTTTGTTCTTGACACATGTGTCAATGCAGATAACTAAATGAGTTATCAGGGTAAACCAAGCCCTTCTCAACACGTGGCAAGAACAAGCCAATAAATCATCTTCCCCCTCCCACCAACACTGGATATACGTCATAACTAAACACATGATGTAATTCAGTTGTGACGTCATCAATTTAGGTGCTGACATCATAGAGAATTTAGTTAACTCTATGATGTCTACTCTTCATCCAAATAAGTAAACCAATTTGGTGATTTCAATCAACTGAATTGTCCCGGGGGGGGGGGGGGGGGGGGCTGCCCGCCATAAATTCTGTAACCCCTAATTAACCCTTAAGAAACAAAGACCCTGACACCCAAGTTGTGACAAGATAAGCAAAAACTTAACAACTTCAATGCAATTAACAGTAAATAACAATATCAATTATAGATATTATGCAATCCCACAATAAGCTATTCTCAGGGAGGGTGAAAAACCCAGGTTACAATAACACCGGGAGAATTCCCTCCAGGCCCCTGAAGGCGACCAACCAAAGCCTGAGAATAATTAATTAAGCAACTATTAATTAAGGGTGGGTGGGTTGGGTTGCTTGTCTGCTACCCTAAAATGAGGGACTATATGGCCCCAAATCCCACTGGTAGTCTCGCAAGACACAAGACTACCAGTGCTGGAGATCCTAGAGGATCCCCATCCTAATTGGCTGGGTGGTGCAGGAAGGGCGGGACTTTCTACCCACCCAGCCAATCAGATGTCGGTCTCTTTTTAATTGGTCGGTGCAACCTGGAGCCCCTCCTGATGTGTCAGGGAGATTCTTTGCACCGGCACAAAAAGATTCAGCACGTAATTCTTTTTGGGTAAAAATTGGTCACAACTTTATTTTATCTGTACAGGGTCAAAACCATTTTCAGTAACAAAATAACATCCATCATAATTATGCAGTAAATGAGTTATCAGGGTAAACCAAGCCCTTCTCAACACATGGCAAGAACAAACCAATAAATCATCTTCCCCCTCCCCCCAGCACTGGATATACGTCATAACTAAACACATGACGTAATCCAGTTATGATGTCATCAATTTAGATGCTGACATCATAGAGAATTTAGTTAACCCTATGACGTCTACTCTTCATCCAAATAAGTAAACCAATATCCAAATAAGTAAACCAATTTGGTGATTTCAATCAACTGAATTATCCCCTGGGGGGAGTCCCTGCCCACCACAGGAGGGGGCCAGCCTAGCTTGGCATCCCCTTCCCACCCCCGAGCAGAGCTCGTTCAATGTGATGAACAGTTGAATCTAAATAAACATCACATCCCTCAGGGGAGAGATGAACCCCGTCGCCCCTGTACAGATGAGGCATAGAAACTTGAATTCCTACATGCTCTACAACCAAAACCCCCAAATCCCCACATTTCTTAGCCACAAATCTATTCAACCACCGACGAGCCACATTGATAGAAGAGTCTTTCCTTGCCCCTGTCCAAGTACGGCGTGGCAAAAACTTGGTCCACATGACTACCATTTGAGGCAATCTTCGCTGGATGTCTTGCATGTCCCTCAAGATTCACTTGGCCAATTAGAAACAAGGAAGTTTCACTAAGTCATTTTCACCCAAATGAATCACAAGAACCTTGGGTGGTGACCCAGTCACCCAAAGCTCAATGATACGTGGTAGAAGAGCTCCCCACAGCATGCGCCTGCGTCCAAACCAGCGTATCTGAAGGATCTCCTCTATCCCTAAGTTCGGGTCCCATTGATACTGAAGGATGTGACGCTTAGCCCAAAAAAACAAGGCTGTGACTGATGATCCATACATCACTCTGCTCCGAACCTGCTCAATAGGGACAAAAGTTACAATAAATAGATAACTCAAACTAACCGATATCAACATTACAACCAACCACTAAGTACGGATGTAGGATTTAAAAGCCCTAGAACACCATCGCCCGATCTGTTGGATCGCAACATCACTTAAGCGCTGAGCAGCAGCGGAAGTCGCAGCCCCAATTTGAAAAGAATGTGAAGAAAACTGATCTGCTGGCAAACCAGCATGTCTCAACGTCTCCCGCAGCACAGCTCAAAATTGGAACTGGTTCAACGGAAAGCCCAAAACATGGAGGAACAAATACCCAGGGGTAGCCAGGCGGATTCTGATGTAGTCAGATAATGCCAAAACAGGACAGATCTGACCCTCAGACGCCCTAGACAAAACTACAGTTTGGCCCCTAGCCAATTGGTCAGTCTTTGAACACCTGAAACAGATGTGAATGCCCTGCCCTTGTATTTGGACATGGGGTAAACAAAGTGCCCTGCCTGATTTATCAGAGTGGGAACCGGGGACAAGTTCACTTATTCTAGTGGCAGCAAAGAAAGCCAAAGAAAAAGCTGCCCTAAACAAAATAACTTCCTGTGGTGAAGAGCACACAGCTTGGAGGGATTGCCAAATCTGAATGAGAATCACTCCTGTAACCGGCAATCAATTGTCTGGTGTTGCAGGAAGCTCCCTAGTCCATACCTCCAAAGCCCTGCAAACTCTCAAATCCACAATAGGGTCGGTAAAATCCCCTGCTCTGGAATAAAAGGAATTGCGAACTGGTACAACTTGCGTGTCGAAGGAGCTTTTTCCTCCTGCTGTGTTTGGTTGGGAGGTGACCCCAGTTCCAGACTTCTTCCCTCTATAACAGGATGTGCTAGGGTGATTACTTCGACAGGTGTTACACTTGTGATCAAACCTGCAGGGCTCCCTCCTGCACTTACCTGCGTTGAAGTCCCAACAGAGACCTGTTGCTTCCCCCCCCCCATGCTAGGCCTCTCATACTGCCCTTTCGGCTGCGTGACCATAGGCACAAAGCCATTGTCACACCCACCCACATTGTGACATCCACCCACAACTCAGATTGAACATGCTGCCAAGATAAAGAAGGGTCCAAAGCAGCTCTCATTCTAAACGGCGCATCGTACTGGAGCCATGCAGACCCCCTCGAATTAAAATGACAATTTGTGTACACTTTAATCATAATCTCCTGATACTTAGAGAAATCAGGAGACCTAAAAGGGTCTTTTTGTTCAATCACACCCCTATAGATGGTAAATTCCATCATCCAGTTCACAAAGTTCCTCTCAATCCTAGGGCGCTTGTAAGCCTGGAATTCCTTTGGAAGACTAGATACAACCCCATCCTTTACCATAATCCTTGGTTCAAGGTTGCGAAATGTAAAGGAAAACAAGTCAATGTACTCCACTTTCCAAATTCTCTCTTTAGTAGCGAGTGGGAGATGTGATCCCAAAGGAGTAGACATCCCAGCATAAGAGTTGCCCTCCACTGCTCTGTCCGCTCCAGCTAGGGCTTATGCTCCCACGGTCATAACCGCTCTTGAGTCACTTCCCTTAGGGACCAAGGGCTGGGCAGCCAGCATCTTCAAGTCATACACATGAGCTGCCCCCAAAGATGTCGAAGGTGCCCCAAGAGGAACAAGAGTAGAGGCATCCGAACCGGAAATTTGCCCAACTTGCCCACCTGGAGTCCATACCGAGGTGGGCCAAGAAGGTGAAGAGATAAAAGTTTGGGACAAGCCTGTGTTAAACAAGCACTGGGAAGCATCCCTCGATGCTTGTGAAGCTCCCTGCGAGTATGACGTGACTGCAGCTCAGGTGCTATGCTGCAGAGTAGCAGAAAAACTCCCCCTATCCCTTTTAGAAACCTCAGATGTTTCAGGTGCTGTCCAACTGCCATGACCTGAAACCACAGCCCGCTGGACAAAATTATACAAATCCGCCAGAGTGGGCTGTTCAAGCACAGGGGCAGCTGCTCCCTGTTGTTCCACACCAGGAACTCTTTTCAGCAGTTCCATAACATCAGCTACCATTGGTTGCCCAACCTCCATAGCTCAGGTAGCCAGGGGACCATGTGCTGTGCTATCTAACAACATGCCAGGTGAAGCAGCCGCTTGCACCTGTGTAGCCTGAGATCCCTGAACCTGATTGTCACTTAAGGAAGGGTTAGCCTGAGATCCAGATCTAGCACCTGGTATCTCCTTCCGAGCTAACTGCTTGCAAACTGTGACACAAGCTTCCATCGTACAGTCTAATTGTGCCAATTGAGCTGAAATTTCATCTTCACTGCCCTGTGAATCAAGTCTCTTCGGTGCTGGCCGCCTAGTACTGGGCCCCGCAGAAATCGCATACCACTTAGACTGTGTCTTACTGTGTTGCATGATAACAGGCTAACTAAAGGCTGCCTAGGGTTATAGTGTTCCTCTAATTGCTACAACCCTTAATGAAATAAAATTAAACAGCAGCCTCAGAAACACTAATGGAAAACAATAATATGAATAATGTGGGGTCCAGAAAAGTGAGATGCGAGACTACTAGTGTGATGGGGATCCTAGAGGATCCCCATCCCAATTGGCTGGGCGGTGCAGGAAGGGCGAGACTTCCTGCCTGCCCAGCCAATCAGCTGTTGGCCTCTTTTTAATTGGCCGGCGCAACCTGGAGCCCCTCCCAATGCATTGGGGAGGCTCTTTCTTTCTGCTTTCTTCACTGTCCAGCCCTCGTATCCATACATGTTAATTGGGAATACAGTGGCCTGGATGATTCTGACTTTAGTGCTCAGTTG
Organism: Phrynosoma platyrhinos; assembly: GCA_020142125.1. Taxonomy (NCBI): domain Eukaryota; kingdom Metazoa; phylum Chordata; class Lepidosauria; order Squamata; family Phrynosomatidae; genus Phrynosoma; species Phrynosoma platyrhinos. Next base: position 103,040,199 of record CM034706.1, read on the forward strand.
TATGTCTTTGCTCTTCAGTATCTTTTCCAGTTCTTTCATAGCTGCCCTTCCCATTCCTAGTCTTCTTTTTATTTTTTTTACTGCAGTCTACATTCTGGTCAATGTTTGTTCCTAGATATGGGAATTCTTTAACTATTTCAATTTTTTTGTTATCTAGATTGAATTTGTGTATTTCTTCTGTGGTCATTATTTTTGTTTTCTTTATGTTCAGAATCAGACCTGCATTTGCACTTTCATCTTTGACCTTCCTTATTAACTGTTCCAATTCTTGAATGTCTTCTGAGAATAATATGGTGTCATCCACATATCTTAGGTTGTTAATGTTGTTTCCTCTTAACTTCTCCTTTTGCAGATTCTAATTCTGCTTTTCTTATGATGTTTTTGGCATATAAGTTAAACAAGTAGTGTCACAGGATGCAGCCTTGCCTGATGCCTTTGCCTATTGGGAACCACTCTGTTTCCCTGAATTCTGTTCTGACGGTGGCCTTTTGTCCTTGGTACAGATTCTTCATTAGGACTATCCGATGTAGTGGCACCCCCATGTCTTTGAGTGCATTCATAGATCTTTGTGATTTTTAGAATGCTTTGCTGTAGCCTATGAAAATATGCTGATTCATTTTTTGACATTCTTTGGTGCATTCCATTAGCCATCATATGTTTGCAATGTGGTCCCTAGTGCCCCTTCCTTTTCTGAATCCTGCTTGCACTTCTGGAATTTCTCTCTCCATTTATGGTTGGAGTCTATACTGCAGAGTTTTGAGCATTATTTTTCTTGCATGTGAGATTAATACTATTGTCCTATAGTTGCTGCAGCCTTTTGTATCTCCTTGTGGATTGGTATGTTATATCAAGCATTTCCAATCTGTTGGCCACCACTTTGTTTTCCATATTTGTGGACATATTTCAGTTAGCACTAAAGTTGCATCTGTCTGTAGCCACTGTAGTAGTTCAATTGAAATATCATCTGTTCCCAGTGATTTATTTTTCCCATTCCCTTTATTGCAGATTCCACTTCACTTCTTAGAATTTGGGGTTCATCTTCACATGGCTCCTTATTCCAAATATCATTCATTCCATTTCTTTTGTATAACTCTTCTGTATATTGTCTCCAGTGTCTTTTTTGTGTCTTCTTGTTCCTGTATTATGTTCTTTTTTTCTCCATAGAGCATCCCTGGTTTGAACTTGGCTTTAACTTTTCAGATTTATTATTATTATTATTATTATTATTATTATTATTATTATTATTATTATTATTGATAGAGGTCTCTCATTCTTACCTTATTGTTGTTGTCTTCTATTTCTCTGTTTTGGCCATTGTAGTATTTCCTCTTATCTCTGCATGTCAGATGTTGGACAGTTGTGTTCATACTTCTGGTTTTGTTCCTATCTCCTTTTGTTCTTGCTTTTCTTCTTTTTTTATTGCATAAAGTGTTTCATCTGTTACCCATTGTTTCTTATCTTTCTTTTTGGCCACTGTTAGTGTTTTCTTGCAGTCATCCTTAATTATGTCTTTGACTTGTGTCCACAGTTCTTCAAGTTCCCAGTTGATTATACTCAATAGTTCAAATCTGCTTCTTACATGGTTCTTGAATTCATCTGAAATGTTATTCAGGTCATACTTTGGTGTAATGATGGTTTTTTCTTTCTTTTTGTTATGAGCAGTTCATGCTATGTGCTACAATCAGCTCCTTGTCTGGTTTTGGCCATAAGGATAGAGTTTCTCTATCTTCTACCTCCAATTATGTAGTATATCTAGTTTTTGTGTTTACCATCTGGTGATGTCCAGGTGTAGACTTTCCTATCTCGTATGAAGCTGATATTTGCAGTGAATAGATTATTGGCCTCACAGAATTCTGTGAGAATTCACATCCTTCAGTATTATTAATTCATGCAATGAATGAAATCAGAGGCCTTTTCATACATACCAGCTGTCATGCTATGAATCCATTTTAATTGCCATAGCAACTTCTATGGAATCGTGGGTTTTGCAGTTTGCTGCTGCTGCTGTTGCTTGTCTTCAAGTCATTTCTGACTTATGATAATATAATACTAAGGCAAATCTGTCACTGGGCTTTCTTGGCAGAATTTATTCAGAGGGAATTTGTCCTTACCTCCATCTGAGGTGAAGAGAGTGTGACTTCTCCAAGGTCACACAGTGGGTTTTACATGACTAAGCAGGGATTTGAACCCTGGTCCAATTGCCCTAATCCATCAGGGAGGAGTAAATAGAATTCTCTGCCAAAGGGCTCTTGAGTCTCAGCCAGACTATAGAACACAGAATCCCAGAGGATGTAGTCACGGCAGTGGAATCTTAGTGCTAGACATGTGAAAGGGGCCCTGGTTTGAAAATAAAGCTATTGCAAGTGCACTGCATTGCACTTGTTCTGAAAGGTTAGTAACTCTGCATGTCACCTGTTCAACTTACTCAGATATTGACACCACTACATGCCGCCCCAATTGTGCTGCAGAGGGGCAGGATAAAAATAAAAATAATTAAAATTATTATTATTATTATCTATCACATGACCGCTATAAAAAAAAAAAGTGCCGACACTGAAATACTGAAAACAATTATTTTAAAAAATGTCAAATTCTGGAAATCAAGTACTAGAAACAACATTTGGATGACTATTTGGCAAATACTCCATATTCATATAATTAGTAAATATGCAGAATTGACATTTTCAGAGGAGAGTCTGAGGTGAGGGTTAGATGCCACTAATTATTTTCAGATTTGCTCCATTCCAAAGCTCCATTAATACTGTTATTTTATTATCACCTCTATATATACCCTGACTTTTCTGCATACCCAGAACTCAAGATGTCTTAAGTTCCACGTTCAGTCTGGTTCACACACAGCACAGGAGTTTCTCAGGAGTTCAATACATGGAGTTCTTTGCACATGAAGTTTACTTATACACTTTAAGAAGCTCCTGGTCTGGTTTTGGCCACAGCTTTGACTACAGAGAGATGACTACCCAAAGAAACCATTTCCATGGAAATAAAAGTAAATAGCTTAGTTAATGAAATAAATGTAGATAGCAGGTCTCTCATATGTGAAGTAAAGCCTCCAAATGTCTGAAAGGTGGAACAAATGCACTAGGACTAAAAAGGAAGTGCTTATTAAAGCCTAAATTCCATTCATACTATTTTCTGTGATGGGAATGTTTTCTGGAGAAAAACATATTTTGCCTTTGCTTCCTAGTTTAATTTGTGGGAAACAGTGCACCGGCCTTGATGAATGACCATTGGCCCTTCTGCACTAATGAATCCATGTGTGAATAATTTACTCCACAATTAATTATAAGCTAATAAGCCATAATTGGTTCAGTTATGTCCCAAAAATATCAGCATTCATTTTGAGTGCAGTTCTTGTCAATCAAGAGCAAAGGAATTATTCAGCTAGAAGCAATAATGAACAGGTTTGAGTCCTCAGTGGTCATTTGCGAGAGTAACTTTGAATATTTAATGTGCAATCTTAGGATGGAAAGGGGAAATACCTCACTGTTCCATAGGTATTATGTGGTTTCAGTTATCTCTGCATGAAGAGACTGCATTATGAGCATTCCATAACCTTCTTGGGGGTTCTCATCTCTGGTGCAAGACTGTGACATAAAACCTGCTTTTAATGGAGGTGATGATTTTCACAATTTACTCCAAACATAATATGTTTTAAACTCTTTTTTTTTAATGAAACATTTGTGTATTTCCATTTCTGAATCTATGCACAGGCACACAGAGTTCAGATGAGAAAATTAGATGAATAATAAAGAAACAAAATAATAATAATAATAATAATAATAATAATAATAATAATAATAATAATAAATTTATTTCTATCCTGCCCCTCTGCAGTGCAATCGGAGTGGCTTGCAACAAGTAAAATTCCAATAAAATACATCCAACCCCCAACCCCTTAAAAAATATTAAATATAACACAAAGACATCACAACAATACAACACAAACAGCAGCAGGGTGGAAGGGAGAAATATAGCTGACTCTTTGGGTTGGGATAGTTATTCAGGAAAGGCCTGCCGGAAGAGATCTGTCTTAACAGCCTTTTTGAAACTGTCTAAGGTGGTAATAAGATGGATCTTGTCTGGCAGATCATTCCATAATCTGGGAGTGGTAGCAGAAAAGGACCTCTGGGAGGTTGCCGACAGCCTCGTTTTCATAGGTAAAATGTCCCATACAAAGCTACTATTTTTGCTGCTTCACCCAAGACCACAGTTAACATATTTCCCAGCACAGCATATCTTAAAGAAATGTGCAAAAAAAAAAATCATTTCAGGAAAATACAAACATTTTCTCCAGGGTCAACAAAAAGAAAGCTCATCATCTCAAAATGATTCAGATCAAGGATTTTTTTTTTTAAAAAAATGATCCTATTTACTGTCCAAGGACAAATTGAGTAAGGATTTATATCCCTAGGCTAGAAGTATATACTACATAACACATTGATTTAGAGAACTACAACAGAAATCCATTTCCCAAGTTGTTTTCCTACCTCTGGGAATTACATACGAATGCTTTCTAAACCTACCAGCAATCATCTGAAACCATATAGTGGGGAAACTATTGAGAAGGGGGTGATCTGAAAAAGAAAAAAAAATGTGTGGATGAGTTCAGCATAAACCTACACCACTTATTTATTGCTTCACACTCATAATTACACACACACACATCTTCCCCCCCCCATTCATTCAGTTATTATGCAAAGCCTCTCCCTCACACACTCACACATTCCCCTTGCACACTTTGTTCTGATGCAAAGCCTCTGCCTCACACACACAATCACACACATACAGATCTCCCCCCTGGGGAAAGGCTGAATAGTTTTTGAAAAGTTACTCTTCCAATGTCAGTGTGTATGTCAAACAGTGAAAAAGGAAGAGGTTGTGAGCAATCACATTAGCAGCAATGGGCACAATTGTTCTGTAAGTGTGAAAGGTAAGAAGGCACACCTAGTTTGCTCCATTTTTGAAGAAAACTATTATAGCAGGACAGGACCTTTGTGTGATAAGGCCCTATGTTCCTATAGCAAGACACAGTAAGACAGGAGTAGGCAACCTTTCCCCTTTAAGGGCCGAGGGACTTCAGTTCCCAGAAGCCTCAGCCATATTGGCCAATAGTCCCATGTTGGCCAATAGCTCCTGGGATTCTGGGAACTGAAGTCCCTCGGCCCTTAAAGGGGAAAGGTTGCCTACCCCTGCAGTAAGACAACTGCAACCTCCAACACCTCATGTGGGTGTTTCAGAGGTCCCTGAGGATGCTTTTGTCATGGTGTATCTAGCAAGAGGAACATAATCAAATACTCCTTTTCCCCTGCCCTTCACTCCCCATTGGCCTCTAAATAGTTGCAAGAGACAGTGGAGGTTCAAGAAGATAGCAAGTGTTTAATTCTTATTGATGCAATGACAAAAATAAAAATAAAAATAGCAGTAAAAATACTGCTATAATGTCTCTCACAGGATGGCAATCTCTACCTGGAATACTTTGTGATGGTTCAATTTTACATTAAATAAGGAAAAGGTATAAGTATTCCCCATTGACAAGATTGTCGTGCCCAACCATAGGGAGCGGTGCTTATCTCTGTTACTAAGGCAAAGAGCCAGCATTGTCAGAGACTACTCTGAGATCATGTGGCCAGCATGATTGCACAGAACACTGTTTACTTTCCCACCAAAGTGGTACTTATTTATCTACTTGTATTTGCATGCTTTCAAACTGCTAGGTTGGCAGAAGCTGGGGCTAGTGACAGGCACTCACCCTATCATGCGGCACCCGGGCCTCAACCTGTCAAGCTGCCAACCTTACAATCAACCGCGTCAGTGTCTTAACCACTTGAGCTAATGCATATTATTGTACATCAGATAATTGACTAAAATAATAAAATAAAATAATTTTATATTGTTGTTGTTATTGTTTGTTGTTGTTGTTGTTCTAAATAATAATAAAATAAAATAATTGACTAAGGGCCTTTACAGACTGCCAGAAATAGTGCAAATTGAGTTCACTTTAACTGCTCTGATTCAGTGCTAGGGAATCATGGGAACTGTTGTTTATTGTGGCATCAGAGCTCTTTGACAGAGAAGGCTCAATTTCTCAGAAAAAAATACAGTTCCCATGATTCCTTAGCACTGAACCAGGACAGTTAAAGTGGACTTAATTTGCACTATTTCTAGCAGTCTGCAAAGGCCCTAAAATAATCTTAATAGTGACAGTATTAGCACCTTTCTCACACAGCATACCTGTTTATTTGAAGGTTGCTATACAATTACTCAAGCCAAGTTGTGATGAGAGAGAGAGAGAGAGAGAGAGAGAGAGAGAGAGATTACCATGGGCCATTTAAACTGGTTCTGGAATGGAAATAAAAAGCTGGGAGAAAGATGAGAGAACAGAACTTAAGAAATTAAATGTTCTACAACAGGGGCCGGCAACCTACAGGTTGGATGTGATTTTGCAAAAATGGGTTGGATGTGATTTTGATTTTACCTAACCTTTGGGAGATATCTATATTTTGAGGCACAGTTTGGAGTTATTCGCATTGCTTACTTAGAAGTATATGTGGTAAGGGTTGTTCTTTCTTTTATTCCCATGTGTCAAGTCACCTTTCTCCCAAAAATATCCCTGGGGAAAACACTACATCATAGTTTCACAAAAAGGGGGATCATGCATCCCCAATTGTGTTCTTCAACTACAACACTTAGCAGTCCTCTCCAATACAGCCAATAATCAGGAATACTGGATATTATAGCCCTACAACATCTGAAGGACTAAACAATTTCTGCCCTTTTAAAAAACACCCCTAGGGACATAACTGACAGTTTAACAAAGCAATCAAAAGCTAGGATGCCAATCTTGTTGTGAGTTATGCTCAATAAATATGAATTGTTGGACTTTGATGTGTACAGCAGGGAGCTGCCTCTTGCCAACATCTGCACACATTGTAAGAAGGCCTACTGGGAATAGCAGGGCAAAAGAGCCTGGAGACCTGTCCATCTTAGAAAAGTCAAACCTCATTATAAAGTACAAACTGGAATTCCCCTCCTCCTGAGGAACAGGAATTGATTTCATTGATGTATTCAGGAAAGCAATCAGTCGCTCCTGTCTTGTTTACCTCCTCTGATGGGAAACTCTTTCAAATTGACTCAGATTGGTACTCCATGGTAAGGTATTGTGCAGTTTCTGGAGATATTGGGTAATCCTATCTGAATTTGAGGAAGGTAGAGAGCCAACAAACAAACAAACAAAAAGAAAAAAAAACAAATAAATGGGTCCTTGAACAGATTAAACCTGAATTCTCCCTGGAAGTCAAGATGATGAAACTAAAGCTGTCATACTTTGGCTACCTCATGAGAAGGCACAACTCACCAAAAAAGGCGATAATACTAGGGAAGGTAGAAGGCAGTAGAAAGAGAGGAAAATCACATGCCAGATGGATGAACTCAATCAGAGAGGCCACAGGCCTGAATCTATAAGACCTAAGCAGAGCAGTGGAGGATCAGGGGGTTGGAGACATTTCATCCACAGGGTTGCCATGATTCAAGGCTGACTCAAGGGCAATTAAAAACAACAGATTATATACTTTATTGACTTTGTCTCATATATGCAACTCCATAGTTCTCAACTCCCTACACCATTTAAGAATCATTTTCAGTGTACAGACGTCATGCTCACATCTGCCTTTTTGCACATGAGGCAAAAGCTTTGCACTCATCACTTTAAGCACACGGCTTTGTGAACCCTCCATAGAACAATACTGAGGCCATGTTTCGCACCACCCAGAGGCATCCCTTCTGCCACTCTGTCGCTCCATTCCATTTCTCTCAACTCACCCCTCCAGTTACTATGGGGTGCTTGGTTGTCGTATGCCTGTCTTGTGTGTGGGACCCATGGTTGCTACAGATGACCAGTAAAAAGGCTTCCAAGGCTGGGAAAACTATGTTTCTATGTGGTGTCTTTCCTACACTGCTAAGAAATCCTGGCTCTCTGATAATATCTGAAACTCTCATTAGTTTTTTCTGATAAGCCTCACCATAATATCAAAGCAGGATCAATCAGGTCCAATGTCATCTTTGTCTGAGAATTAAGTCTTTCATGAAGAAGCAGAAAAAGAAAAAGAAAAAAACCCTTCTCCGATGGGTTCCTTTACTGGCAACCCATATTTCTAATTTGTCCATTTTCTTTTTTTCTTTTTTGTGAACATATGTCTATACCTATTGAGTTCAACTGCTCTAACACTATGCCTTCTTCAAAGCACAAAAGTGTTTTCTTAAAATACACCCCAAAATTCCCCTCCAGCTCTCAAATGTGAAGATATCTCCTCCATATGTCCCTACAATTACTTTACAGTCCTACTAGTGATTGGCCATTGTTCTCAGTGATGAGTAGACCACTGGGATTTGTGGGGGAGGAAAAGGAACTCTACAAAACTTAGCATTGCCTGATTAGACAAAGTTGGGGGGGGAGTTTTAGGGACCTGCCTGAGACCTGCCAGTTTTAAACTAATCCTTCTTGAAGATGGCTCAGTGACTGTTAGACCACTGAGGTCTGTGGAGGAGGAAAATGAACTCTATGGAACTTACCTGAGACTAGTGCCAGGTTGATCACAGAAGTCTGTGGGGTAGGAAAACAAACTCAAAGGAACTTACTACTGCCTGGCCTAGCAATAGGGAAAAGAGGGTTAGGGTCCTAGCTGGGTCCTACCAAATATAATCTGATTTTTGGAAATGAAGGGTACCTTCCTCCAAATCCACGAACCCAAAACCTCTATCACTGTGACAAGGGAAAAACCTGAGTTCCTACTATGTGGTGTGTATGTTCCTAACCAAACTCTTGGATGCCACACCACAGTAGACCTAGAGATCAGGAGAGATTCATGGGACTTAATGTATCCAAACCATGTGAGCCAGAACAGCCCACAGATGTCATCAGATCTGTGGCCACTTGGGGGTGGCTGCCAGATATGCACCAAACAGAAACAGGGAACAGATTTCCAACCCCAAAAAGGTAGTCCTGATGGCTGCCTCACACAGAAATGCAATCATGCATTTACACACACACACAAGCCTACTGAACTCTCCACAGGTTTCCATATGTCTGACACATCTAGATCACGTTCATTGACTCAAGAGGTTCAGGGTGTTACCAGTGTTCTCCAACACTCTGTTACCCAAAGAAAGGGGGGCCAGCAGGTGGGTTCCCACCAACTATTGACAGTACTTCAATTTTTGGGGAAATTAGCTTTTGCAAGAAGCTTGGGTAACCTTTTGACCATTTATACTTGTTTATACCAGTATTAACTGAGGGGAAATCCAGGTTTAGGGTTAATTAAGAGAGTTTTATGTAGAAAAATATCACACACACACAATAGTGAGTCACATAGACAACAGGTTTCAGAGCTAACTAAAACAGAAATATGAAAAGAGATAGTGGTGTTTAATAGGTGTGCAGTGATGTGAAATTACCTGTCTGGTGAGTAGACCACAGAAAGCTGGAATGGCTCAGACTATGGAGAAGGATCTTAGGGTGACACAGAACATACACAAATTTCAGGGGGGTATATCAGCTGTTTGCACTGAGGCTAGGTTTTGGAATCATACTTTTACCTAAAATATAACCAATCTTGTCAGGTAACAAAGGCTGGATGTCCTTTCCCAAGAATGAACATTAGGATTCTGGACTGGTTGATGACTTTAACTTTAGTGTGACAAAAACAGTGATTGGATCAGGCTATCCTCAGGATGGATAGACAGGAAAATTTGATTGGGAGCACAACAGGGAGTACATAGAGAAAGATTGGCTTACTGTTTTGGGTGCAAGGAGATCCTTTGTCTCAAGCTGCAAGAGGAAATGTAGGTGACTTGGGGGGAGGAAGGAGCAATTGATACACTCATCTGAATTTTGTTGTCTTATTTACTTGGATGTACACATGCCTTGGGACATGCTTTTTTCTTCTGGGAATCTGACTTAGGGGCTATGCAGACCAGCCTAAAGGGCTGGCCTGGAGGTGGAGTTGGGATGGGGCAGCCATATGCCGGCCACCCCAACTGAATCCCAATGTCATCCTTATGCTGTACTCCCATCTGCACGGTGCACGGTGTCAGACCGCCGTCCTGGTGCATCATGTACAAACACTGCACCAAAAGGGTGTGGAAGAGCCATGGTGCCAGCTCTTAGTGCAGCCTTTTGCCACCCTTAAAAGGAGCAGCATTTTGCCGCTCTTTTGAGGGCAGCAAAAGGGAAGACTGGCTAATATGCTGCTCCAAGGGGTGGCTCTGTGCCACCCCTTTAGGCGGGTCTCTAAATGCCCTTAGTGTTCCTGAATGGTAATCAATCTTTCAAAAACATGTTACCTCTACATATGAGACATGAAACATAGGGACCCCAAAATACAGCATTTTGTATGCAGGGAGTGCTAACAATAAGAAACAGATAACTTCCGCCCTCACAACCCACTGCCATGCTCACTGCACGGCACACTTGTTGACAACCCTTGTAAGGAGCAGAAGTATAGTCTCAATCATTTTGTCAAAATATAGATCCATTTTTTGTGCCAGAGGCAGAACAGCAAATATTGCTCTCACTCACTCAACATACATATACTATCCAAAGCTAGCTGAATGATTTTGGCTGATAGATCACAGAAGCATCTCTTTTCCTCTCTGGCAGTAAAAATATAATGAAAACAATTAAGTAACAGTTTGATGGCTTTCTCATGGCATCCTGGACCTACTGTCTGAGCCTTTTATCTCTCTTTGCTTCCCAGTACAGCTGGACCCATCAAGTTGTTATGATCCCAGGTCAAATCAAACAGGAAATTATCGCAGAGGGGAAAGAAGAGTTTCCTCTGCATAAATACATTTGCAAAGTTTCTCTTTGTGAGAAAGCAATAATGATATTTCTTGTCAGGCTCTGAAATATCTTGTTGTTCTCCAATCCCCCTTCTGAGAGCAAAAGCTCCAGGGTCATGATTCCCTGCCTTTGAGGAATTGACAAAGCTCTAGAGACTGCAAAAACTCTGCTTGCCATGTTTATCACAAATGACAAGAAGGAAATGCAGAAAAACCAGCATTGACGTATCCTGTCAATGTTTCTCATTTGGGAATTGCTATCAAAAAGTTGACTGCTGTGATGTGAAAACTTCTGACCTTGTAAACATAGGGTAGAGAGCAAAGGAAGTGGGGAACTATGAAACCAGAAAAGATTTTTAGTAATTTAAATGTGCCTTCTTATGCAGTTTAGGATTATTTGTATCATGCTTCCACATCAGGATTAGAAAATCTGGATTCCACATTGCCTCTACCTGAATCTCCTGTGGGTTATAACCTTCTGTTATACCACACAGTAGTGATGGGGAAAATAAACTCTTTAAAACAAGCTGTGCATTCTTTGCAGATCTTGTTAGAAAAGTTAGAAAAGTTGGAGGAGGTGGAGTTTGTGAGTGCTGTTGTTTGGCAAAGAAGTGGCAAATTCTGGAGGTGGAGAAAGAGAGCACCAGAAAGACCTGTGGAGCAGTGGCATTCCCATACCAAGTGACACCCGGTGCGGGGGAGTGGGGCTTCTGGGGGCAGGGCTTCTGACCCTGGACTTCCAACAGGGTTTCCAGGGCAGTGGTGCATGGAAGTGCCAGCATGGGCCGGAAGGGCACCCATGATGGCCAGAGCAGGGGCCCCTGTGGTCTCAAGGGGTGCCCACACAGCCGAAACAGAGCCAACAGGGTGTGGGGAGCTGAGCTAGTGTCACCCCCCCATTCTTGGGTCACACACACACACACACAGACACACACACTTTCTGGGGTGTCACCAGGTGCAGCCTGTACCCCGCCACACACACACCAGTGATGCTACTGCTGTGGAGGTTGCATGAAGACTGCAAGGTGACTAATGCTCCCCTGCCATAAAAATCTTGGACAAGTAACTTCTTAGAACAGCAGTTCCCAGAGTCCCTCAGTCAAGATGCTATAGGCTAAGAAAACATGATTTCTTTTTTCATATATATCAGTAATGCAGCCAAGAAGAAATGGCATGGCAGCTCCACCATCATTTCCAAACACATACACACAAAATCTGACTTTGCCCCACCTTTCCAGAAGCTGGACAGACTGTCCCTCCCTAATTTGTTAGGGGGGGGTTGCAGACTGCCAGAAATAGTGCAAATTGAGTCCACTTTAAGGGTTAGGGTTAGTGCTAGGGAATCATGGGAATTGTTTTTTTTTTCTGAGACATTGAGCCTTCTCTGTCAGAGAGCTCTGGTGCCACAATAAAATACAGTTCCCATGATTCCCTAACCCTAACCCTAACCCTTAAAGTGGACTCAATTTGCACTATTTCTAGCAGTCTGCAAAGGCTCTTAGCTTACCTAGTTAAATTTCTCCCTGTATAATCACTCCTTCCTATGTTGTCACTTCTTCCTATGACACTTCCGGAAAAGATTAGAGCCTGGCAAACCAATGATGATAGAGGGTTACTCAACCCTCTGTGGCACATGTATAGCATGACACAAAAAAATTGACTTTTCTGTGTAAATCCATCCCCACACATGCCCATCATAATTTATGCATGTTTTGGTAGTCAGTTTACTAGGTCAATACAAGGCGGGCATGGTAATTCTTGCTCTTCATCATGCTGGTAGCTGTATTCAAGCTTATGAGTTTTATCAGCCCATGAGCAAAGTTGTGCTGATTAATTCCTTTTACTGATGCTGTTCACACACTCTCACACACAGATACCAAGGGCCATGGTATAAATGTTATTATTTTTACAAAAATCATGTTGTTTTCATACTATTCTGTAAGACATCATTATTTGCACCTTGTGTGTGCACAGCAGCTGTAGTTCATAATGATGGACCATATACTCTGGCAAAGTCTTAAAATAGGAATGAAATTAACCTTCTAACACACACACCAATTATTTATTCTAAGAAGTCATGCAAAGCTTTTAGAAGCTAACTCCAGGAACCTAGCACACTTAACACATATGTGGGGCACTTGGAGACATATCATATTTCTCTAAAAACCTTCAATGTCTTTGGGAAAATATTACTGTAGGTACTGTAAAAATCTGCAGAGACCAAAAAAAAAAAAAAAAAAAAAAAGGGGGGGGGGGAGGAGCCTTTGAGAAATAACCTTAAGGTGGAACTTGATAGCATATCGCAGTTTAGCACTTCCTAAAAATAGTACACTGACTAGCAGCCTGAGTCAACTCAGCATGTAATTGAGCTAACTGGAATAGATGGAACTGAAGTGACAACTCTTAACATCAATCCACATGATTTATATGAAGTCATAACATTATACTGGCTGATACTTAATGAGTAATATACTGAGACTTATAAAGTGATGAACAGGTCATATAAGCAAGACAGGTTGTTTAGTCTCTCTCCTCTAGCAAGTCCCTTTGTAAACTGGAAAAAAATGTATGAATTTTATTCATTTATTACCCTTTCATCCACTTTTTTTCATCCTGTACAGAGTTATCCCATTCTTAATTTAATAACAATCTGCAAAAGAAAGAAGGCTGAAAGATAGCATTTGAACAAAGTTAACCAATGAAGCCTTATGGCTTCACAGAGACTTGTAATTTATCCAAATCTATCTACTTGACCCATGTTAGTAGTTTGTAATCTTTTGGACATTCAAATATTTTCAGCTTCAACTGCCAGATTATCTGATTATTGGTCTTACTCTCTGTGGCTTTTGGAAGTTAAAGTTCAAAGCCTTTGGTGGAACAATTTTAAAGCACTCCATCATGCCATAGAAAATTATATCAGGTGATATATTTCTTTACCCGGTTGCAAACATGACATGTTCAAAGGCAGCATAGGTTTAACATTAAAGCTAACGTGGTTGAAGGTTTCTCTCTCTCTCTCTTTTTTTTTTTTTAAAGAAAAACACTTCAAAGCTTTGCACTTGTTTGAAGTGGTGATATGATGTAATGATACAGCTACCCTTTTAATTTTAAACAAAACACCCCAGTGGCCACACTATGAGAAATTTATTCCTGAACATTGCTTTGGAAATGGGTCTCCCCCTCTTGATAGGGTTGTTTTTGGAAAATGCTCTGATGAACTTTTTAAATTTTACTGGACTTTTTGCCAATCTGTGGTTTCTAGACTTTCTGAAAACAGGATGTAATTTGCACTATAACATCCATATAATGACAGAGGCTGGGGAAAATAGTTTTTTGTGGGTTTTTCAGGCAGTGTGGCCCAAAAAAACCACAAAAACTATGGATGCCGGCCATGAAAGCCTACGACTTCATACTGGGGAAAATGTTTGGGGGAAAATGTACAGATCTAAGAAGTGTACCTAGAAATATGTGCACATTTCTAATACACAGAGCATTAATTTAATCTGTTCTGATCTGTTGAGGGGATGTGTTCAAGTACAGTGTACCAATTAAAACATGCACACAAGCATGTGTACATGAAAAAAAAAACTTAAATTCCAATTTAGGGACTGTACAGATGGGCAGGAAAAGATGACATGAAGCTGCCTTTTCCCTAAGCTGCAGCAACCCCACCCTGAAGATGGAGCAACTTCACTGAGGGGCATTCAATGCAGCTTTTCTGAGGCTGTACTGAGGCCCCACCAACTGCACTGCTGGCCCTGAGGATGCCACGAAGGGAGATGGAGCAACTGCATGGGCTGGCAGTGGCTGCTTTATTTTATTTTTTTCATTTTCTCAAATGCATGTACATGTGCACAGGGACACATCCCTGCGCACCTGCACAGAACATGTCATAAGGTGGCATACAGTCTGTCACTCTATATGTACAAAGGTGACTGAAGTTCAGCTTCCCTGCGCACCTGTGCAGGAATTGTCATAACCCATAGATCATGCAAGGATTCACTGACCTTGGATTCTGCCAAGTATTGGGTGCCATAGACAGGTGCCGCTGTCTGATTGTGCCAACCTTGAGGCAGAGAAATAAGGTTGTCAAACAAAAAGACACCTATTCCATCATCATCTATAAAACATGTCCCACACAGATCAGGGGAGAGGTGAGACGTACATGCAAGGGAGGTTTGTGTGTACATGTAGCTGGTGGTCATGCAAGGGACATGGTCAACAGGACACACAGAGAAATGTTACTCCAGGAGCCCCCTCCCCCATCATGCCAGGAAGTGGTGTGCAGGCCTTATGCACATCTGCACATCAGTGTAGAAGAAGTCACAAAAGCCTCTTTCATGCAAACTACTGTGCATACTGTCAGTAAGTGTGCATGAGACAGAATGCATTTATTGTCATAATAGAGAACAGTTACTAGGGCACATGCATAGGGTTACAGTTAGGTTAGGGTTACAGTTATGGTTAGGGTTCCAATATTAAAGCACACCTGCAGTGGTGCATCCATACCTGGAAGCATGGGACACTTAAATTAGAGCCTGCATCATAGGGTGCATGCTCTGGATTGCCAACTCAGTTTCCACTACATGTGCGGTGGTGCATTTATATGGCCATTTAAAATCTCTGGCACCCTTTTTCTGATGCACTGGTATCACTGCATACATACGCACTGCCGTGGTGCACATCTTTCTGGAAGAAGTGAGGAAAAGCTGCTTCATTTTGGAGTGGCTTTTCCCAGCATGCGGTGTCTAGAGGGTGCTTTCCTGCTGGCTTTTAGATATGTGTTGTCTAAACGCCATGCCTCCAAGTCAGCTTGAAAGCACCACTGTACAGCCCCATAATCCTTTAAAAAAACAACAACAATAGCAACACAGAATTGATTATAGTCTGAAGATAAAGGGAGAAAAGAAAAGAATACTGAAGATGTGTAAAGGCTTTCAAAGAGTAATTTAGACAGACAGTGGTTGATCAAAGAATCAAAAGGAACAATTATTGATCAGAAACAGAGACCAGTAAATAAAGTTAAGTAGAATAACTGGACTCATTTTGCCATCACATCCATTGTCAATTATGGCTTTTTGTTACCACATCTACTATCTTGCACAAGAGAGAACAATAATTCCAGTTGATTTTTGCCTATCTTTTTTATGCATTTCAATCACATCCCATCTTAGCCGAAGAGCCTTAACTATTTTTTAGCTTTTCCCAGCACCTTTAGAGCATATTTTAAACTTATATGTGGAGTTTTGACAATTTTTCACATTACAGTAAAAATAGGCTTTATTTCTCTCCCTGGCAATCCATTCCACTGGGTGTTCTGTTCTCTCCATTGCCATAAATTTTTCCCCCAGTCTTTCTTATAATATTCTTATGTGAGATTTTATATTTTTACAATCCCACCTAAAATATTCCAAGAAATAGTGTGAACAGGATTTCATGGCAATCCACCAAAAGTTAAGAACATGGCAATGTAGGGATGTGTATATATGTTTGTGTTTGTATGACAGTAAAAGTTAAGTTGCTTCTTAAGATTAGAGCTACAATTTTTAGAAATTTAGTTTTTTTTTATTTCAGAGAAATCAATAGCCATTATGTTTGCTGTGACTAATTTGACCAGTCTGATTTCAATGGGGTTTTAAACCAGTTTTTCTCCCTCAACTATGAATATAGAAGGAAACTGAATTTCCAAGATGTTTATCTCCATTTCCAGGCAACATAAATAGAAAAGCCTATGTTGCAAATCAAAACATTCAATGTTACTAATATTCCTTCAATGTTCCAGTTCAGGATACAGAAAAGCTTTCTCTTAATGCCCCCTTTTGGTGCACATCCCCCAGCTTGTTAGAAGAGATAATCAATATTAGCCAATTCCAACCTTTACTTGGAAAAGCAATTTTATTCTCAAAATCTATAAAATATTGCAATCAAAATTATATGTACCCACCAGTTTCCCCAGCCTACTGTACCTGTTCTGTAGGAAGGGAGCAAAGTGGAACTTTTTCAGCTCATGTGCCTATTGGCTTCCTAATTGGAGTCCAATGCTTGGCTGTATTATGGACTAGGCCGGGGTAGGCAACCTTTACCCTTCAAGGGCCGAGGGACTTCAGCTCCCAGAAGCCTCAGCCATGTTGGCCAATAGCTCCTGGGATTCTGGGAGCTGAAGTCCCTTGGCCCTTAAAGGGTAAAGGTTGCCTACCCCTGGACTAGGCACTGTATGGGTTCTTCTACTCAGGTCTGCTTGTAGGTTTTAAACAAAGGTCCTGTGTTGCTTTGCAAACTTCATTAAGGAAAAAAACCAATAGAACTCCTCCTCCCCCAAAACCAAAGGGTTTTGGAGGACACACTGCCAATAGTGCTGAGAAGTTAAGGGCATCAAATCTTGAAGAGGAATTTTTAAAACACAGAACAAACACTAGGTTTTCCCCACAATCTCCGAAACAGAATCAAGGGGAGCACGAGATATTGATTGAAGGAGCCTGGATTATGCCTTCATATGGGTTGACAAATGCAACAGGTAAGCTGTAAACTGCCTTAGGTCCCAGTTTGGAAGAATGGCAGACTGGTAAGTCAACCAAACAACCAATTTATAATAATCAATGTTTCTAAGTATTTTTTTCTTTTCCTTTGGTGAAGCAATATTTTTTTAATAGAAGCTGCATACCTTCCAATATTTGACAGATAAAAACTGGGAACTTATGGCCAAACAACAGCAGATTATGTTCAAGGCAGCAAAAAAATAAAAATAAATGTATTAATAAGGAAGAACACACACAGCAGTAGAGGCTTTAGTAGTTTATTTTTGCCTGAACCAGCAAAGAAGAGCAAAATTCCACCTTCTCCTCTCCTCTCCTCTCCCCCCTGCTCACCTCTACACTTTGAACTCAATTTACTGCAACTGAAGTAAGACAGAAAGAAAGGGGGAAAGTGGGAGGAGGTGAGTGAAACTGGAAAAAGTGGAATGACAGAAGATTAACCATAATCAACCCTGCCAAATTGGGACATTTGGTCAGGTATGAAACAGAGATAATTTCTGTAACTATTGAAATAATTTCTTGGGGAGGTTTCACACAACTCTCTCACACACTCATTCTCTCTCTCGCTTTCTCTCTCTCACACATACATACATGCATATGGCAGTCATACACCATTAAAGTGTGAAATACTGTATCTGTTTCATGACAGCACAGTGAAGAATGGCTGCTGAAGTGTTATTCTGCCTCTGGGAGGAACTCACAACTTTTATACAGTCAGAATATTAGTTCATATATGATTGACAACCTTTCCCTTCCCTCATACATAACAGAGGAAAAAGTCTAAGATTCAGAACAAGAACTTTGCTAATTTTCTCAGCTTTCATTTTAATATATGATTTTAAAAAATCAGTTAAAATACCAGAGATATGAATGTATGTAAGTAAACTTGAAATGAACTCTTTGGGGGAATTATGGTACACATGGACTATTTTATTGTATGCACTGTATTAATACAAAGTTGTTCATAGTCAAAGGCAGATGAAACTATAATTTTTCCTCTGTCACAGAATATGGTAAAAATAATAGTAGAGTATGGAATAGAGATTTATTTCACCTCATAAATTGTTTGGGTTTCAGGGGGAGAGCTTTGGTACAGAAAGACACCATTTTAATGAAATATTTATCTTATCTTTTTAAAATACGGATTTTGGCTGAAAAACACCAATGGTTTAATAAGAAGGGTAAAGTTTAATGAATATATAAAAGAACTTCTCATAAATATCATAAAATTCAGTAACAGATATTGCTAGTTTAAATTAAACCAATAAAGTACAATGGAAAGGGTGGCATAAAAAATTGATTGAAACAAAATGAGAGATGTGCTGACCATGTTAAGTACAATTGCTCTTTTTAGACCTAAAGAATATATAAGAAGTATTATATATTGTTATAGTACTTAAGAAGAAGGCCAAAGGTCTCAGATGACAAAGAAGGGCAGGATAATGTGACCTGCTCAGCTACGTGAAAACATCAACCAAACATTGTGACTTGCTAGGTGTCTGATAACCCCTTAGAAGTTTTCTTGTTGTCATTCCAGGAAGGTATCAACACAGGGTGAGTACAAGAATTTTACTGGGATACAATAAATATCTGTTCGGCTAAGATGGCTTTGTGGATCAAACATGGGGATGAGGAAACAGGCATGTTCTCCTACATTCTTTTTCCTTTTTTAAACAACAACAACAACAGCAACCTTAAGTTATTTCTATATGGAATATGAAGTCTGTGAGCCTTTGTAAATTCTTGACCAACACTGGAATGACATTATCCTCTACGTGCACCAGACAAATTCATAACGAACATGTATTCTGAACATGCAGTTAAACATGTTGATCAACTTGAGGGCAGTTAACAACAACAAACCTCTCATATGTATAGGTATTAATGATAAGGAACCTCTCAGAAAAGAAAGATGATGACCCTAATTCTAACATTAACATAATAGAAATCACAGAGATGTCAAACCAGACTTTTAAGAAATAAACATTGAAAAGGCCAGGATAATTTTTGCTTTTAGTTTCACTTTCACCATGTTATTTTTGTGTACAGTGATATATATAAACATTTTTTCCATAGAAATAATCCAATTTTCAAAAATGCATGTGATTATTTGAAGCAAAAATTGTGGGGTTTGCACAAAAATATTTGTACAGAAAAAAATGTCTCTGGCAACAATGATGTTTTTCATGTTTTCTTTTACAAATTGTATTTTTGCACACATATGTATTTTGGCACAAATATATGTTCCAACACACATTGATAATGGGGGAAAAACCCCTACACAAAATTATTTCTTCCATGTAATTATTTCCAACTAGATTTCCTGAGTGTTCGGCAACACATTTTTCAGCTTGGCAACAATTAAGAGCATTTTCCCCAACCTTATTCAGCATATAGCAATGCCAATTTCCTTCCTCAAAACTAACTGTCATTTTTCATTATTTTCAATATGTGTCTAATAGTAATATTGAATTAAGTTTTGGGACACATAGAAATTGATCAAGTTGATATTTTGGTATAAATTTACTAAATTGGGGACTGCAAAACATATATGGGACATAAACCATATACATATTTATGAGCTGGAACATATGTATGAGCTGAACATACTTATGAGCTGAAATGCAAAACAGAATGCAAAATTTAGAAAATACCAAATCCATATTTTCTGAATTTTGCATTCCGGTTTGCAACTTAGAAAATGTGTACAAAATGCATTAATTGAGGTTGAGACTCCCTTACTCAAAATGATTCTGACAAAAAGTGTTTTGGATTATGGATTCCCCCCCCCCCCTGATTTCGCAATGCTTCCATATATATACAATGAGGTATCATGGAGATGGGTCTCAAGTCTATGCAGGAAATTCATGTATGTTTCATATATACCTATACACATTTTGATACAGAATATTTTTAATAATTTTGTGCATGAAACCAAGCATATAAATACTGAACCATCAAAAAGCAAAAGTGTTAATAGCTCAGCCATCTATTTTAAAAAGTGTTGAGTTTTGGAGTCTTTCAGGTTTCAGAATTCTGGATAATCTGTATGTTGATGAAGGTGCATTGTATCAGAAAAATACTTGGAAAAAGTGGGTACAAACGGTGACTATTATAGATTAAAAAACCAAAACCTCTCACACATGTGTGTATGTGCTTACACACACACACACAAACATTTACATGTAGACTTTTCTGCCAGTGCAGTGTGAATGCAGACAGAAATGAACTTGCAGGTGGAGAAATAAGAATGGCAAAACCAACAGTGAGAGATTCACCCATTCCCAATTAGCTATTAGTTATTCTGAATCTTCTGAAACAGAGATGGGGGACTTCAAGCCTGGGGGCCAAATCTAGTCCTTCTGAGGTCCCATTCCAACCAGTTGGGATTACGTAAATGCTATATCCCCTTCCCCTTGATACTAATTTGGGAGTTTTTCCTGCTTTCATAAGTTTTCACTCATCCAGAAAGATTGAAATGTCTTTCCCCAGGCTTAGTTACTGGTAATAAGAGCTTTAATTAAAAATATGGTAATATTATTGCTTCTGGTTTTTTGCCTTTGGTTCTGTCCAGCACTGAAATGTGCCTCCTGAAAACATTACTTCCTTCAGATTGAAATATGTTCTCCATTCTTACTCCAAACAAGGCCAGCATGACCTATAGCCCTCCAACTTAGACACAGACCATTAACCATATAATGTGAACTGCCAGATGTTTGGTTATCAGAAGCAAAAAGCAGGACATTGACTGAGTCCCTGGTTGATCAAGTTTATGTTTGTGAGTCACATGTTCTAAAGGTCTGCCCTGCTGGCACTAATTCTAAATGTTAAGTTTATCCAGACAAAAAAGAGCCAAACAGAATAATGAACTTTTGGACATAGGTTCCTTACAATATTATTTCGACATTTCTTCATAATATTTTTGTCTGCCTTCAAGGCTCCACAACTACAATTATGAAATTATCAGTAAAAGCATTATTGAAGAATTGTCCTCACTAATTAAATTAAAGCTACTTTGGGCTTGCTAAAATGCAGATTAATTTTTCATGGTAACATCATATTTGCAAACACCTGGAGGGTGGAAGGAAGGCAGTAAATCATTTGTAAATTTAATAAATGTTTAAACCTATAAAATAATAGGAGAGTGTTTCAGAGTAGTTCCACACCGCTGCTCTGCTGTTCTTCCTGAAGCCACATAAGCCTCAAAGCTGCTTAAGAATTCCATAGTGGAGGAAACAGGTTTGTCAAGAGAGCTGCACCAGCTTCAGTAGTATTTTTATCCTTCTGAGGAAGGAGTGGATAAAAGAAAAGCTGTTAAGAAGAGAAGGCATAAACCCCATGAGTTCAACAATACAAGAGGAACCAATCCTCAGTAAAGCCTAAGCCTCAGGTCCAATTTATACAGCCACCTGAGATGCATTCCTTTCTATCCATAGTGACTCTTCTATGTCCACTTGCAAAACTAGAGAAGTGGGTTCATTTCAGTTAAACATTTGTAGTCAGATGTCTAACAGTTTGAACTGAATGTTTCAGATAGGCTCAATAAGGGTATGTATAGATGCACATCTCTAGCCCACTTTACCCCCTTCCATTTCCAGCCCATACTAACCCATCCTTCTTTTCCTCTTCCTCTTCCTCCTCCTCTCTTCCTCTTTCTCCCCCAAACTGGGACACAAAACCACTTATACATTTTAAAAAATACATCCATCACTTTATTTGTTTCATTATTTATGCACATGATGGTGTTTATGTTCATCATAGACCAGATGCATAAAAAAGAGCACTCACAGACTGTACCACAAAGACCTAAATATTCTGAGAGGATTACAGCAAGACAACACCAACTGAATAAGGATATCAATTTGGTGCCAGTCACTTGGAATGCTTCAGGTGAAGGCTAAAGAAGCAACACCCCAGATCAAATCATGCAGCTGCACAATCAGATTGTACCAGGAGTAATGTAAAGGTAAAGAAAATCCCAATAGTTCTAAAGGGACAAAAAGTAGGGCCAGCAGCATAGCAAATTTGGGTCTTGAAAAGGGAGGAGTACAGAGCATTCCACGAGATTTCAACCCCAAAAGCATTTCCAGTGAACTTGGAGCCTGAACATCTTTCTTAAGGGGAAGTTTCCTAGCCCATGTGACCAGTATTAATTTGTCAGTGTAACCCTCTCCACAGGATTTGTATCAGAAGGAAAGGACAAAATAACTTATGGTCAGTGTGGACCATCCCTACTGAAGCCAGTTCACACAAAAACTGGAAAAGGTTTATCATGGGAATAGGTCACAGTTTTGGGAGTTCAAGAAGTGTCCAAACCAAGGGCACTCTCAACCTGGCTTATTATAGGTCTCTCAAATACAAGGCATAACCAGATGGCCCAATGAGCCTCACTCCTCAAATCTGCAAAAGAGCTACTGACATGGAATCTGTATGGGTTTTGGCCCACAGAGCCAAGAAATAAAAATGGAAGATCTGGTTGCATGGTAGGGAGTGAGCTTACTCATATTCATATTAAAGATGTGCCTTCTTTGGAACAAAATACTGAAGCAAAGGCATCACATGGTAAAAGGCCACTACCCAGGTGCATTTCTAGATAAAGTACTAGATGCACAATGTGTCAAAATAAGTGAGGAAGTTAGCAAACAATTCAAAACATAGCCAGAAAAATATCAGTGGGGGGGGGGGGGGGAAGAGAAAGTCATATTTCATGTAAATCCTTCCTCTGCTCATTCCCAAGACAACATCTGGGACTACCTATTTAAAATCCTGAAAAATCAATACAAACCCGCAGCTGGCAGAAGAATAAGAGAGAATCAGAAGCTCAGCCTCGAGCAACTGCAGCTGACTCCAAAATGTTGCATTGTTCAAATCATGGAAGAACTCCTGCCAGAGCTAGAAATCTGCTTTCATGCTGTCTGACAGCCCAATTAGATGGTGAAGGGCACCAAAGACTTTTAAGAACATCAGAGTGTCCCCTCAAAAATGCTCTGTCACTGCAATGCTTCAGCAAAGAAAGGTGAGATGTTCTAACAATTTTCTTGGCCGACAATTCTCCATATGCTTGGCCAAAAACTAGTTGATAACAACTAGAGCTTCTCACTAGTTAAATTGACTTTATTTGTAGGTGTGGAAGGGCCTTTGGACCCATCTCTCTTTGATTCCTGATAATCCTTGGGCTGAAACTTAATACCTTGGAGTTAGACTAAGGAGAATGGACATATATAGGACACATTTAATGGAATTTGGTCTATTTTCAATCTACTTTTGGAAATGACTCCTGATTTATAGTTCTTGGATCTTATAAAAAGATCAGATACTTTTTCTCATGTATTGCATGTCACATCTAGGATTCAGTGTCAACATGCCAAAATGGATGCTGATGGATTTAACTAGGTCTTTGTTCAGCCCAGCCACAACACTGAGGATCACCTAACTGCCCAGTTGTTCCTGCCCCTATTCTGAGGGGAAATGATATCCCTGCCCCAAATCCATCAGTGATACCTTTATTGGCCAACTGAAATGCACATATACTTGTTGCAAGCTTTCAAAGCTTCATGGGCTTCTTCATCAGGCAAGATGTTACAAACCAAACATGAGAAAAACAATTGGAGATATTAGTCAGATGCCTACATGTTGTTTTATTCCTTAGTTAAAGACCTCATTCCAGTGAGGTCACAAACCTCTTTGCCGGCAGAGAACAATGGATTCCTCAAGAAGTCTCCATGTTTTTGCATCAGGAACATTTGGGTGGTTGTAGAGGTAAAACATGCAAATTCATTCCAAATTTAAGCAGAAAATTTTATTTTACCTTAGTTGAAGGTCCCAGTCTGTTCTTGAGGAATCCATTGTTTTTTATCTGCAAAAAGGCCTGTGACCTCACTGGAATGGAGACATATTGTAAAAGAGGGATCCCTGTTGAGATGCAAATTGACTTTAAATTTTCTGGACTTTGAAAATATTTCTATTGCCACATGGCCAGGAGGAGGAGGAGCCTGCCTGCTAAAGATATCTCCCCACCATACCATCTTTAACTAAGGACTGAAACGACATGCAGGCATCTGACTAACATCTCCAATGTCAAGGAAAAAGCAACATGGGACATACAGTAATAGAAATAAA
>CM034706.1:103087528-103100785 GCA_020142125.1 Phrynosoma platyrhinos
AATATTTTAAGTGATGATATTGTAAGTATTCTTTGGAAAAGAGAACTGAGACAATGATAATAGTATTTGATATCAATAAATGTGAATCGTTCTCTCTGCCCCATTAGTACAGCATGGAGCAGAAATGCCTATATATGTAGAAACCAGTCACAATGGAACTCCACATTATCTTCATTTTGTTTGTGTATGCTGTTTCACAGAAGACATGGGAACAGTGTTTGTGTTATACTTTTAATCAAATGAAACAATAAAGAATAAAACAGCATTTGTTTTCCACAACAAATTGGCTCATGGAAAAGATCTACAATTGCAGTGCTTCCCACCACCTCCTATCTCACTTGTAATGGACCAGTGTCATTTGTTTTTTTTCCCCAAGGCTTGGTTTATTATCCTATATAGCATGGAGCAAATATCATAGACAAAGTTATGAACTTGGCCTTCAATTCTCACAAATCAAAATGTGTCAAATGCCACTTTCTCCACTTTTAACCTTGAAAATAACTTTACACCTGTCTCAGGAAGACACGTTAATCTTGCAGAAGTTCACTCTGCATTATATGAATCCTGAGCTAAGCTAACAATGAGATTTTAAATTATCTTGATTAAACCTTGTGACAGATATATTGCAAATCTTGAATTATACAAAGGGGATAGGAGATAAAAACAAAATCCTGATGATGAGCCCAATACCCAAACTGAGCTGCTACTTCTCATCATTTCATCATTTTTTTCTGATAGGGCTTCCTGTCTATGCTTTTAATACATTCTCCAGGTTCTGAAAAGAGTAAAATATAATGTGAAGAATGAGATGCACATTAACGTGTATTTTTTCTTAGAATTGATTGGCACAGACAGAAAGAAGAAAGATGCCTCTTCCAACAGCTAGAGTGACTCTTGTTGAAAGCAACCAATCTTCAGAAAGCTTTTTTCAGAATATTTGGATTCTTGCCCTCAGGACTTGCTTTAAATTTTACAGCAAATTCCACCTGTTCATTGACTTTATGTATCATGATTGCTGACTTCTTAAAACTGACTTTGGAACAGTAGAAGCCATGGAATTGTGCCACCCTTATCTCTAGAGAACTCTCTAGACTACACGTTCATAACCTTGACTAGCATGGCTCATGTATCATTGCTTCACTCTACCAAAGTCTTATCTTTCCTAGCATTTGCTGCCTCTTGGCCCAGAACTAGAGATACAACTTTATTTAATTACTAGGCATCCCACAATGTGGAATATCTACTACAGATGAGATGAGATTCACTGCCAGAACACCTTCCATGAATAGTAGGGGTGAGCTACCACACTACAATATTTTTACGTGCACCTATAACCTCATGGTGGGTGGCTTATTTTCCTTGAAAAGGCATTTCATGTTCCCTTTCCTTCTCAAAACCTCATAGCCTTATATAGGGATTGTGAAGTGGCATCACTTGAGGGCTGTGGGAGGTGACAGCCCACAGCAGAGGTGATACCTTGGAAGGTTCCTCCTGCTGTGGCAGAGGATCAAGCACACTTCTTGTGGCTTCATCGCCCAACAGCTTGCTCTCTGGAAGGCAGATGAGGTTTCTTTGTCACTAACCAGGCAGTGGCTGCTCCTCCTCATCACTGTCCTTGTGGGGACCCTTGTTGTAGCACCACCCTGCTTTGGACTTTCAGGGAGATGTCACAAGTGCAGCTGGAAGCACACACATTTCAAACATGCAGGGATGAAGGAGCATGCACTGGATCACTTTTGCTCACTTACTCGGCTGGCCTCCTTCCCTCCCAAGTACATTTTTGAGGGCCGGCTGGCAGGCTGGCTGGCTGGCTGGTTGGTTGGTTGGTTTTGTGCTCTACTGAATGGCTGGCCATGTGCTTGTGGCTTCATTGCTGGCCTGGTTCTCTCCCAAGAGAGGGAATTGACATGGTGACAAAGCCACAAGGGTGATCAGCTGCCACTGCTATCACCAAGCTACTGCTGCCACACACCCAGCCACTCTTGCTGCCCCCAAGCTGTTCCTGCATCCCCCAAGTCATTTCTTCTCCCCTGCTGCCTCCCCCCAAGCTGCTGCAGCTACCTCTCACTGTGACTCTCGAATCTGCTTCTGATGCCCCCCCAAGTTGCACCTGTCCCCACACTGTTACCCCTCAAGCTGCTTTGCCACCACCACCCAGTGCCCCTCCAAAAGCCTTCCCCCACATTGGGTGTTACCAAGCTTGGTGACACCACTGGGACTGTGGTAATAGGGAAGTCCTTCCTAAGTCCTTCCCATTATCAGAACATTCTCCCCTCATAACAAAAGGTTTGTTGTGGGAGGACATACCATTATATTTTAATGAGGTTCAACATCACAGGTGATGAGATAGCAATTGCCAATGAGATGGGCAGTTGGACAGGAACACAGACCATTGAGATGCTTCTGAGCAGAGGTTATTAAAAAGTCTGAAGCACCATGAGGTAATCTCTAACAAAGTGGGCAGAGGCTGAAGGATAGATGCCCCTTGAATAACTGGTTGAAACTGGAAATGGGATTCCAGACTCACAGCTACTACCTGAACATCAGAGACTACAAATCCCATCTGATATGTGAGTAGAATTAGGAGAGTATATTAGCTAGTAACATTTTTAATTCTTTCTGCTGATTTGACTGAAATGATTTATCCCATTTATAACTTGTAATTTCTAATCTATGCCTGAAGGAAAGTTGTCCTTCATGTAAGAGATATCACTTTGCCATAGTTTTTTTTTTTTTACTTAGAATAAAAACTTTTTCTTTAAAAGTACTTTCTCTCTCACACACACTCCTTTTTCACATGCCTTGGATCAGCCTAGTTCTTCCTTATGGTTGACAAGGGAAGTGCTGGTGGAATCCCAGCAATGTTCTGTTGCATTCCTAAAGATAATTGAAATCAATGAGTAGTGGCAAGTTAAATAGAAGAAAAGTGGTCTCAAGGAATCCCATCCAACTCAGGAAAAAGCAGGAGGAGGATCGAGAGAACTCTCATGTGGTAGTGTGGTGTGGCTTTGGGTGTGCATGTGTCTTTGGAACACAGATAAAGAAAAGTGTCTAGTTACCTTTCTTGAAGGAGACTTATTTTATTCTAAGATGGGATTTAAATTTTTGTGAGTGGTTATGGTGATTTCTGCTTTGACCTTCCTCTTCTGAGCAGCTTGGGAGGGAAGTTACTTTGTTGGTTGCTGATTATCAGGACTGAGGAGTGTGGGTGTCTGTCCTCATATGGATCCTCTTTTAAGCTGGCAGCAGCTTTTTCCTTGAGGGGGAGAAAGTGGCAAGAAGGAGGAGTGTGTCTCTTTTCCCGTGTTTCTTTTCCTCATACTTGGTGAATGGGGAGGGGCACTGGCTTATGCAAGGAAAGCTTGTGGGGTTAAAAAGTCCCTGTTTTCTCTCTACCCTCAGAGTTTTGGGTCTGGAGAGATTCACAGGCACCACTGGGGCAGCTCCAAATTTTGTTCCCTAAAGAGGCCCTGATTTCCTAGAACTGAAATGCTAAGCTGAAGAGCCATCTCTCACCCAAAGGTGTATTTGGGAGCTCACTAATCATGCTGTGATACTTTCCATAATATTTGTCAAAACTTAAAACCACTTATTTAACAATGGCTTCACCAATTCAACTGGCCTACATAAAACAAAAAAATAATATAAAATATCCCTCATTTGATTAACACATTGAACATACTTTTTCAATATGCAAATCAAGTGAGCCCTGACCAAAAATTCCTACCTGACCCTGTAGCACTGACCCATAACTAGTGCTGAACTCCCAGACTGGTTGGATGGGCAGGCCAAGAAACAACCCAAAAGGCTGATGGAAGGAGTTTATATATCTTTCTATTTCTGCTCCTTGATACCAATCACATGGCAGTGCAAGCATTGCATTGGTATGCTAGCATCCTGCACCCTCTTGGTATAAGGATGAAACTGGAGGTATGTGTATACTTCAAGAAAAGTTTTTATTATTATTTAAATGAAAGCCCTTCAAAAGAGATACAGAAGATAAAAGTCAACAAGTATAAAAAACTAAAATAGAAAATCATACAATAGCAGGTAATAGTGAAGATTATAATATTACAAAGGAAGATTTTTAAAACTTTGAAATAATCATTTCAAAACTTGGCATTTCAATTTTCTTCATCTAGTTTAGTTCTGCTGCTTCTGGTTCATAAATTAGTAATCATCCCTTAATGACTTTCTCTAAAGGGTGACATTTTCATACCCAAAGGATGAAGCTGACATTTGCAGATCTTGGAAGTTATGTACAAGATCCCAGAATCTTAAATCTTCTACCACCCGCTGTGGCATCTTATCTCTTGAGAATACCTGGCAGCTGAAAAACAAATCTCTGGTGTTATTTATTCTAAGACAGTGAAATACTCCTTGAATTTTGCTTATGCAATGTGGAGGAGAAAGAAACATTTGGATAGCTAATTCTTAATGCCCTGAATTCCTTATGTTCCTAATCTAAGGGTCTAAACCCCTTTGAGTGCCAGATTGAGGTTGCGGCAGCTGAACACTGC
Source organism: Phrynosoma platyrhinos (assembly GCA_020142125.1). Lineage (NCBI taxonomy): Eukaryota > Metazoa > Chordata > Lepidosauria > Squamata > Phrynosomatidae > Phrynosoma > Phrynosoma platyrhinos. The sequence continues at coordinate 103,092,049 of CM034706.1, forward strand.
AGCCCCAATCTGACATTTTCCTGGCCCAAAAAGGAGTGGCAAAATGCCACTCCTATTTGCACTAGAAAAGAAGCAGTCCTTTTGCTGCCGCCATAGCTCTTCTGTGCTCCTGCGGTGTGGCATGTATAAATGCTGTGCCACAGGAGTATCACAATGCTGCCTGCCATCTGGTTGGGAAGGTGACATGATGGCAGCTTGGGAGTAGAGTCAGGACATGTCGCCATGCCCCCACTCCACCCTAACGCCAGCCCTTTTGGCCAGTCCATTCAGCCCTAGTTTCAATAAGAGCTTCATTGAATAACTGAGGATTTTACTGCTTTTAAAATTCCCTTGGCCATACTTTCTTTTGCTTCTATTGTAAAAGTCAAAACAAACAAAAACTCATCTCACATATTGCTCTTATTCTTCACATTATAGTAATCAAGGGACATTAGTTCTGTCCAAGAAAGACATAAGGTAAACATTAAAAAGTAATACATTTCCAAGAACCAAGTGCAGCCATGGAAATACATTATGTAACTTGACTCAATTGACATCGACTCAAGCCAGACTGAATTCTCTTAAGTTAACTCTGAAATTAATGACACACTGACTTGACTTGTGACTTGTATATTTTTAGCTACCTACTTTCGTCCACTTTCATCCTAATTGCATCCATGTCATGTGACTGAAGCAGTGCTTTAGGTTTGCCATACAGGAAGCTCAAGTGATTTCAGGCTTTCTGTAGTGACTTAGGTTTGCCATACAGGAAATTCAAGTGACTTCACACACACACACACACACACACACACACACACACCTCAAGCTCATATGTTTGCTGTTCCCCTCCAAAAAATATGCCCTACACTATAAGAATGAGTCTTGTCATCTGCTAGTAGTAAAAGCTTTAGAAAGCTGCTCTAATGTGCAGCAGGGAAGGGTGCTGAGTTGAACTCATCTTTCTAAAATGTAGTCTTGATAAATTGATAAATTGTCTATCATGATTTAATTTTTAACCTAAATTTGCACGTATTTTCTACTTGCTGATATTCAGCTCCCACACATACTCCATCTACATCACCACCTCCTTTTTTTTCTGTTGGTTCCCTGACTTCAGACATGACTTGAGACATGACTTCAAAATATCTTGCAAGGACACAAGACTTAACTTGAGACTTGAAGGTAAAGACTTGAGACTTGAAGTAAAATACTTGAATACATCACTGGTAAATACCTTTTTCTTCTTTAGCTATGGCTTGACAGTACTGAATGGCTGCAACTGAAAATAGCAGTACCATCTCTAGTTCTCCCTGACAATTCCTAAAAATCAAATTGTGGGCATGATGCCACGGCAGCTTAAAATCCGCAATGCCAGCAAACAGTAGATTTGTGGTGGAGTGAAGAAAGGGGAAATCAGAGCAAGATGGATGTAAAAGTCAACACAACTTGTGGGTTCAAAATACATATACAATGTTTTGATACAGTTTGTACAAAATAAATTCATTTGTAAATTGCATACTTTTTAAAAATTCACATAAACTTGTTTTAGTCAGTGGGATAACATGTACATAATGTGATAAATTTAATAATTGTACACAAAATTATGTACATCTTGAAAATGTACACACAAGAATATATTTGTGATATGGGGGGTGGGACTCACATGCTCATAATCAGAATGAGTTTTGAAATGAAACTTGGAGAGCCTGGATGAGATTGTACATGATGGCTATACACATTCCTTCACAAGAGTGAAAATGTCACTGTGACATTCCAGGGACCACTTAAAAAACTCATGGGCTGGCAACTTTATGGAACGCAGCATCCAATTCATTCCCCCAACATCCCCCTGTAGGCTATTCCCTCATACGAGTCTTTCCCAAAATAGTGACTGGAAGTGGCATCCAGTCACTTCTGAAAATGGTACCCGAAAGTTAAATTTGTAAAATGTTCCTTTTAAATTCACACATAGGATTTTCCGTTGTTTATTTTTTTCAATCAAGGGGATTTAAGTTTCTGGTTTACAGCTCATGTCACAGTACCTGAACCTTGAGAAATGCAAAATTTCAGAACTCATCTGTATATTAACTTATATTTTAAAAGCAGCAGCACTGTTTATATAAAAATGAAATATACGTATCAAATGCTTATTACATCTAGAATTTCTCACACACATTCATACAAAGAAATAATTGATAAACCAAATAATTTTGGGAAAGCAGATGGAGAGATAAGATATTTAGACAAAAGAGGAAAACATTTCAGAAGGGATTTGAAATGAGATGGGAGAGCTGATGATCCAAAGAGATGCCACAAGGCTGTCACTTCAGGTATATTGTGCCACTTTTATTGGAACAACATGTACTTTTTATTATAATGTTGCAAAAAAAATAGCATTTACCCTTCAGCTGTCAGCTTGATACAGAATTCTAACATTGTATAAAGCTATAAAGTTGGTTCTCTTAGGTTATAGGAAAATTTACCAGAAACAGCATTTTTTTTTTACTGTTTACTTTTTCATTAGAAGAAGGAAAAGGGTAACTTTGGAAAATGAATAGTCATTAAATGATGGGATTTATTAGAGGGAAGAGCTCCATTGGCTACCACTCTGCTTTGGGGTAAAATTCAAAGTCCTTGTTACAACCTATAAAATGCTAGGTCCACACTATCTGAAAGACAATCTCTTTTTATATGAACCAAGTTTTCATATATTCAGAAAAGGGTATAATAACACCCAAAATCCACAAAACAGTGGTACCTTTATTGTTGCTGTTGTTAGCTGCCCTCAAGTCAGCCTTGATTCATGGTGATCCTGTGGTTGAGACATCTTCAAGACCACCTATCCTTTATCTCTCTGCTCAATTCCTGCAGACTCAGGCCCATGGTCTCCCTGATTGAGTCTATCCATATGGCTTACAGTCTGCTGCTTTCCACTTCTTCTAGGTTTGTCCATTTTTTTTAACTGTTTCAAATTGGGCAAACCTACCTAGATAGAATATTAGGTAGGTTTATCCAATTTGAAACAGTTTAAAATGCACTTACAATATAGTGAAGAAGATACAAAAGTACAATAAAAGGCCCTTCTGCCCCACCTAGTTAATAGCTACATGCCACCTTTAATAGAAAACCTTTTTCTGCCAATGAAAAAAGGGTAGATAAAGGACTAACCATATCACCCATGCAAAGAAATTCCATAGCATGGGAGTAGAAATAAAGAAAGATACCTATTTTCTCACCAAGCATGCCTGTGACAGAACTGGGGCCTAAAGAGACCACCTTTGCAACCTCTAGAGAGAAACAGCCCCCTGAAAGTGATACACTTCTAGAAATAATATATTATGTACTGTATATACTCATGTATAAGTGTAGAATTTTTATTCAAAACATTGACCCCAAACCCCCATTATCAACTGGTTAATATAAGCACTGAACTTTAACTCTTATCAAAAAAGGAAACATCCCCTTCTCTGAATAGAGTGGCAATGTCTCTCCCTGTGGCACATAAGAAAAACAACAACTCCCTCTATTATCTACACTATGGCACCACTTACAGCCTTTTTGAATGCCTAGGTGGAAAATGGCCATGGTGGCAGCTCTTTACTGCTTCCCTTCAAAGGAGTGCCAAGAGAAATTGGATGTTGAAGAATTTTAATAAGACATTATGTATGTTTCTCAGATTTTCTGGATTAAAATAAGGCAAAGTTATCATATTAAAGTTGAACATTATAATCATTGCTAATGTAGTTGCCATTTTCTTTGCTTTGCCTTCTAATTCTTCTTGACATGTGTGTCAAAAATATATCCTTCTTGACCCACCTGTGCCTGGTTGCCTCCCACATACATCGTACAGCCATCATTTACCATAGTTTCCTCCTCATCCATACAGACTTTAGGGTGAACACAAATAGTTATGACTGGTTGGATTTTGTACGTTCTTTGTTTCCCTTTTCTTCATCCTTTACATCCTTAATTACCTACCTCTAAGTTTTACCCTCGACTTATCAAAGGGCCATATTACAGTCTGTGATTTTGGTTCCAAAACCTGCCCTCGACTTATGCATGAGGTCAATTTATAGTTGAACACATATAGGTATTTCTTTTTAAGAAGACTTTGCCATTTGTGTTGTGAATCCCAAAAACCTCAGTGTATTAGAATCAGGATATTTTGAGAACCTGCCCAGGTGCACCTGAGGAACCTGCAGCCCTCCAGATATTATCTGGGTCCAACTCCTCAGTCTCCAACCAGTGCTTTAAGATATTCAAAGGCCTTGCTTAAAATTTTCTTGAATTCTCAAGCAAGATGAGTAGCAGGAAGAAAGATGTTGTTGCTGTTGCTGCTGCTGTTGCTGTTGTTGTGGCACTTAACTCTGAATAAGGATAGACAAAAAATTAATTGCATTTACATTTAAATATTAGATTCCCCAATTTGAACTACAAGAACTAAATGTAGATACAAAATTAATTTGTGGTTTAAAATTTAAAACCAGCTCCTATAAATCACCTCCTCCAAAGGTGTGTAGATGCATGTATTTGACAACTGTAAATGAACACATTTCAGGCAATGGAAAATGCATGTATTCCAGAAACATACATACAAATTGCCTGGGCAGAGGAGAATAGGTTTTTTTCTTAATCAGGGAACAGATTGCAAAAAATCTAAATATTACATTAACTCATAGATCCCAACTAATGGATTACTAGTTCATAAATTATCCTTGGAAACAGACATATTTAAGTTGTTTATAGCTGAATTTTTGCATTTATATCTTCACTACTTCTATTCAAATAATCAGTTGGCTGCAAATAATATTATCATTGCTACTGTTATGATTTTTGCTCTCAAAACTGTTCACAAATTGGGCTCTTATTTCTGGCTCTTACAACATCTTTCCAGAATTTCATCTCCTGTTTATCAGCATGAATGCAAGCAAACTGATTTTGTACATCATGAACCCACAGTAAAGTCTACCATCATTCCTTAATACTAACCATTAAACCAGTCCTGTAATGCACTGTAGTGATATAAATCTGGGAACAGATTCACTAATGAACAAAAGTACCCTTTGCTAAAGCAGACTTTGGTTAATTGAGTTGAGTTTACTTACTGTACTCCTGAAGTGGTAATAACCAACCTAATTGGTGCTTTCAAAGGACAAACTGACTTATCATGCCATTTCATCACTGCACTAATGATGCTGTAAGATAGACATTCAGAAGGGCAAAATGTATTTGGCTCAGAAAACAGAGAAATCAGTCACTTCATATAGTGAAAATATGAAATTGCTGCAATATTCTTGATGTATTGGACTGACAAATTGAGGTTAGCTCATTAATGTAAGAATTAGGGTCAACTGTACATATACATGCATGTGCATCTGCATGTATATGCACACGCACACACATTAGGTATACTCTTATATTATTCATATGCAGTACATATAACATTGGCCAAGCAAAAATTCATGAAGATTATGAGCTGGCATCTGATTCAAACTAAAGATTTAGGAATCATTTGGCTAGATGAATCCACTAGAAATGTTTGGCAACCAATAACTGTATCAGCAACTGAGAAAAACTGCAAACTGAGAAGGAACCATTCCCAACATTGTGATGGAGGAGAATAGGTATAAGGGCTCTTAAGTTGCCACTGTAGAAAGAGCTGGCTATATGCTTGCCTGAATTTACTATACAGCCAGGCAGATAAGTACAAAAGAGGTTTCCAAAGGACTTCCTTGGATCTAATAGCCTAAACGTCCTCTTAAAGATGAACTACTGCACAGTATGGATTCAACATACTGTAGGCAGCATACAACCTCCAGCTGTGTTCCTTTGAATGAAGATTAGGTTTTTGAAAGTTTGTCCCTATTTTTAACTGTGCAATAGTATGGAAGTTTTATGGCTCAAAAGAAGACCGAGGGCTGAAACAGACGACCCTGAAGGCGTCGTGTCATGCTGCCCCTTGGTTCACTGGGTTGGGGCCTCAGCAACACCACATCATGCCCCCAACCTGGCATTTTCCCAGCACAGAAAGAAGTGGCAGAAAGCCACTCCTTTTTGCACCAGGAAAAAAGGTGTTTTTGCCACCACTGCAGTGTTTTTCGGTCAGGTGGGTGGCGTGATGTCAGCTTGAGGGTGGTGTCAGGGCATGAAGCATGCACACACCACACCCCCGCAACATCTCAATGTCAGTGTTTCTAGCTGGTCTGTATAGCCCTGGGGTGAGTTGGATTCCGATCAGTGAAGGCAGCCATTTAATTTCTCACATTCTCTTGGGTGGGTCAGGACTGGGTGGGTCAGGACTGGGTGAACTCAGTGCAGCCAGGCCAACAGACAGGGACTACTATCTTACCTCTTTCTTTTTCACTATTTCCTCCTGAAACTATAACTTTGATGAAGATTATCTGGTCCACCAGCCCAAGCAAGCATAGGCAGTGGTGATAGCTGGAGGGCAATACAGTATGCTTACTCCTTCCCTGCTTCTCTTGATCAGTAAGATGTCTGGCAGCTGATGGAAACTAAGAAGAAAACAATAGCACTGACCAAAAGACTTTAAAATGGTGATTTTTTTTCTTCTATTACCCAGTCACATTCATAGGGCAGAAATATTACAAGTTTCAAGGTAGAAGAAAAAAAGAATGCAATTTTAATATCTTATGTGAAAATGTCCATAGGGCTGAACCAATTGTCTATTTTGCACTTATATTTTGAATCTTAGAAGCCTTGTGGGAGATTTCTACATATTTTATGACTTTATCTGATCCTCTCAAAAACTCTACCTGCATACTTTCCCAAAGAAGCTCTGAAGTTTTTCAATGTCCTTAACATTCCTGCTACTTTAATAGCATATCTTTCCCCAGTCTGCACATTAGTTTAACTGGAATACTTTCTGAAAGTTTAAATTAGGGTTTTGTGTGCCACTGAACTTTGGAATTACATTATCAGACATATTATACCAGCAGGTCGATGCCAGTAAAAAATGCTAATTATTACTTAAGTCCAAATGTAAGTTGAGTTTTCAAAATGCAATAAAGTCAGATTTGCTAAGTATTTTTATAATGTCCTGTTCCAAATGTCATAAAATTTTAAGATAATAATAATTCTTCTGCTTCTGGAAGCATTATGAATTATGAACAAAGCATATTCTGTCTTTGACACACAGTTGTTGAAGGTTGTTTTTAGTGCAAGTAAAAGCAAAAGTTTCAGCACCCCATTGTCTTCTAATGTGGTATTTCTACTGTCATCTTAATTCTGAGCAATAAATATGCATTGAACATACCGAAGTGAAAATGGAAAAGACATGTTCAAAAGAGAGAACAGAGGAAGTTGAGAAATGCAGAGACTTTGCACTGAACTATATTTATTTTAATGTTTTCAAAAGAAGTACCAGAAAACAACTCTTATACCTCAAAATTCTACATTTTTAAAAAATAAGTTCCAGTGACTTCAGTGGGATTTACTGTCTACAAAAACTTTGATTTATTTCATTTTAAGCAATATATAGTGACTTGAACACATACCTGAAAGAAGTGGGCAAGGCATAGGTATGGGGTAAACCAGGGCCCTAGTTACAAAACACTTCACTGAGAGTATCCAGCTCTCTAAGCAATAGAATCATAGAACCATAGGATCCTATCTACTGAGGCAGAAGTCACTTGGAAACCTTCTTTCCCTTTTACTGTTATGGAAGAACCAGCCTATGTTTTTGACACAAATCATAAGTTTGCTTTTCACCAGCCACCTCATGGATAAAAGACATTCTCCTGGTTCAAACCCCTGCTCCAAGCATCAGGAATTTGAGTATATATCATGAGGTTCCTTAAGAGCTAGTGTGGAATTGTAACCCTGGGTATGTGCCTGTCCAAAATGAGACACCCAAATGTCATTGTATATTTGGGAATTATAAAGCAACTCAACGGTAGTAGCTGCGCTACTAGCCTTAAGATCAAGTCTGTATGTATACCAAGTCTGGAGACACAAGGAATTCCAGAGGCAGGCTTCTAATTAGTTTATTTTATAAGGGGAAAGCAACTATCATCCGAAAACAGACAACCACACACTCACAAGGACTAAGAAAATAAAAGGTGTTGCATTGAAATAGATTAGGGCAGACTAATGGAAATACTGCACCTGAATGGAATAGCTGTTATATTTGTTATAGGTCTGGAGATAAATGAAACTCACTCATTTCCAAAGAAAATACAGGTTGACAAGTAAGAGAGGGATTACCCAAATAAACTGGCAGCATAGCTGCTTGACACCAAAGCCAAGGAAACAATGGAAAAGCACCAGTATATATAGAGAATTTTAGCCCTGGGGCTAAATTCAGGGTATAGAAAGAGCCAAATGGTGGTGCTTCCTTTGAAATGGGTTTTGAATAACTTTGAAGTCAATATTCAGAGGTGATAACATTGGAGTGTGAATGTGGGAGACAGAGGCACATATCCTAAGCAGGACGGATTAGTGGGCAAAGATGTCAGGGTTGCTGACTCTCTGGTGTCATCCATTGTCCTATAGCTGTGGCTTTTTCTCACCTCCTCAAAGATGTCCAGAAAAACTGGGCTCAGACAACTCCTTTTGCTAGCTTACAGGTGCTAAAAGAATCTCAGTAATGATGTTCACAGTAGGGTCATAGAGGGGCAAATTAACCCAAATTTCTGATATCAAAAGAGGAGGCCAGGATTCAGATCCTTGCTCAGCCTTGAAAATCCATTGGATGGTCTTGGGCAAGTAACACAGGCTCAGAAGATGACAATGGCAC
>CM034706.1:103102621-103116451 GCA_020142125.1 Phrynosoma platyrhinos
GGCCCCCGGAACGGAACCATTGTGGCATCGCCCATTCCGCAATGATTCCAGCCTAGTATGGTAACGTTTTCCGCTTGCCGGGACCATTCCGGAATGGTTCCGGAATGATTCCATCCCACTTTCTTGCCGCTTTCTTGCCGCCAGTGTGATAACGTCCATTCTCTCTCTGTTATTCCCCTATAAGAATGATAGTCTTCAGATATGTGTGTGTGTGTGTGTGTGTGTGTGTGTGTGTGTGTATACATGGTGTAGTGCTTTGAATATTTGCCTACAACTGGAGATCAGGCTTTGAATCCCCACTCAGCTACAGAAACCCACTGGGTGCCTTTAAGCAAATCACAGTCTTTCAGCCTCAAAGGGAGGGAAAAGCAAACCTGCTCCAAAAAAATCTTGCCAAGAAAACTCTGTGAGAGGGTAACCTTAGAGTTGCTATAAGTCTGAAATAACTTAAAGGCACACAAAACAACAACAGCAGCAACAACAGCAACAACAACAAATATCTATGAAGTAAAGCAACAACAAATATATCTATGAATGAAAGATAGCTATAGCAGGTCACACTCTCTCAGCCTAAGAAAAAGCAGTGTCAAACCTCCTCTGAATAAATCTTGCCAATAAAACCCTAAAATAGGATCATCATAAGTCACAGGCAACTTGAAGGCACATAATGAATCACAATGCTGAAGGAAGAACACTCCACTGCCTTAAGAAACAAACAAATCTTAATAATACTTGGCATTCATATGGTGCTTTAGTTCACTTCCAAGATAATTGTGGGTATGTGTGCAATACCTTTGCTTGCCATAGGAACTGACATGATAAGCACTCCCTTCTACCATTTCTATTTCTAAAAACACAAGACCCCCAGCAACTGTAACTTTACCAAGGGAAGGAGATCTGATGGTTAGTTTCAGCCTGCTTTTTGGTTAGTTTCAGCCTGCTTTGGTTAGTTTCAGCCATTTGGTTAGTTTCAGCCTGCTTCCCCCTCCTTCCTTCTCCTGCCTGCCTGCTTTACCTCTATATCAAATAAGGCTGTAAAGTAATTCAAGTAGCAGTTGAGAACAGGGAAATTGCTCCTTAGGTAAACAAACAGAACCCAGGATCCAAAGTAAGAAGATGGCATTAAATCAAGAGATGGAAAGGGAACAAAAAATGCACACAGTTTTATAAAGAAATATAATTAGTTGAATCCTGAGGCTGGGACACAGCAAAGTCCTTGGCCATCAACTATAGTGTGTTTTTCTCTTTGTCCAATTTTCCACATGGGACAGAAAAAAAGAATCAGGTTCCAGCTTCAGCTAGTTTTTTGGCCTGGGACACAATGGCATCATGGGTCATGATCCTATTAGCAGGAACATGACCCCAACCCCAGCATTTTCTGGTCTATGAAATGGTCTGGGAGGGTAAAAATGGAGGAAAAAACAGTGTCATAATACTGTGGTTTTGTAATAGATGCGAAGAAAATAATGGTCTTATTTTATATATGATGACTGAATGCCTTCAGAGAAGTGTAAAATCTGTATTTCGTTGATGATGTTTGGGGGAGAAGGAGAAGGACTGAATGTTTGCTTGTTTGTTCTTTGTACAACCACATGATCTCAGGATATTTTTTTTTCATTGTATCTGTGTTACATGACATTTTCCATTAGGTCTTATGAAACAGTTTGGAGAAGAGTACTACTACATTTTCTCTGGATTATTCTTCCACAATGTTTCAGCAAAATCAAAAGTGCTTAAGAAAGGTCACTTAGGAACCATTGTATTCAAATTCTAACATCTCTTCAATCCTCCTAGTCTCAAAGTTGCCCAGGCCCTCTGCAACATGAGAACAATAAACACATTACACCTAGATGGGAAGACAATGTTGGCACATAAAATGTAATTTATGGAGGTTACTAGAAGATAAATTTAATTGATATGGGGAGGAAAACACTGGTATTGATTAATCTTTTATTGAGTTAAAAGAATGTTTATTGGTGTTTTTTTTTTTAAAAAAAACCTCAAACATTGTGAGTATATTATCATTTATAAAGTTTGGTATCTAAATTGCTCTTATTTATCTAGTAAGTAAGTAACTTTCAGTATTCATTAGAAAAGTAAAGAATACTCACAAATGATGAGAAAGTGCCTTGACACACTGAGATGAACAATTTAAAAAATAGACAACAGCCACAAGATTTTTCAGATTTGGCAATTATTCTGTAAAATAGTCAGACAAAAAAGATTATTCTTCAATACTCCCATATTTTGTACAGAAATTAGTGTATTTTGTACTGACCATTCTATTTTTGGCAAATCAAATTTTCATTTTAAAAAGTCACTGTGGAAGAAGGCACAAAAATTGTTGCAATCTCACTCCATAGGGAGGAAACTTTAGAAATTAGTGATTTATGTCTGTGTGCAAAAACAAGGAGATTTTGGTTGCTTTCAAGTTTTTTCCAACTTACATTCTTAGTATTTAATTACAAACATATTAATTTTATTATATTTATTAAAATATATGATGACTGAGATTGCACTAACAATATTACCAAAACAAACCAGTGTTGAATAATATTTATAGACATTTAGGGGATTACAAAAGAAATTGATTTGAAATCACTCATCACTTTGCAAGAAGTGGAAGCACATTCTTCAATTATTTTCTGGATAGTTACCAAACACACAGGGATGTGGTGGCTCAAGTGGTTAAGACGCTGACTCTACTGATTGCAAGATCAGCAGGTTGGCAGTTCAAGGCCCATGTGCCACTTGATGGAGTGAGCTCCAGTCACTAGTCCCAACTTCTGCCAACCTAGTAGTTTGAAAACATGGAAATGTAAGTAGATAAATAGTTACCACTTCAGTTGGAAGATAAACAGCATTCTGTTCAATCATGCCGGCAACATGATCACAGAGCAATCTCTGACAATGTTGGCTCTTTGGCTTAGTAACAGAGATGAGCACCGCCCCCTATGGTCAGACATGACTTGTCAATAGGGAATACCTTTACCTTTTCTCAAACACATATGTTTGTGATGCTGATGTCTTTTGTTTTGACATCTGTGATCCCCAGTGACCAACTTTCTATTTAGTCAAATATTATACTGAAGTTTAAAGCACTTCTTGCTCCCAAGACAACTACATTCCAATTCCCCAATATATTAATTTATGACAAGGATCATCAGCTTTAACTCAGTTAATTTTGAATTCCAGGGACTGCCTTGAAATTTCATATGGTTTCCCCTTGGTGCTAATTACTGGAGTTCTATATTTATAAAAGAGCTGGCAACTCATGAATTTCTTATTGTACTGATATCTCCATATGTGCCAGTTATTTCTCTAAATATAGACCTAAAATGCAAGTGGTGCTAGAAATATGCATTAAAAATGTAGGTTAATAAATAAGTAAGACTGCTATTTGCTTATGAAAGTACAAAGCAAAGATTTTGTTTTCTGTCCCCTGTGATTTGGAGATCCTAATACTACTTGCTTAATTATATCTTAATTGAAAGGTGGCTGAGCTTCCATTATATAACATATCATTCTAATTAGTTTTGCAAAATATTGCACCTTGTCTTTCTTAATCAAAGGCATCTGGGATAGAAAACATTACAGAGCTCTGTTCTTTTCATTATCAGCCTCTATGTCGTGTGGCAAACAGAACAGAAAAGTGGGATATACTGTAACAAAAGGTAGTATATATTTTCACCTCCTAGAAAGAGTACTAGTCTTCACGCTTATTCTTCATACAAGATTATGACCTAAGTATTTATTATTCATGTTGATGTGTGCATTCAAGTCATTTCCAACTTATGGTGACCCTTAGACAACACTATGACAGGGTTTTCTGGGGTTGTGAGTGTATGACTCACCCAAATTACTCAGAGAATTTCTGTAGCCAAGCAGGGAATCAAACCCCAATCTCTAGAATCCAAGACTTATGCTTCAAGTACTATACCACAGTGGCTCTCATGACTTAAGTATACTATAATTTATACAGCATGGGTAAACAACCATGTTAGGGTGATGGGCTGTATTTGCACTCCAGCTTTTCTTAGTCTAGATCACATCAACATCATGGCCATGTGACATAGGACCTGGACCCGGACTCAGCACTAGGTAGAAGTATTTCATCTGGCATTGTGCATGATAACCAAACACAAGTCCTTTCCTCTTCTCCCATATGGTAACAGTGGAGTAGGCATATGCATGCAGTGTTTTCAGCACAAGTAGTGACTGAGACTTTACTTTAAGGCTCAGTCAGTGCTTGCATACACTGGATGAGAGTGGCCAGCTTTGCTTCCTTTCTAAACCTCTTATCCAGAGAAGAGGAAGGTCCCTTGTATTCCTCAATGGCAGTCTGAGGAGCTTGAGTTTGGCTCACAACCAGCCAAAGGTTCATATCTCTTCAGTTTTAATGCTCTAGTAGATGGATTTACCTTCCTTCTCCCTCTAATATTCCATAACTATGATCTTTTCCCCCAAAATTGTAAATTATAACACTAGGGATGGAATAGGTATTCAGCAATTTCCGAAAAAGGGTTGAAATTTGATGTTCCCAACCACTTGGAAGAAATTCACAGCAGGAAAAACAGTGCTTGCAAAGTTGGAACTACTTTTTGTTGTTCTCAGTACAACAAAACAGGACAACTTTGTCAGATCTGTGACTTAAAAGCTGCACAGTTGGAATGCCAATAACCCTCAAAAGAAAAGTTGTGCTCTGATACTAAAACGATATCACTTATAATCATCTGAATGATTCTACTTTGAAAAGGAGAGATTGGAGTAAATTATTATTTGAATTCTAAGCCCTAATTTCTCCTCTAACATGCTTCTTTCCACCAAGAATGCTCCTCTTCTGCCACTTCCTCTTCTGTTGCTGGTGTGTGTGTGTGTGCATGCAACTTGCTCCCTGAACTATCTGTGCTTTAAGCCTGCAATCCCTTTCTTTCTTCGCCTGCCTGCCTTCTCTGATTCCTTCTCCTACCTGCTAATTTACTTCATCCCTACCCCTCTCCTTCAATTCCCTCCTCCATTGCTTTTGCCTAGATCTCTCTGTGTGTAACTTGGTCCCTGAACTGTCTGGGCTCTGTGCATCCCTTCTTTCTTCACCCACCTGCATAATCTGATTCCCCAAGTCCTTCTCATCTCTGCAAATTTGTGTCACCCCTTCTAAAGCTCCTCCTCTCCTGCCTCCTACTCCTCTTTCTCATCCGTTATATTTTTTAGTAAAATTGTGTGAGTTTCTTGAAAATGTGCAGTTTTTAAATGTTGTAGTGAGTTTTCTATATTTTGTGAGGAAAAAAAATCCTGAAAGTTTTGACACTACAGGAACAAATATTGGTGTCTTTTCCTCAGCATCTGCTGGGAAGTGAGAAAATCAAGAATTTCCATCTCAAATTACACATGCATTCAAGAAGCCTTTGAGATCTTGCAACGGAAACATAACTTTGCCCCTTGAACCTATTTTAGGTTTAAAAGTGGCATTCTTTTAAGAATTAGAAAGATTTTCTTAGGGTTTGATTTGTCATTGAGTGGAATTTGGAAGTGAGGACCCTGAGAGCAAATTAGGGACTCAGGAGTTGTTCAAAGAAAAATTCATAGGTCACACCTTTCCTGAATTTTGCCTAAACAGAGAAACAGTTTTGTGTCAGACCACTGGCAAATAGAGCCTAGCACTCTAGCCTCTCACTGGCAACAACTCAAAGAATTTCCCAAAGAAATTCGCATTCCAGAATTTTGGGCAAAGAAACAGATCAAAATGGCCTCATTTTATACACCATCATACAAAGAAATCCAATTCTCCCATCTCATTGGGCATTTCAAACCCTAAACATATAGATTTTCAAGCAATGGGGGTAAAGATTTCAGAATACATTATAATCTACTTAAAGCACATTCCAGTGTCCTCCTTATCAGCAAGAGATGGTATGTACCAGGCAGAAGGCCTCTTTGCACAGACAGGGTAGCTGCCAATGATTTATTATGACTACCATGGCCCACTCTGGCTCCCAATGAAGGTCTTTAATGCATTAGGTTCCTCAAAAGGTCAGGCTGTATCCAAACATCTCTGCACATCTCCGCACATTCCTTAAGAGGCCTCATCTCCCAGAATCCTCTTTGTGTGACTGCTTGGCACTTAGCATCTATTCTCTACATATCTAACACAGTTGGCTAGAATATACTGATTATCGAAACTCTTCTGCCTTAGGGGGGAAAGGTAATTAAGTTGCTTGGGAACAATGAGGGGGAGCAGAGACAAGGGAGAGAAGGGGACAATGACACTTTGTGATTGCCAATATTGCAACTGCCCTAGCAGCAATATTTCACACCTGGACACTTTCTCTGTTGATAGCTCACTGACAGTTTTCTTTCATCAATGAAAATACACTCCCTGAACATGATTGGGGCACACAAAAGCTACAAGTCAGAGGTATCGTCATGTGATAAGTATCACTTAAGCCACTTTTCCTCCAGGTATAACCACAGTTTAAAAACCATGTGTAGTAATCTCCAAAGGAAAAAAAAAGGTCTAATTAAAACAGGAGGCAAGAATCTTAACCAAACCAGTCCCAAATTGATTTGAATCAAAGAGGAACATCAGACTGATTTCCAAATGTGCTCTTTCACATCTGAACTGTTTGTCCATGATATTTTGAATGCTTCACAAATTTTAAACTTCTGTCTGCTGTTCTTTTATTTGTTCTTTTTTCCCCTTTCACTGTTCAAGGTGAACTGATGTCAAGAGTGATACATTACAACTAATACTAATATATTCATATTGAGGAAAAGGACAGTTAGTTAAATATAAGTGGACTGAAGGAAAATCAATGACAGAGTATTCAAGGAGCATCAATGAGAATTACAGGGCTGTCAGTCATGCATGGTGTTGCAGGAACCAGGTTTCCAATTATATGAAAAAGACTAATGCAGAGGTAGTTTGTACATTTTTTAAAAGAAGCATTTACACTTAAAAACACATTCCAACATACATTTCAAAATACAGAATGAATGGCAAGGACAAGCAATTTGTTCCAAATGTGGGCATTTCAGCAGACATAAAATGAGTCAAAGTGTTACAGCTAATTTGCATGTTGGTAAAGTGCCATTAACCTAATAGATTTTGATAATTAGTGTGATTGGTATATTTTATATTTCTTTTTTTAAAAAAATGGTAGATGTCAAATTATAGTTAGTTCACCCTTATAAAAGATTCTAATTCATTCTCCCCAATGTATTTATTTTTTTCATATTTCTATCTCACTGGTTTTTTTTTTGTTTGTTTGTTTTGGTTTTTTTGTACAGACAAATGAAGCAGAATAGGCAAATAGTTGTATATACAAAGTGTGGCCAGCCATTAGACATTCTGGCTGTGGAATTCTAGGATTTTGATTTTTAAAAATGATAACTTTTCCAGGCTTTGGTATGTTGTTGTTACTGGGTGCCTTCAAGTCATTTCCAGCTTATGGCAACCATAAAATGAATCTATGATGAGGCTTTCTAAGGCTGAGAGTGTGTAATTCACCCAGAGTCACCATAGCTGAGCCAAAAATTGAACCTAAATCTCCAGAGTCCAAGTCCTCTGCTCAAACCACTACACCATGCCAGCTGTCCCTTCATTGAAAGATGAGAGAATCTGTACCTGGATCTGTACTTGATTCCCAAATACAAAAATCCTACTTAATCTAGGGAATAAATCAAGTGTCCAGATGTATGTAGACTGAATGAATATGTATTGGAGTGTAAATATACATGTATTTTAGTGAACTGATGAACAGATGGTCCTTATTCAAGTGTTCAAAACCTGAGTAGTGTGGGAGGGATGCTGTTACTTCTGCTTCCCTCTCCATTATTTCTGTCAGCTTACCAATGTTGGGGCAATTTCTGAAGTGGAAATCTTTTTATATCTTTGAAGGCTCAAGCAGATGGATGCAGAAGGCTCTCCTTTCAGAAAATCTACTAATTAATATAGTATCCCTGTTCTCAGATTTTGAGAATTGAGTCCCAATAAAACCAGCAACTGTGATTAGAATTTAGAGTGGTTGTTCTGAAAATTCCCTTCCACGTGTTCTTTCTTTTCTATCTCTCTCTCTCACCCTCACTCTAATTGTGTCTTCCTTATATGTAGAGTTTGGAGAAAATAGAAGATAGTAAGGGATACTGACTCTGATGACTGCAAGATAGGCAGGTCAGCAGTTCAAGGCCCAAGTGCTGCATGATGAAGTGAGCTCCTATCACTAGTCTGAGCTTCTGCTAACCTACTTGAAAGCATATAAAAGTGCAAGTAGATAAGTAGATACCACTTTGGTGAGAAGGTAACAGCATTCTGCACAGTCATGCTCACCATGTAATCATAGAGTTGTCTTAGACAATGTTAGCTTTTCAGCTTAGTTACGGAGATGAGCCCAGCCCCCTACAGTCAGATACGACTTGACAACCTTGTTGTTTACCTCTAAGGCCCAGATGCTTCACAAGACAGTACAGGGCCAGAACAAGATAGGGAATCCTTCCTAGTTCCAGACACTCCAGCCTCCACATCTAGACTAGTGTATGAAAACTGAGTTGTAAGCAAGCACAAATAATGGTCTTATACAACATTGCTCCTGATAATAGAGCATAATTGTTAAGACATACATCTTAGCATTTTTTTAGCATGACTTTACAAACAATAGGTTTATGTTTTTAAACTGGCAAAGTTTTGCTCATAGAATTAAAATGTCAGTTCCACCTTGTTTCCTCATTAGTGTGCAATGGTAAAACATTTTAATTAAAATAATACATAAATATTTCAATACATACCTTGGACATATTGGTTCCACGAAATATGCATTTATACACTATTTTAATGTCAAAGTCCATATTTATAAAATGTGCTTGGACCTAAACATGTACAATGCATTGTTAAAACTGAGACCTACATGACAAAATTCAGAAAAAGTATGCTGAAGAATAATCATGTTCTACCCCCAACAGTAGGCTGAAATGTGTGGACTAGGCCACAAGTTTCCCAAGAATGCCTATATATTAATCATTCCAACAATAAATACTTGGTTGCATTCCAGAATCTAGCTCACATAGGGAAAGAAGGTCAGTAGATGGATGGTAACTCCACCTCATTTTGGGGTGATATGTTACCAAAAGGATAGAATATATTAGAGTACCCTGATTTATCTCTACCTTTTTCAGGGGCCAAATGGACTGTTATGTGGATGAGAGGGCAGGGGTCTTTTTCCAAGCAGAACAAGCCTAAATTGTGAATAGCCTTAGAAAACTTGTTGTTATCAAAGACTTTCTCACAGCAGGAAGAAAATGGTTGAAAGTATTCATTGATACCTTGAAGGAAAAGGTTAGTGAAGAATTACATCTCTACTTAGGAAGCCAACATACATAAACACAATTTTTTCTCTAATAAAGCTTATTTACAACAAAGCAATCAGAGATTTATAATGACACAGTAGCTTAGATAAAACTAGACATTGATTACTTAAGCTGTAATTTGCAATTTTGAAAAATTATACATGCAAGTTAGGTTTATATGGCTTTCATCTGGCTGCAAAAACTTTCAACTATAAGTCATTTAACTAATTTACAGGGCAAATTTACTTGTCTTGGGTAACATGACATTGCCAATTATATACTAATTTTCTCTGATTCTAAGCTATCCATTTTTTTTACAGATGAAACTAGGGGCAAAACAGACAACATAACAAGCTGGCTTCCCAGTAGCTTGGGGGCACGACTCACACCAAGATTCTGGGAAACTGGCTTTATACCACCTGTGGGTCAGCTTCCCAGCGCTCCAGCGATGTGGCCTTTTACATAAAGCTGTGGCAGGGCAGGAAAAGCTGGCTTTTTGTCACTGCAAAAGGAACAGCAATTTGCCACTTCTTTATTGACTGGCAAAAAAACTGGCTTGGGGCTGCATCGTGTTGTTGCTGTGACCCCAATCTGGCTTTCTCAAGGGTGTCTTGATGCTCATCTTTGGTGCAGTCTCTTTTGCCCCTAAATTAGTTATGGTTAGTATCACTCCCATCCACACCACCAATGTTAAGTATTTATCTACTTAAATAATATTTCTTCCTCAAGAATTATCATAAGATACAATCAATATGGTTTATCTACCCTCAGAAAAATCCACTTTTATAGTAATTTATATTCATATTGCATCTTCAAATTAGTTGTCATTCATTGCAAATTCATCTCTTTAAATGAATATTCTTTTCAAAGAAACAAAAGCACAAACTTTAATGAGTAGCAAACAAGAATGCATACAAACTCTGAAAGTCTACTAGGTTTCAAGGAGGCATTAAACATAAACAGGTAGGAATGGATTAATCTGTTTGCAGTCTAGTTCAACATGCTTTTCCTCACAGTTCTGTCACATTCATTACCACATTAATCTGTATTCATCAGCATTACACACAAGTATGTATTACCTCGCAGAAAACATATTTTAAGTTTGGAATCCAATATCTTCGTCTCTGACAGTAAGATTCAATGAATTGCATGGAGTTTAGCTCTGAGTTGATACATATAGGACCAAACTGTCAATGCATATCTTCTTTGAAATGGACATTTTAAAAATATATTTTAATTGCTAAGAACTGTAACCCAGCATTTGGAGGTGTGTAAAATCAAGCAAATGGGTAAATTCCACAAGAGCAGCAATCCACATTGTATCTGAATTTACAAAGAATAAATACTAAGGGAAATGCTATTAATGTCCAGGTCCAGTTAAAGACTGCTATGTTTAATTATTCCTTCAGGTGTCAAAGTGAAGGGTGAGGGGAGCTGCTGCACATGTCTATGCACAATTTTAATTTTCAGTCTCATAGGAAGCATTGATTAAATTGTTGAAAATAACACTGACTACTTATATCGGAAAGGAAGTAAGAGGTAGAATGGGATTAACTCTAGAACACCATGCCTCTGTGTGACATCTCCCCCTCCATGGGGAGTGATATCATAGCCCTCAATCTCTATGGTTTACTAATGAGGAAAAATCCAAGTGATAGGTGAGTCAGGCCAGAATCAAGTTTTCCTCTATTCTCAAGTCTCCACATGCTCAAGCCTGTGGATGAGAGTGCATCTCTGGAGAATCAGGCCCTAAAAAACATTCACTCCAGCTGACTCACTCCAGCAGGGACCAGGATTTTCCAAGATAAGTGGGGCCAACTTTCCTCTTGACTCGATTGCTAAGTCTTTCAAAAGGTAAAGTTTTGCACTTTGAAATGATTGTCAAGTCATGCTCATCTCAATTGCTAAGTTGAGGGAGCCAGCATTGTCAAAGATGACTCTGGTAGTCAGGTGACCAGCACAACTGCACAGAGTGTAGTTACTTTCCCAACGAAGTAATATCTACTTGCACTTTTACATACTTTTGAGCTGCTATATTGGCAGAAGTTGGCTCTAGTGATAGGGACTCACTCCATCATGTGGCCCTTGGGTCTCAAACTGCTGACCTGTCAATCTTGCAATCATCAGAGTCAGCATATTAACCACTAAGCCATGTCCCCTTTGAGTCTTTACAAGTATATAAATACTTGTTGTACAGACAACAGTCTCCCATATCCCTAAAGAAATGCCCTTGTTTGTGAAGGAGCTAGAAAGAATAGATTTGTGAGGCTAGATGGGGGTGGGGGCAGGAAAGAGTTCTTCCTCTATCTCCTCCCCTCTTCCAGAGAAAGCTTTTACCTCCTGGGTTGTTTGATAGCTGTCCTTTATTGCCTTCTTCTGTAATATTTTTTCCTAGACTGGATCAAATCTAACAGCCTCTCAACAATCCATCTGCTTCTTGCTGCTTCCCTAGATACAACCTCTGTTTATATTGCATATATTTTGTGTGCTTCACCATCCCCTGGCTGCTGAGTCTTCAGCATCTCCTTGTTGCAGACTGACAGATCAAATGCACAGCGGCTAGCATTCCCCCCTCCCACACACTCCATAACTGGTTAACACAGCAGTCAGCAGCCTCTCCAGTTTGGAGCATGGTAGTGTGGTGGTAGTGTAAAACTCCCTCACACCCCTAGTACATAGGGGACTATGGTCATAGGGGACTATGGCCAGAATGACAAAGGAGAATGCCAGACATTGAAATCACAAAGGAGGCAGCATCCGCTTAAAAGCATGTGTTAGGTGGCTATCTCTTCCTCTGGTGATGGTAAGCTGGGCCACATCACTCTTTTTCATTGTTGCCACTGCTGGGTTCCTATATGGACCATCACAATATCAAGCTTATGTGGTTTGACCCTATCGGATTGTGGCGCATATGTACAAGTCATCAGTTGCTAGCTTTTCATTCATGGTCAGTGTAGGTAGGAATGGGTGCACTGTACCTCCACAGGTACAGCTAGATCTGGACTCCTTCGGTTTCATTTATTTCACACGAGGTTGTCCATCCAGTTGTTGCCCTAAAAACTGTGCTATTTCTTTCCTTAGCAGATGAGCAGAAGACAGATAGTTTGGGATTTCAGGCCAGAAACTAAACAAATAAAAAACAAAGTTGACCCTACAGTTTCTCCTTTCACTCCAGTTACAAATCATCAGGACTAAACAGCTGGCATATAATACAGTTTTATAATTAGCATCTCTAGTACCTGATTAGAATTTAAATGAAGAAAAACCCACTAAGATTCCTAACTGATCTTCGAGGATTCCAGAGGGAAATGGAAATGGGACATTTTCGTGGAAGACTTTGCATACACAATAAATGGCAAAGTTTTAAAGGTGCACAGATTTGAGCACTCTAATCAAAATGTCATTTAATGCAAATTTCTATGGTAGTATGAACACAGAATTAGAAATTTGACAGTCAAGTATCTTTCATAAATAAATAGTTAAAGAGAGGGTTAGGATATTAGTGCCTCATACCTTGCATTTATTTGCTGCCAAACTTTTTCATATTTCATTCTTCAAAAATCTGAAAGTGTCACAGCCTATCTTAGGTGAATGCTGTTAGAGACTCTTTAATTTTTTTTTATTTTTGTAGTGTGATAAATTGTTTTACTTGGCTGTGCTTGTGTCTTAGAGAGGGCAGTATCTGTTCACAAAAAATAAGAATCACATCCTAGTGGTAGGGTACAAGTTTTGCATGTGGAAGGTCTGAGAGGCATTCCCTGGCATCTCCATGGTTGTTTTTAACTCTCATGCTCCGAGGAATGATAGACAGACAAAAAATACCCATGCTGAATGAATTCTGGTATATCGAGAGTTAAGAGTCTTTGGGAAAATTAGGATATTGTGAATGAGAGTTCCAATTTACCCTCTGATAAACTAACCTCCTGATTGCACATCACTTCATCATTGCATTATGGTTATCAAAAATGACATGGGAAATATTTTTGTCCAAATACTTTATATTGGCTGTGACAAAAACCATCTTAATGGCAAAAACTCACCAAATTTTTCATTAAAATATCCCATCATATTGTGTGAAAGAAAAAAACTATACACGTAAAGAGTTCATTGTATCACTGGGTTCCATTTCTAAGATTCCCATGGCCACAACATCTATAGACTTTCAGATGACACCAAATTAGGAAGACTAGCTAATACACCAGAAGACAGAATCAAAATTCCAAATGACCTTAATAGATCTGAAACTGGATCAAAATTAACAATGAATTTTAACAGGATGAAATGTAGGATACTATACTTGGGCAGTAAAAATGAAATGCACAGATACTGAGTGGGTGACACGTGGCCTGACAACAGTGAAAAGGATCTAGGAGGCCAACTAGACCACAAGTTCAACATGAGTCATAAGTGTGATGCAACAATTGAAAAAATTGATGATATTTTAAGATGCATCAATGAAGATTTACTGCCTCGGCAGACGACTAATAGAGT
>CM034706.1:103126300-103148080 GCA_020142125.1 Phrynosoma platyrhinos
TGATGGGATTCTGCTAACCCAATTCCAATTTGTGTCAGTGCTCTGTGTGGGCTTACAATGGACCAGGCTGCAAGCAGAGGACTTTGGTGGACACACATCGCAGATTGGGGCTGCTACGAGGCAGGATGTGGTCTGTCAGTGGATGCTATAAAGAAGATTAGCAGGTGAAAGTCCAGGGCATTCACTAGTTATGTCTGTCCAGGCTTATCCCCTTGTTTGGGATAGCCATGAAGACAGTGGGGACAGATTGGGGATGGGTGCAGCTTTCAGGGGGGTTGGAGTAGAGGGAGCTGGCCTTTTGTGCCAGTAGCATGGATTGTGGATCTAGTGAGCATTGTTTCCTGTACTGCAGAGCACAGGATCAGGAATCCCATGGGGGCCCAGGGGTGCTGGGAGCATGGGATGGTGTAGTGATTTGAGTATTGGACTACAACTTTGGAGACCTGGGTTTCATTCCCCAATATGCCATGAAAACCATGACAAAGGGGAGAAGATGCAAATGTGATTAGTTGATTACCCCTTCTGTCATCCCAAAGCCCAGCCATGACCAGGCAACTTGGCCATTGAACAACTGGGGGGGGGGGGGGGGGGTTGGTTGATACCAGAACCACACCCATGCTTATGGACCAACCATACCTGTCAGCTGTACACAATAAAGTTGTGGCCTTTTCCTGCCAACAGTGTGTCCTGGTGTTTTCTTCCCTGCAATGCTGCACCTTCCCCTGCAAATGGGGCTGCCTTGATTCACTGGGCTGGCCTGGTTGCAGGGAGGGGAGGTGTTGGGTTTGGAGTCATCTTGCTTGGCAGGGGGGAGGGAAGTGGCTGGCTCCCAGAAGGCTGTGGGAGCATTGAATGGGGCCCAGATTGGCTCTGTAAGGCCATTGGGAAGGCACTTACAATTGCCACTCAGGACAGGCTGTGATGGGCAACTTGATCATCAAGCAACAAGGGGGTTGGTTGATGCCAGATCCAGACCCATACTTATGTGCCAACTCTACCTGTCAGCTGTACCCAATAAAGTTGTGGCCTTTTCCTGCCAACGATGTGCCTTGGTATTTTCTTCCTGCAATGCTGCACCTTCCCCTGCAAAGGAGGTTACTATTAAAGTGATGCATCATTGGTATTTGTGTCCCTTAACACAGAATCAAGAATAATTTGTCAGACAAATGTTGAAGAGGTTGGAAATACAGTTGGTACATGGGAATATTTGTGATTCTGCTGCCCTACAATAATTCTGTTTTGACTAGAGGTTCTTGAGTGGATTAACAAAATAACTTGTCAAAATATATGCTTTCCAAGTTCTTTTTTGATTTTATCAGTCTATGATAAAACAAATGAAAATGCCCTGTGTAAAGATCTCATATCTATCTATCTATCTATCTATCTATCTATCTATCTATCTATCTATCTATAGCAAGGACACAGAAAAACTTACAAGGTTTATCCATTCATTGCTGGTTGTATAGTTTGGTCTTGGATAATTCTTTGAGAAATTGACACTCAAACTTCGCAGAGGCAAAACAGCTGAAGACATGTTTGAGATGACATGGCATACATTTACAACCCGGGGAGTGGCAGATTGGGGCCACAGCAACCCCACACCACGGCCCTGACCCTTCCTTTTGCCACCCTAAGAGCTGATGCCATGGCTCTTCCATGCCCTTTCAGTGCAGCGTGTTTAAATGCTGCACTGGAATGGCATTCTGATGCCATGTGCTGTGTGTAATGGTGCACGGCATCAGGATGGCGGATTCAGGGTGGGGTTGGGGCGGCCGGTGTGCAGCTGCCCCACCCCAACTCTACCCCCAGGCTGGCCCTTTGGGCTGGTCTGCAATGGCCCAGAATCATGTTCAATCTTTTGCTATTATTCATGGACAGATGATACAGAATGAAAAGTGAATTCCCCCATCTGTTCAACTTCAATAGAGTATAGCTAATCCTAAGAGACAAGATAAAGTGGCAATTTACTAATTTTATATTAAGTTCAAATTGTTGGTCAAAGAAACAGTATAATATCCTTAATGATATGCCTCTGAGACCAGCACAAAAACTTAATGTAGATTTTAGAATAAATTTGAGAGTTCTTGGTATGCATTCCCATTTAGTATGCAAACAGAACCCAGGAGAAAACAGTGTACCAAATTTTCTAGTATAATTATGAAATGGTGGAAGGAAAAGGAGGTGAAATTGCTAGTTGTTATTTCCCTGAAGTGAAGGCTTTTAAGATGTCTAATTGAACTAAATTTGAAAATAAATATGTAATTAAATCATAGGGCAAAAGCATGCACAAAAATGCCAGTTAGGTGGTAGGGGGCTTCATATATAATTTTCCAGCTCCCACACACATCTTTGAAAATATGCCAAAAGCCTATGCTTAAAGTCACACAGACAAATATAAATAAATTTAAAAACAAACAATTATATTGGCTAACAAAGCCTAGGGGCATGACCTCTTTATGCTTCAATAGACTGAAATGTTGAGGTGGGTAATGGAATAAATATCAGGTGAAAATTATATGTTCTAAGATCCCAGGGACTATGAGATAAATTGAATCTCCCCCTCCAGTTCAGTAGAAACAAATAAAATAAAATTAAATTAAAAAATAAGCTCACCTTAGATTCTGTTTTGGGAGAAGATAGCAGGGTATAAATAAAGGTGATAAATTACATAATCAAAAGCAGCAGTAGCAGCATCAACAATAACAACAGTAAAAGTGGATTGGGAGGAATCTCCTTGCTGAAACAGAAGAGGCTGAGGATCTGTTGCATCCAAAGCTTGTCCAGTCCTCAGACCATCTCGATGCATGGAGAAGGGGGATCTCCCTCTCCCTCCCCCTCCCTCCCCCATAAGTTGCAATAGGAGGGAAATGTTGTTGTTGTTGTATGCCTTCAAGTCATTCCAGATTTATGGTGACTCAAAGGTGACCCTTTCATAGGGGCTTTTTGGTAAGATTTGTTCATAGGAGGTTTGCCATTGCTTTCCCTTGAGACTGAGAACATGAGACTTGCCCAAGGTCTCCCAGTGGGTTTTATGGCTGAGCTGGGAACCAAATCCTGGTTTCCAGAATCATCATCCAACACTCAAATCACTATGCTATGCTGACTCAAATGTTAGGGCCAAACAAGGAAAGAAACAAGAATGGAACAGGCATGAAAGAAGGACATTGCTACTCTCATTTCCCTTCTACCTTCACAGTATGGACCTGGAAGGGCTTTGGGTAAAATGGCTGATACACATTTAAATCTTCCATCCAGGCTGGTAGAAATGCTCTAGCCCTGCACAATCTTGTACATTCTATCAAAACAAAAATAAAACCCAAACCAAAAGTTTCTCTGAGTTCAGTGGAACTTATAAGCTTGTGGCTTTCATGTTGCAAAGACAGCAGGATTCAGAAAGGGCTACAGAGGTGATTAGTGGTGCTTGAGTGAAAGATGCTGCATATCTGGGGAAGAGGTGACATTTAAAATGAGGAAATAAAACAATGTTAAAACAGGTAGTAGCCCACCACCTTTAAAGAAAAACACAAACAAAAACCAGTGGACAGGAAATTTCCTTCCAAAAGGAGAGTACTGCATATGCATCCATGTAATCTTTAAAGTGTGAATGGAGAGCAATCATACAAAGTTTCTTTGTCTTTAAACAGTGAACATATAGAAAAATGCTAGAATCTGAAAAACTATGCAAAATCTGTTTTGACATCATAGTCTTACAAAACAAATGCAGTCATTTTGCTGGTAAATTTCCCAAGTACCTCAGACCGCTACTACACTGCAGAATTAATGCAGTTTGACACCACTTTAACTGCCAGGTCTCCATGCTATGGAATACTGGAATGTGTACTATGTTTTCTGGCATATAAGATGACTTTTTAACCCAGAAAAATCTGGCTTAAAGTCAGGGGTCGTCTTATACGTCGGGTATAAGAGGAGGGGGGGGAGGACAGAGGTGGGGTGGCAAGAAGCCTTGGGAAAAGAAGAGGTTGAGGAGAACAGAGGTGGGGGTGAGAAGAGGCCTTGGAAGGAGAAGAGGACAAGCAGGACAGAGGTGGGGCAGCAAGAAGCCTTGGGAGAGGAGGAGGACGAGAGGAACCCTAAGGCGAACCTCTCCTGGGGTTTTCTTGGCAAGACTGGTTCAGAGGAGGTTTGCCATTGCCTTCCCCAAGGCTAAGAATATGTTACTTGTCCAAGTTCACCCAGTGGTTTTCATGGCAGAGTGGAGAATCAAACTCAGGTCTCCAGAGTGGTAGTCCAACACTCAAATTCCCACATACTACCTATGAAACAATTGCAGACTTTTATGTTGTTCTTGTGTGTCTTCAAGTCCTTTCCAACTTATGGCAACCCGAAGGCAATCTTATCATGGGGTTTTCTTGGCATGTTTCTTCAAATGGGGGTTGCCATTACCATCCTCTGAGGCTGAGAGTGTCACTTGGCCACAAATTGTACATACCCCAGAATACATCACCTAGTATAGTGGCAGTCCTTCCCCCCAACACTTTCTCATTTTCCCCTAACCATCTCATAGCTGGGAGATGGAAATAATTTTTAAAGCAGCATTTAAATTTGGACTATTTTTTTAAAAAAAATAAGGTCCAAAACACACTGCAGACATAAATGCTAGGGAACATGGGAGCTGTAGTTTGTTGTGTTTATTAGTGACAGTTTTTCTGCTAAGTACCTGCATGTCATAAGCATTTGAATTAAAATTACCATATTGAAATCAAATCTGATGGTTTTTTTATTTTTTATTTGGTGTGCATTGGAAGAGGGGTAGTCTTAGGCAGCGAGTATATCACAAACTCTATATTTTAACTGTAAAAGCTGGGGGTCATCTTATGTGCCCAGTCGTCTTATATGCTGGAAAATATGGTAGTTTGTCATGTCACCAAAGCGCAGTTCAGTAGGGTAGGCTAAATATCTCACAAAATTTCAAATCCCAGAATTTCATAACATTGAGCCATGGCAGTGAAAAGTGGCGTCAAAGGGCTGATGCAGATGGCCCATTTGGGGTGGCAGAGAGCCACCCCAGGGAGCGGCGGATCAGGGCCACAGCAACCATAGACCGCAGTCCCGATCCTCCCTTTTGCCTCCCCTAAAAGAGCGGCAAAATGCTGCTCCTTTTAGGGGTGGCAAAAAAGCCACCCTAAGAGCTGACACTGCAGCTCTTCCATGCCCTTTCAGCGCAATGTGCCAGAAGTGCGTCCTGATGCCACATGCCATGCTTATGGCTGTGGGGTTGGGGCAGCCAACATATCGCTGCCCCACCCAAACTCTACCCCCAGGCCAGCCCTTTGGGCCAGTCTGCAACGGCCCAAAGTGAGTTGATTCTTAGTGTAAATGCAGCTTCAGTCAGCGTTTATTGGGGTGGGTGGGGAGTTCTCTTTGTGCTAGAAGGCTGGACTTCATGAGGAGGTGAATGACAAAAGTGCAGCATAGCTAGGCAGGCAGAATGCCACATAGACCATATTACCTTTAGGTTGCCCCCCATGGGTCATTCAAATATTGGACAATCAATATGGCTGGTTGGACATTAATGGGCAGGATCTGGAGAACCAGATCTTAGAAAATATTTTTTTCCTTTTGGTTCATCTCTTGAGCATTGGGGGGTGGGTGGGTTGCATTTTGAACATGATCAAAGATGCAAGCTCTTTTTAAATTTTATTTTTATATATGTTATTTGGGAGTCAGAAAATATTCACCAACTTGGTAGAAAGAAAGTTTTCCAGCAGAGTTCAACTTGAAGCACCAAGTCACCTCTTAAAGAACAAAACAAGTTTTCTTTTAAAGTTTCACTGCTGTAGGAGGCCTCCGCTCACCTCTGTTAGTTAATTAGAAATGATTGATTAGTTCTGATTAACATAAACCAAATTATAGCACAGCAAGTTAGCAGAAAGATGAACTTTTCTCAGACTGAACTAAAGAATTTATACTCCTATTCCTGTGATTTCATGGTTCCATGACCAGGTTCATCATCATATATTCATTACTGAATTACAATAAATCAAGCACATTAATATTAAGTGGTTACACTAGTAATGTGGCATTCACAAGAGCAGGGTCTTCTAATTAAGCAAACAATTAAAATGTGCAATATTAAAAAGTAAATTATAGCAGATATTACTGTGATTTCTCTATAACCTTGTGTTTTCTATAACTAAAGTAATGAGTTCTCTAATTACACTTAGATGTTGTACAAATGTGACTTAGTGTGAAAAAGCCCTGGACTACATCACGTTCCAACTTCATATGTATTTAGATCATAGTTTTTAAAAAATGGCTCTTGCTTTAGCTAATTTAGGCCTAGATTAAACCTAGATTAAGAAGCAGACCCTAGATTAACCCTAGATTAAGAAGCAGTGCTCTCCCTCCAGTCCATCTGCCATGGTCCAGCATCGGAGGGAGAGAAAAATTGCTGGACCTGATCCCCTTCCCCACTGCCATTTCCTTCTCCTTTTGTGTCATGTCTTTTTCGATTGTAAGCCTGAGGGTAGGGAAAGGTTAAGGTAAAAGTATTTCCCATTGACAAGGTTGTCAAGTTGTGTTCAACCATAGGGGGCGGTGATCATCTCCATTACTAAGCCAAAAAGCCAACGTTGTCAGAGACTATTCTGTGATCATGTGGCCAGCATGATTGCACAGAACACCGTTTACCTTCCCACCAAAGTAGTACCTATTTATCTACTTACATTTGCATACTTTCGAACTGATAGGTTGGCAGAATCTGGGACTAGTGATGGGAGCTCACCCCATCACGTGGCACCTGGGCCTTGAATTGCCAACCTGCCAATCTTACAATCAACAGAGTCAGTGTCTCAGCCACTTGAGCCACCACATCTCTCATTAATTAATTAATCTGTGTAATTATCCATTGTAAGCCTCTCTGAGAGCCTTTGTGGCTAAAGAGTAGGGTATAAATGCTCCAAATAAATAAATAAATAAGTATGGGCCTTTGCAGACTGCCAGAAATAGTGCAAATTCAGTCCACTTTAAGGGTTAGGGTTAGTGCTAGGGAGTCATGGGAATTGTTTTTGTTTTTTTTCTGAGACATTGAGCCTTCTCTGTCAGAGAGCTCTGGTGCTACAATAAAATACAGTTTCCATGATTCCCTAACCCTAACCCTTAAAGTGGACTCAATTTGCACTATTTCTGGCAGTCTGCAAAGGCTGTAAGTCTCATGGGCAGTACAAAATTAAGGCTGCTTGTAGAACCATTGCTGCATTAACACTGGAGCATATGGCCAGCTTACAAGGTGATCTGACAATTAACCATCAGATAATTAACTCCTGAGTGCAGATATCTGGGATAGGAATTGACATTTGAAACCAGTCTCAAAATTAGACTACATGCATGCTGTCATGTACAGTTAGCATCATATGTGCAAGGTTACCCACTTGGAGTCTGATGGCATTGGAACCAGTAGCATAGTGGACGTCTTCTGGTTTTAGTCCCAAGTTTAAAATTGCTACCCAATGTGCCGATCCTATTTTGAAGGTAGGGTTCAACATCTTGGATAGCTCCATTACTTATTTTATTTTAATAATTTATATCTTACTAGTGTGGGAACCAAAGCAACATACATTATAAATTAAAACAACATGTAGAGGAAGTAACACATAATAGTTTTTTGTTTTTTAAAAAAAGCTTATCTGAAACTATTAAAAACAGATTCAAAACAGAACAAAAATATTGACAGTCTCTTAATAAAAAAAACTTTCTACCTGCTGGTAGAAGAACAAAGAGTGAAAGTGGAAGAGAGTGCCACAGTATGGAAGCAGCCACTGTGTACTATATCTTCACCAGATGAGACTAAGAGGTGATAGGATTGGCCCAGCTTCCCCCAAGCCTCATATTGTCTGGTTTAGTCAGTCTAAAACACCTTTGGTAGGATTAGGCCCAATTGTATCTTTTAGAAGATCTGGCCCAATCCCTGGGTAAATAGATTTTAGGTAAAGATAAAGGTATTCCCTGTTGATATGATTGTCAAATCGTGTCCGACTGTAGGGGGTGGTGCTAAATTCAATTACTAAGCTGAAGAGCCAGCATTGTCAGAACCTACAGTAAGGCCTTTGACAAGGTTCCCCATGACATTCTTGTAAACAAGCTGGTAAATGATTGGGAGTTCCTGCATGGCAGGGGGTTGGATTGGATGGCCCTTGTGGTCTATTCCAACTCTATGATTCTATGATTCTACGCTATGATCATGTGGCCAGTATGATTGCACGGAATGCTGTTTACCTTCCCAGTGAGAAATGGTACCTATTTATCTACTTGCATTTGCATGCTTTTGAAGTATTAGGTTAACAAAAGCTGGGACTAGTGGCAGGAGCTCACACCATCATGCAGCACCTGGGTCTTGAACTGCCAACCTACCAATCTTGCAATCAACAAAGTCAGCATCTTAACCACTTGAACCACTGCATCCCTATTACTTTTACTCTAGCTTTTACTCCACGACCTAGTTTGTGTGGAGTCTCCTTGAAACTCTGCTGCAAAACTAGGCTGATTACAGCCCCTCTGGTGATACTTATCTTAATATCTGGTAGTTCATCTGACAAGATCCCCCCCATGTGAATTATCTGAGAAACCAAATCACCCCTTCTGATGCAGAAACAAGGCACTTCCAGAAAGACACTCTGTTTCTGTGTGAGATGGGGCTACTGGGGGGTAGGGTTCTCAGATGGTTCACACACCTGTGGTTTAAGGAGTGACCCTGTATCCTGGATTATTGTGCGGACAGGTGTCAAAATCTGCCCATCCCCGCACCAACCAAGGGCAGGATTATTATTATTATTATTATTATTAATATTAATATTATCCTCCCCTCTGCAACACAGTCAGGGCAGTTAACAATGTTAAAACCCAGACAAATACATGCAAAACCCTAGAACCCTGCCACCCCTTAAAACGATATTAAACAGAGAACAATTGAAAAACAGACTAAAATAAATCACAAACAGGGCTAAACCATGCTATCACCTGCTCAGCCCCTAGGCTATGGATACTGGAATCATTTTATAAAGAAGTAATTCTAAACCAGGGGTTGGCAACCTATGGCCCGCAGGCTTGGTCCGCCCCCCCCCGAGGCTTTTGGACCAGGCCCTGCCGACCCCCGCCGCCACAACGACGACTCCCAACGCCACTGTGCGCTGCTGCCACCATTTTGTTTTCCAAAATGGTGGCCGCAAATCATTTGAGCATGCGCAGTACTCCTGCGCATGTGCAAACGAGCCGCGGCTGCTATTTTGGAAAACAAAATGGTGGCCGCGACTCACTTGTGCATGCGCAGTACTCCAGAAGTGCCATTTCCCCCAGACACACCATCAGCCCGAAGAAGACCAGGGGATCCCTGGACCGGCCCCAGTTAAGGGGAACTTGCCAACCCCTGTTCTAAACCCTAGCATTAACTGAAAAGTCAATACTTCTACTTTTGGCTCATAAATTAGCTATGAAATTTATCTCACTTTCACACTAACTTCTGTTCACTGTAATCTGTATTTAAATAGGTATGGACTATGGGCTTCTGTCTACTCACCATTAACTCAATACTAACAACTGAAGGAAGGAAATCTGCCTGGCCTCTGCCATCCCTGTGCCATTTGTCAATTGCTGGGTATATAATTTCATTTCATTGAATTATCTTATTTCCTTATTTTATGCAGCTGAAAAACTGAGGTCCAACACATTGCTGAAATAATTCCGTTTGGGACTGTTTTAACCACCCTGGGTCAATGCTAGGGAATTCTGGGAATAGTGCTTTTGTGAGACATTTAGCCTTATCTGTCAGACAGCTCTGGTACCACAATAAACTATAATTCCCAGGATTACCTAGCACTGAACCAGGGCAGTTAAAGCGGTCTCAGACTGGATTATTATTAAGTGTGTTTTGGACTTGAGAGACAAAAATAATCTGGGGGTCACAGAGATTACTGCATGAAGAAATCAGCATTGAAAGAGTGATGGCTCTCACAAAAATGGGATGGCAGTGAACAATATAATCCCAAGATGTAATATAATTAAAAGGATACTTAAAAATACAGCTGATAACAATGGACAATGTAATGGTGGGATCTTTTAATATGAGGAATATAATATTATGAGCAACTTACCATTTTTTGAGAGATTGAATGGGCTTTGAAAGTGAGGGAGATACATCATCATTCAATGCAGGAATTAGCAATTATTTTCATGAATATAAGCATGTGAGAGCAATTGTTGTGTATAGTGTTGTTGCAGCAGCCTTTTTTTCATCTCGATCATGAAGAGCTAAATGCAATTTCCTTTTCTAATTCCTTGTTTGAAAAGTTCTAATTTTTTTTAAAAAAATTATTCATCTTTCCTTGTCAGGGGGCAAACAAGTATTTTTGGCAGATTTCCCAAAAGACAATACAAGACAATCTGAACATTTGCATTGATTACGTGTTGGTGCCAATTTAAATTGCATTTCAACGAAAGGTGATATGTCAAGAGGAATTTTGGCTGAAGTTCAAAGTAGAACATTTCTCAGCTTGAAACAATTTGATTTGCATTAAAAAAACATTTTTAATTTTAAGTTTTTGTGGGTTTTTTGGGCTGTGAGGCCATGTTCTAGAAGAATGTATTCCTGATGTTTTGCCTGCATCTGTGGCTGGCATCTTCAGAGAAACTTTCTAACTTAACTTATTATTCAAAATGCTTATTTTCCAAAATGCTTTGTAAAGCTACAAATCCCAGGAAATAATGAAGTTTGGTGACTTTGAGAACACCATCACTCTATGAAATCCAAGAATGTGTAGTTTCTGCTAGGTGGGGAAGACTGAAGATCTTTGTAAAACTACAAATCATAGGGAATTTATAAAACTATAAATCCCTCCCCCTCCTCTTGTCAGCCAACCCTTCCAACTCTATGATCCTATATTTGTGACCCTGGATAGATCACATGCTTTCAGCCTCAGGGAATGCAATGGCAAACCCCTTGGGCATGCCACAGTCCCTCAGCCTCAGAGGAAGGTAATGGTGGTAAAAGTCCTCAGAATAAACCCTACTGCACTCTCTCAGCCTCAGGATAAATAAATGGGTCCCTTCCAACTCTAGGATTCTTTCAGTCACCCAGTTCAACCCTGTTCTGCCATGCAGGAATACACAGGGAAACCCACTGGGTGACTGGACAAGTCACACTCTCTCAGCCTCAGAGGAATGTAATAGTGGCAGGTCACACTCTCTGTGCCTCTGACCTTCTCTGTTGCTTGGCTAGCTTACATGAGCTAAGCCACACTTTCCAGTCACATGCTCTCAGCCTCAGAGGAAAGCCATGGCAACATGTTTTGCCAAGAAGACCCAAATATAATATTGACGTGAATTTGGGGTGAAATGAAGGCCCCTGAACATGGTGATTTCTCTCCATTTTACTCTTTAATATGAATATGTATAATTAAATGAATAAATAACAATTAATGTATTGAAATTAAAAAAAAAACAATTCATTTATTATATATCTTTCTCTGAACAATAGGCAGCTAACAACCTTTTAAAACAATGTGAATTAAAAAAAACACTACAAAAGATACATAAAAGCACATAACTTTAAATTCACATGCTCTTTTCTTTAGTTTAAATATTTATCAATAGAAAATCAAAGGCTGCTGGGTTGTACTAGATAGGATGGGAGTCCTTCCATTCTAGCAAATTGAACTGTAACTAGTTAAAAATCTTTTCTTTAAATGCAAGCAACAAAGCATTTTCAGACCATTACCATAAGAAAGCCACCTGCTACCCTTGGTAACACCCAGCCTGAATGGTTCTTTACTTACACAAATTATGCAAATCATGCTCATCGAGTTATCATTTCAAAGCTCCTGTCCCGTCACTTTATTTGCAAATGCTAAAAAATAAAAATTCTTCCTGCTTGGTTGAGGAGCACCAAATTTTAAAAAGGCAAAGGTAGCGGGCAGTGCTCATCTCCGTTACTAAACCAAGAGCCAGCATTGTCAGAGACTACTCTATGATCATGTACTTTCCCACTGAAATAGTACCTATTTATCTACTTGCATTTGCATGCTTTCAAACTGCTAGGTTGACAGAAGCTGGGACTAGTGATGGGAGCTCACCCCATCATGCAGTGCCCAGGCCTTGAACTGCCAACCTGCCGATCTTGCAATCAACAGAATTTCTCATGCATTTGAACAAATAGTGGGAGAATTCTTTACATCACTAGTTGTGTAGTGGTTTTAGTGCTGGATAAATACTCAGACCAGAGTTCAAATCCTGCTAGTTATGGAAACTCGCTGGGCGACCTTAAACTAGTTACACTCTTAGCCTGAGACAAAGGCAATAGCAAAACTCACCTGAATAAATCTTGCCAGGAAAACCCTATTTAGGGTTGCCCATTGTTAACCCCCCCTCAAAAAAAAAAGATATTTGAAGAGAGATTTCCATGGAGAGTGGCTCAGACGGTGTCTGAGAGTGATACAGAGACCAGAGCCCTGCTTTGTGGGACAGAGCTTTGGTCTGTAGCGGTCTGTAGCAGGAAATTGGCTATGTTTGGGGTGGATATTTCTATCCTGTTTCATATCTTTAAGCAGTACTTAACATCCCCACAAGGTGTGATGGTTTTCCTAGGGCCATACTGATGAACCTATGACACATGTGCCATCTCTGGCACTCGAAGCCATTTTGGAAGCCATTTTGCTCCTCCTCTTCCTGCACTTCACTTCAACTGCCTCTCCAGAGACAATTAAAGGCACAGGAGGGTAAGGAAGAGGAAGAAGAGGTGTATGCCTGCTCCTCTACTTCCCACTGCCCTCCCGTGCCTTCAGCTGCCTCTCTCCCAGGCCTTCAGCTGCTTCTCACTCCTGTTCCTCCTCCTTCCAGGCTGTTCTGGAGAGGCAGCTGAAGGCCCAGGAATGTAAGGGGAAGAAGCCCCACCCGGTGCCAGAAGGCCTTTTAGTTTGGGCACTAGGCCCCTAAACTGTTCACCAGCACTATCTTAGAGGATTGTCAATAATATACTGGAATGACAGTTTTATGCATTTATTTTACTTTGGGTCATTTCTGAAAAACTGTGAGATAATCTTTTATTTTATTTTTTTCACAAAATGATGTTTTGCACAAAATACAGAGTTTTTGTATGTGCGTACACGCATGACTTTTTCTGAAAAGTTCTAGAATGTGAAAGAGTGTTGAAAAAATAAAA
This sequence comes from Phrynosoma platyrhinos, assembly GCA_020142125.1. Lineage (NCBI taxonomy): Eukaryota > Metazoa > Chordata > Lepidosauria > Squamata > Phrynosomatidae > Phrynosoma > Phrynosoma platyrhinos. The sequence goes on from CM034706.1 coordinate 103,139,469, forward strand.
TCTCTCATAATCTTGCTCATTTGGGTGACAATATTTGAAACACGTTCTCAAATTCAAGAAAGTAATAGGTAGGATTTGGCATCCCAAAACAGATGACATGAAAACAAATAATCTAAAAACAAGTAATAATGCCATTTTTTTTCTTCCCTGTTCCCATCAAACTTGTGCAAACCTGAAGATAAATAATTTTAACAAGAAAAAAATCACATCTATAGTATAATTCTATAGCCCTTTACTTGAGACGTCCCACTGAATGCACCAGATTTACTAGCTATGAATACAGTTGCAGTGTTAATTTGTTAATAGTCCTAGTAATTATTTTCTTAACTGAACCCAATAATTATTTAGTACAGTGGTCTACCTATAGTTGTCCAGTGGCATTTGAAATGCCATTTTAAGCTCCATTATTCATAAAGAAGGAGTCATGTCAACAAATAGAGAAAATAAGTTGTATGCCTGATTTTCTAGAATATTTACTTCAAAGTTGGGATGCAATAGAAAATGGTTGAGTTTACAATTCTCAAAACACACACCCATATTAATTTTCTATGTCCTGATACTGACAATGAGAAGGATATATTGACTTGAAAATCTATACATTCCTGAGACATGTGATGTATGTAAGTGAAATTAATAATTTGCTCTTTGTCGCTGTGTGAATTTGGGGGGGGGGAATCATAGCATAAATGCTTATAAACACTTTACTCATGAAAAGTTGCGGAAAGTTTTACTTTGGAGAAAAATGTATTCCAAAATATGTTTTAATTTCATGGGGGGGGGGGCGGCTCTTGCAATCTAGTATGAAACTGGGATGTAATGAGAATACCAATGGGATCTGAAAGGCACAATGAAAATAAAGCTGACAGATTCTCAGAAACATTCCACTGGATTCAACATAGATATTCCCAGGCTTACCATTTTGCTTTGCTTTCCTGTACAAAGTATGTGAATCTTTTTTTATAAGCAATACAGCAGGTTATTGAAGTTGGTACTGGATGGTAGGACAACATTTAAGTAAATTCTGTTCATACAGTTGGCCTAATGTAGTTGGGACTAGCAACTAGATTTAGGTTATAAGCCTGACCTTGGGGGTGGGGACACTTTAACCATTTTAAATTTTTGAAGATAAACAAGATTATAAAATAGTGGGTCTGAGTAGAGACGCAGAGATAGCATGGTCTGAGACCAGGTTAGTCCCAGGTTTGGGGCAGGGATGGATAGGTGCCCCTTCCCAACACCAACCCAGGACCAAGTCACTGCTCCTTACCTGTGATGCCTAGCAAATCATCTGAGAAACACACACACACCGTCACTCCTTCTGACAAAGAAAAGAATCACAGGGCATCACAAATAAGGAGCGGGGGTGGTGGTGTCTAAACAGCTCAGTTTTGCAGTGAAGGTTGTTGGAAACGCCATGTAAATCCAGCAATATTTTACCCCGTGATTAAAGTGTCTTTACCCTGGGGTCAGAGCAGATCCTCTGGATCCACATCTGAACTGGTGGGATCAGGACCAATTCTGCAATGTGGGTTTTGGCTTGTGTTGTCTAATCTAGACGATGCAAGGCTGAAGGGAAGCAGGGTTATTCGGCCCATGTGGACAACCCCAGTTACAGGAGTGGAGGCAAAAGACAAGGAAAAGAAATGGGCTTGAGTATTGATTTGAAGAAAATAGCATGCTGTTTTCACCCCAGTTGGGTTTGTCAGCCAGTGGAATTCAAACAGGACTCTGGATCCCATTAGCTGACATTCCCACCTCCTCCAACAAGGCACCACATTTAATGCTGAGAAAGAGTACCTGGGAGGTTGTAAGACTGATGCCACCCTACACCATCCTCCCACCCTGGATTACAAGGGAGGTTGCATGTTAAGTCCTACAGCACTATTGCTGTGGATCCAGACTATAGCTTGAAAATAAGGAGATAATTAACACATTACTATATTAATTTGTTATATTCTTCTACTTAGATTGTCTGATTAACACAAATCTTAGGCTTTAACAATGGAATGAATTCTGAAATATAGAATACATTAGGGTTGGTGGCTTTTCTCTGGCTTGTTCAAGAAAACAGCAAGACTTATGGAGAATTATTAAGCAGTTATAACCCTATGTTGATTTTATTCCATTATACATTATAGTGTCATTTACAATATTATATATTATTATTTGACATAAGCTTCAACAAGCTAAATCACAATCCTTCAGCATGTTTCTTGATTCACACACAGTGCTAGGCATTTGGATAATTAAGTGAAAAGTTTTTCTCAACCTCATTCCTTTCTGTTTATGACTTTACCTCCTCCTTTTTCTCATTCTGTTTTCCACTCATTCCCTGATCACTTTCACCAGTGATATTAGAGCTATTAGTGATCCAAAATATGTATTGAGCTAAATCTTTGTCCTTCACATTTCTTTGCAAAGTAAAATCCATTAAAGCCTTTCATAATCCTTTAGTGTGTTTATCACTGTTCACACAGTGTTGGGAACTTGAATAAACAAGAAGAAAGTTGTCCTCATCTTGTCCTTTTCTCCTGGCTTTTCTCTCTCCATGTATCTTCCTCTTCCACTCTTTTCTCCTTCAGTGAATCACACATGTTGAGTGCTTTAATAATGTTGAATTTTAAAGCCAGAAGATGTATCTAATTTTACACCTTCTCATCCCTGCCTATCACTTCCAAAAGAGAGAGGGAAAGGGGGAGGGAGAGGAGTTCTTTTGAGATAAATGATTAAAACAACCACTGATCTTTGCAGGTCACATTTCATGATTTGAGAATGGAGGGGAAGTTTGTGGTGATTCATTTGTGAGGGGTGGGGGTAGAGGTGACTGCATCTGCTCACAGGCACTCAAAGATTTTTTTATTTTTTTAAAAATCCTCTACTTTTAAACCCCAGATTCTTGTGATCTTTAAAACTAACCACTTATACCTGCACTTGCAGTGAAACAGTTCTAAGTGAAATGAAGATATAACTCTTTGCTAATCTTTAGCATCATTTCTTATTAATACTCATGTTTGGAGGGAAAGTGTAAATGCTGCATGTGGAAAAGAGTAGAAAGAGACAAAAGAGATGCAAATCACTGGCAAAACTTAATTGTATAAGTTATGAGATGAGATCCCATACTTTCAGATAGCTTCTCCAAACATGACAGCTTTCAGACCTGTTGAAGTCCCAACATTTTCAGGCAAGAAATGTATTATGGTCTTTCTAGTGCATCTGGAAAAAAAAAATCAGTCTGGAGATGGGTTGGGAGAAGCAAATTTAAAAAGGGGGAAAAAGAAGAAGGTCAAAAACGCTTTTGAAGGTGTCAATAGCAAAATGTGCTTATAGGGCCAGCAGTGATAATCTCCATGCAGTTTTCTGCGAATCCCAGGACATGTCCTCTAAACCCATGTTTTAAACAATGAGCTAATTCATGATATCTTAACAAACTAAACAACTTCAAATATTAGTGAATATTTCTCTCTTAATCTAAAATTTAACACCATAGAATTCATTTTCAAACCTAATGTTCCAAGCTTTGATCCAAATTATAAACAACAGATATTCCTAATACAGATGTGTGAAATTGTCCTCATTATTTTCATAGACCTATTTTGTCATGATGAAAATGGCATTACCTTTTTGGAGAAAATCCACAAAAGAGAATAAGCAGTGAAAGTTATTTCTGATTTTTCCACTTTCTGATTATTTCAAATGTTTGAATCACAGCATAAATTATTATTATTCTCAATTTTAATGCACGGGAAATTTCTGGCTTGGTTTCCTACACCACTTCACTGAAAATTACAAACCTGCCTGGTGAAGTTCTTATGGGTGGTGGTTCTCAGATGGCATTGCACTCCACCTATAAGAACAGGTGCACACTTTGTGGGTACTCTTTTATCAAGCTTTATCACTGGAGGCAGCCTCAGTGGCATGGCATATCTTTAACCAACTTCAGCTGGTGTACCAGCTATAGTCTTTTGCTGGAAAGAGATAGCTTAACCACATGTGCTAGCAGCCTCTCATTTAGATTATTGTTATTATTTTCTCATGTAAGGCTGCTCTAAAAATTGGTACAAAATGTCATATGACACTGGTTCAAAAGAGCTGAATGGGTTGCCTGTTTGTTTCAGAGCCTAATACATGTTCTTAGTGCTAACAGACAAAACATTATATGACTTGGAACCCCAAAATGGGGGGAGGGGGCGAAAATAGCTCCCACTGAAATTTCAATCTGATTATACTCCTAGATCTGTATCATATTGTCCCACTACAAGGGGGAATTCATTGTGCATTTACCCCCTTTTTATGCTGCTACCCTAAAACTGGAATGGCCTCCCTTAAGGGGAATCTTTTAAACTAGAATTTCTAGAATCCCTGCACATTAGTCATTCTGGTGCAGGTTTATAGAGGTATAGCTAAAAAGATTCTTGAGGATGCCAGATATTGTCTACCCACACTGTAGGAAACAGAGAAATATGGATGCCAAATATTGCTGAAGAAAGAAAACATTGTCATAACCAAAAGAGGTTTGTTCTGGAATTATGCTATTAAATATTTTTCCACTCTCCTATCATTATTTGTGGTTCAACAACCAAAACAGGAAAATATTCAGCTAACCCCTTTTCTCAATATCTTTCTCTGCCACATAAATATTTGTGTTTTATTTCTGGTTCCATGAACAGAACACCAGGGAAGAATAAAATTCAAGTAGATGATCCGCTGAGGTTTTATCCAGGAGTTATATGGTGTGTTGTAACAATGAATAATGTCCCAGTGGAAAAGATGGAGGATCTTCTACTCAAGTCAATTAAATCTGGACTTGCATAATTCTTTGGAGAACAATCCCTCATGAGAATGAACTGGTTATTGTATTAAATCTTTTCTTTCCATAATTCAGCCCTGGATAATAGAAGATTACACAGCACCTATGTGTTCTATGTGAGACTCAAGCCTAAACCATTAAGTTGCCAATGCTTTGAAGATTAGTTATTCCTCTTGGTAACATAAAATAGCTTATGACATGTGTGGTGGAATCCATATATTTTAATCGGAGTGTTATAGTCCAGTTAGTTCATTGTATATTAAGATTCTGCTGGGTGAGAGGGGCAGATCAATTTTTTTACAGTGTTGAAAAAGGCTGGAGAGTAGTCCTCCAATTCTTTCCAGTTTAAGTAGAGGTAAAAATAATGGGGACATTTGGAATGGTGGCAAGGAGTTTGTCATGAGATAGTCCAAATGGCAGCCAATTTACCCACTTAAAAAAAGAAGAAAAGAAAAAGCAAACTGAAAATGTTAGTATGATATCATGCACCACAATTCTCAGGGATTTTTGTAACCCCATTTTGAATATGTGTGGCAGTTGTGGGGGCTGTACAAATTAATGGGACACTTTAAAAAAATCAGGCCCTACCTCCATGAATTTTTGTTTTTCATGTGAATATCCATTGCCTTTGTAGAGCATTCAACTCCCCAATGCTTCCTCTATGAGGCTGCCAGTGGCAGAATTCACCTCTAATCTTAACTAACATATGAACTGTTGTTTCAGAGAAATCTAACAAACACCACCATGCTGCTGCTCAGAATAACTGTGCCCTGATGCTGGTCATGTCCCATGTCGTCCTTAGTCCTGGAGGAAATGTTTCCCTGCCATATATGTTTTGTAATGGCATTGAAAAAAGTTCTCTACACATTCTGACCTCCCATATGTGCACAGTGCTCAACAGTGCAAGCAGATACTCTCACAGATCCAGAGAAACCCCTTACCTGGAGGACTTCTTCCCACACCATGCAGAAAGCAGGAAATTGTTTTCAACATTAGTGAAGATGGCTGGGATGTGTTGCGGTGACAATGCCACCTTACATGACTCCACAATCTTCTTGAATATTCCTGTATACATTTTGTTGACCAGCATGCAACTTTAGCTTGAGTATCCCTTATCCTAAATGTTTGGAACCAGAAGTGTTTCAGGTATTTCGTTTTTTTTTTTTTTTTTTTTTTGTAATATTTGCAGATAAATAATAAGATATCTTGGAACATGGAATTAATTTATGTTTCATATACATTTTATACAAATAGCCTGCTTTTAATAATGTGCCTCAAACAGAGTTGAAGCAAGGCTTCAGTCTTGCAAATGAATGAGCAGGAGCACAGCAGCCATTGCCTTGAAGCATCATGTCAGCACTCAAAACATTTTGGATTTTGCAGCATTTCAGATTTTTAGATAAGAGATATTTAGCCTGTACATTTATGATACAACTGAGAAGGCTGTATTTTCACTAGGAAAACAGTTTCTTAATTTCTTTCCTTCTTGTTACCTCTCCCTGGAAAGCACTCTCTTCCAGCCATTTTACCTCCACAAAAGAAAAATAATAGTAATATTTTTAAAATAATTTTTATTTATATTTCCCACCTCTCCCTGCAGATTGAGGCGGGATTACATCAGTAAAAAGTAACAGCAATATACAAAATACAGGAATACAAAAAATATATAATACTAACAATAAAATATCAACATGTTAAATATTCTAATAAAAATAACCCAATTGTCGCCCACACTCAAAAGCCAAGTAATCAATCAAGATAAATTAAAGGAATCATGTGGGTAGGTCCATCAGAAAAGCTCTGTCTTGAGTGCCTTCTTAAAGGTGTCTAGATTGGTAGTAAGACAAAACTCTTCTGGCAGGCTGTTTCACAGCTTAGGGGCTGCAGCTGTGAATGATCTTTGGAAAGTTACATTAAGTCTGGTGTTTTGATGGTCAAGCAAGTTCTTCCTAGATGTTCTGAGAGTGCGGGGCAGATTATGCACGGAGAGGCGTTCCTTCCAGTAACTCAGACCCAAGCCATGTAGGGCTTTAAAGGAAGCTAATCAGCAGCCAATGAAGTGATTTTAGTACAGGTGTTATATGATCCAACCTAGATGTTCCTGTGATCAATCTGGCTGCCGCATTTTGAACAAGTTGAAGCTTACAAACTTGGTACATAGGTAGCCCCATGTGGAGCACATTGCAGAAGTCTAAATGAGAGATTACCAGGGCAAGTACTACTGCTTCAAGGTCCTTTCGGTTCAGATGGGGACGCAGTTGGCGTATCAACCGAAGTTGGTACCAAGCACTCCTGGCCATCACATCCACTTGAGATGACAACTGTAGAGATGAGTCCAGGAGTGCTCCCAAACTGCGAACTTTGTCCTTTAGGGGAAGTGTGACCCCATCCAGGACTGGTTGACAAAGATCCCTTCCCAGACTTGGGGTACCTATCGCAAGCAACTCCATTTTCTCTGGATTCAGCTTGAGTTTGTTTTCCCTCATCCAGCCCATTACCGACCCAAGGCAGGCATCCAGAGGAGCAATGCCATCCTTAGTCACTGCAGTAGTCAGAGACATAGAGAAATAGAGTTGGGTGTCATCAGCATATTGATAACACCATGTCCCATGTCTCCGGATAATCTCTCCCAGTGGCTTCATGTAAATGTTGAACAGCATGGGGGACAGAATAGCACCCTGTGGGACACCAGATGTCAGCTCTCTCTTGGAAGAGCAACTATCCCCCAGACTCACCATCTGGAATTTGCCCAAAAGATAGGACCAAAACCACTGAAGAGCAGTGCCCCCAATACCGAACTCCCTCAGGCGTTCCAGAAGAATACCATGGTCTATGGTATCGAATGCCGCTGAGATGTCCAAGAGCACCAACAGGGTCACACTTCCCCCGTTGATGCCCAGATGGATATCATCGACTAAGGCGACCATGGCAGTCTCAACTCCATATCCTGCCCTGAAGCCAGTTTGAAATAGATCCAGATAATCGGCTTCTTCCAAGACAGCCTGGAGCTGGAAGGCAGCTGCCCTTTTGTGGACCAAAGCAATTCCCCCCCTCGCCCACTTTCCCTAACCTGCTCCTTAATAGTATACCCAGTGGAAAGAGCCTTAACCCAAGTTACACTACTATCCTCTTCCAGCCAGGTTTCCATAAAACAAGCCAGGTCGGCATTCTCCTTCTCTAATAAATCGTAGATGATGTGAGATTTATTCCTCACTGACCTAGCATTGCAGAGGAGCAAGATGAGGGTCTGTGGTATAGTTGGGACGACCCTCGGTTCTTTTAGGCTAACAGGGTGGGTGGAAGATGGGATAGATTTCAAGTATAGATCTCATCTTCCCTTATGTTTCATTCCCACCCTGATTATTATTATTATTATTATTATTATTATTATTATTATTATTATTATTATTATTATTATTATTATTATTAATACCCCACCCCTCTGCATAGCAATCGGGGTGGCTTCCAACATAAAATACAAACAATAAAAATCAATCCCAACCCAACTCTCCCACCCTATAAAAAGTTATTAAACAATCCTCAGTTAAAACACAATTTAAAATTTACGCCAATGCCAGTGATTTACAATAACAGATCAATAGCAGATCAACAGAGACAGCTGTTAAGGCGATTAAATGGGGGAGGAAAAAATACAGTTGGTTAAGCTCTTATGACCGGGAAGACTAATCAGGAAAGGCCTGCTGGAAGAGATCCATCTTGACAGCCCTTTTAAAACTGTCTAAGGTTGTCAGATGATGGATCTCGTCCAGCAGGCCATTCCATAATCTGAGAGCGGTCATCGAAA
>CM034706.1:103191071-103236267 GCA_020142125.1 Phrynosoma platyrhinos
TATGACCTGACAAAGATAATCAAAATAAGACTGTAAAGGACATAACAATAAGACTGTGATTTAGACCAAGTACAGAATGGATTTGACAACAGTTAAATGGACTGAATATTTGATTGGAACCTCAAAGAGGGAGTATACAATAGTATAAAAAGGAGCACTGCTATTGAATGTGACATTGATATGGTCTTTGAATTAGAGTGAACACAAGAAGAACATAAAGAAATATAGAAAATATAATAAGGGAAGGAAGGAAGGAAGGAAGGAAGGAAGGAAGGAAGGAAAGAAAGAAAGAAAGAAAGAAAGAAAGAAAGAAAGAAAGAAAGATCAACAGATCTATCTAATTGAAAGGCTATTGTTGTACCTGTTGGAATAGTAACAAGCTCTACACTTGAGCCATTACAGGGTTAGTGACCATTACAAGGTTAATGGAGAGCTACTGAGAACACAGATGACTTCCAGCTGTATATGCATAGCTCTAATCAACCTTAGAGTCTTAATAAGGCTAGCTTTGTAGTGAGCTCTCTCTCTCCCTCTTTTGCTCACTCTATTCTCAGCCTTCTTTTCTGTTACATTATACTTGTGTTATTTGCTTGTATTATATAGTTTATGTTATTATTTGCTATTTGTGATTGCGTTTGCCATTACTACTATGGTTTATTTTGTATTTATTATATATATGCATTTTGTATGATTCTGTTACATATATTATTTATTATCCTTTTAAACGTTTCTAGATGAAGTTTTATTTATAATACCTTTTGTATCTTTTCAAATCTATTGTCCCAACAGTACCAAAGAAACATACTGGAATACTTTGGGAAAAAAATAACTTGAAGACAACCTGAAATAAGATCCACAAGAAGAATAAAATTGAATAAGGACTGATTAAGGACTAAGTAAAGAACAAAATAGTGGTGGTGGGGGGGAATCAATATTTGGGTGTTGAAATTGATTAATATATGGACTTTGAATGGCAAAAATGAATTGTTCATGATTTGATTTGATTTGCTTATGTATTTTTGAACTGATTAAGTATTTGAATTAAGAAGAAGTGTTTTATTGAGCATCTAAATTAATTAGAAGTGATATATTTGAATTATATTTTATTACTATTTATTACTTGAAGGGATTATTAATTGGAAGCACTATACTGGAATTAAGGGTGTCCAAAAGAGAGGTGACCTTAGGAATGCCAGCAAAACAGATAAGGCTAATTCAATACACAAAATGCTTTGTTTAGTCTGGGAGATAGGAGAAATAGTAATTCAAGAGAAAGGAGACCTCTTGTGGTATAAGTGAGAGTAATACAGTGAAGGAATCAATTTAACAGTATAAGAGGAAAACTCTAAATAAGAAAAGTGTTGGTGTGGGAATTATATTAATAAACTTAATCTTTTTGATCAAACAAGTAAAATAGATATTGAAATAAAAGGAAAATATAAGTTAAAAGCAATAAGCAGGAAAAGAACAGAATAGTTGACTGAATAGAAATTGTATAACTGCCTATGTACATAAGGGAATAGGTGATCAGTTTGAACAAAAACAAAATGCCAGAATTTAAAAATGGCTACAGGAAGAAAAACTGGTGCACCAACAGCTACAATGAATCAGAGAAGACCTTCAATAGAAACAACAGTGAAATTATGAAAACAAAATGAACTGATGCTAGACCAGATTTAAAAAATTGAGAGGAAATGTGAGAAGATAATTTAAAACTGAAACAGGAGATGAAACAAGAGGTGAAACAGGAAATCAAGAATAAACTGATAGAACTGAAACGCTCTTTAGAAAAAATTAATTGTGATCTAGGAAAAAAATTCAAACAAAGTAGGCAAGTTGGAATATAATTCCAAGGAAATGAAAGACAAAATAGAAAATTTAACAAAACAGCAACAAGAAGATCAAGAAGCCCCGATTAATCTGGAGGTCAAACAAAGGGAGAATTGTTTTAAATTATGAGGAATCCCAGAACAAAGTAAGAATTTATATAAGCTGCTAACTCCAATACTCAGAGATTTTATTGAGAAACTGGCAGAGCAATTCCCATGGGAATTAGACAGGTTTTACTGAATAAACTCTAAAGCAGCTAGGACTAGAAACCTACCACAGGACATAGTAGTCTATTGTGTCAGGAAACAGACAAGAGACTTAATAATCCAACAAAGTTATAAAAAGACTTGATAATAAAAGGGAAAACAATACGGATTTTTAAAGACATCCGGGGAAAGTATTGAAGATGAGAAGGGATTATACCTTTTTGACATATCAACTTAAGATTTATGGGGTACTCTTCCAATGGGAAGAGATAGAAGGAATCTCCTTGACATGGAAGCAGAAAAGATATAAACTCAATACAATAGAAAAGGCAAGAGATTTTTGGTAAAGAATAGAAAAAAATATAAGTAGATAAAGAGAGCAGTCCTAAAGAGGAAAGATTGGGAAAGAGGATATTGGAAAGGATGAGACTTCAAGAGGCATACAGAAGATAAAGAGAAAGAGAAAGAGAAAAAGGAAAAAGAAAAAGAAAAAAGAGAAATTCAGAATACAGATGAAGAAGAACAACAAGAAGAGGAAGAACAGGAGGGATAAGGGGAGAACAATTAGCTAGAGAGCAGGGAAAGAATAGGAATCTCCCAATTCCTCTTTCATTTTATGGCTTTCTTTTTCCTATATACTTTTGTATATAGGGGTGGTGGACAATAATTGGAAGTAATTGAAAATTAAAGTTAAATAAAAGTGCAAACTGAAAATATTGTCCAGGAACATTAAAAGATTGAACTCACCACAAAAATGCAAAAAAACAAAAACAAAAAAAACCAATAAAAATAAAAAATGCAAACAAACAAACAAAGAAAACCAAAACTTTTTATTACTAGAAAAACAGAAATGTAATGTTATATGTCTTCAAAAATCACATATTAAATCCCAAGATATAAGATTAATTAAGAACTCAAAATTAGGTAAGGAATATGTAACTTCAGCAGACAAAAGGAAAAAAGGAGTAATCTTTTATGTAAAAGAACAATTAAACTCAAAGGAAATCTTTAGAGATAAAAAAGGACATTGGCTAGGAGCAGAAGTTATATGGAAAGGAGAGAAGGCATTAATGGGAGTGATTTACTGTCCCCAAGAAAATAATGGAGAATTTTGTGAGAATGCACATAAAAAAGTTATTAGAATATGAATATGATAAAATAATTATGTTAGGTGATTATAATGTAATTGAACCACAATTGGACAGAAGTTTGACAAAAGAAATAGGAGAAAAACAAGACAAATTACTCAAGACTTTTTTTTTTTGAAACTTAATAGACAATATAGCTCTGGTAGATATTTGGAGACACTTATATAATCAAGCTAAAAGTTTCACCTTTTACTCAGATAGACACAAATCACTGGCAAAAATTGACCTAATATTGATTCCTAAAATATTGCTGAGAGAAATGAAGGAAATGGAAATATTGCCAAGAACAATTTCAGACCATAATGCACAGATCCTGATACTAGAAGATCAAAGGAAAAGGAAAACTTTGAAAATCAGGGGGGAAGCAGACAGCGCAAAGCGCCGTCTTCAAGGCAAGGAAGGGGAGGGGCAGCCGAAGGTGGAAAAGGTGCCGAAGGTGCGCCGGCAGCCTTTTGTGGCGCACCTTCGGCGATTTGTGGAAGGAGCACTGTTTTAATGCTCCTTCCTGGGGCGGCAAAGCTTCAGCCCCGATCCGCAGCTTCCTGGGGCAGCCCCGTGCCGCCCGTCTGCTTAGGCCCTAAATGAAGAATTATTAAAAGACCCAGCTATTATAATGAAGGCAAAGAAAGTAATAACCAAATATCTTGAAGAAAATATGAATAAGGTACCAAAATGGGGGTAGTTTGAGATGCAGAGAAAGCAGTCCTCAGAGGGTTCTTTATACAACAAAGTAATATAATATATAAAAAAGAAGGAAAGAAAGGATAGGTTAAACAAATTAATCAAAGTACAAGAAGAAAAATTAAAGGATAATTCAAACAAAAAGAAATAATTAAAGAAATAAAGATATTGAAAATCAAATCCATCTGGAAATGGTGAGATAAATAAAAAACTAAAATGGATGAAATAGTATAATTTCGAGTACTCAAATAAAATAGGCAAATGGTTTTCAAACAAACTGAGAAAAGAAAAAGAGGAAAAACAAATAATTAGGATTAGAAAAGAAGATGAAATATATACACAACATGAAAAAAATTAAAGAAATGTTTTACAACTATTATAAAATAAGCTTGTATGAAGAACATTCAATAGATGAAACTAAACTTGATGGATATTTGACCCAGTAAGAAATATGGAAGATGGATAATAGGCAAAACCAAAGTTTGAATAAGGAAATAACAAAAGAAGAAATTATTAAATCCACATTACAATGCAAGGAGGAGAAATCCCCAGGACCAGATGGATTATCACCAATTTATTACAAAACATTCAAAGGAGAAGTGAGCACTTCCTTACAAGTACCAATAGAGAAAATTAATGAAGAAGGATTACCCAAGGCATATAGAGAGGGGCAAACATAGTAGTAATTATCAAAGAAAATAAAAATCTAGAAGATTCTGGTAATCATTGCCCAATATCCTTAATGAATATGGATTATAAGATTTTTCATTTATTTGGGCAAGTAGATTAAAAAAAATATTTAAAAAACACTAATAGAGGAAGACCAAAGAGGTTTTTTTATTGGGTAGACATAAGGGACAATTTAAGATACATTATAGACACTATTGAATATTACAAAAGGCATAATGACAAAAAATTGGGACTATCCCTTTTTGATTTGGAGAAAGCCTTTGATTCAGTTAACTGGACAATGCTAAGGAAAATCATCAAACAAACTGAATTAGAATTTTTTTTTCCAAAATGGGTTAAAGAAATATATAAAAAAGAAAAAGCACAAGTAGTCATTAATGGGAATAAAACTGAAATGGTATCAATACAAAGATGAACACAGCAGGACTGCCCTTTGTCGTGACTGCTTTTCCTAGTGTTGATAGAATTATTAATTAGACAAATTAAAAAGGATGACAGATCAGAAGGAATAATAATTAAGAAATATAAATATAAGGTTAAAGTGTTTGCTGAACCTAGGAAACCCAATAGAAGGAGCAGAAATACTAATGGATTTCATGGAGAAATTTGGGGAAATGGTGAGATGCAAAATCAATATGAATAAATCAGCAATTATTACAAAAAATCATACGTGGTAGCATGCAAACTGGTATAATCTTTATTTGATCCCCCTAGAAAAAAAATAACAAAAATATCAGCATGCCCCCTGCTCATCTCCCTTGTGCAGGATCAAAGCTGAAACTTGGGAATTTTTCACACTCTAAATAATGTGACTTATTCCTGATGGGATACAGTCACCTTTCAGGTTAACAGTGGGTATTATTGCACATGAAATTGCCATTGCTGCTGCCAGACAGCTGCAACCTGGGTTCCACTCAGCTGGCCACTTTGCACAAACGACAAGCTCCTGTTAAGGGCAGAAAAATGTGTACTTCCAAAGATTTTCTCACAACATGAAGAAAATTACTAAAATTACTCATTACCTTTTTTGAGAATACCATTAGTGATGAGTTACCTCCCTAGTTCTAATGGTACATATGATGTTCTAAATGGGCAGCTAAAATAACATTACCTCCTGTGTGAGCCTACCAACAATTTGTAATCTTCATACAAGTCCCTGTCATATGTTCATACAATGTAGGTAGATAGTTGAGAATGTGAAATAAGTAATCATTTTATCTATTTTGTTGAGGCTTTAGCTGTTTGTAATGCAGTTCTGACATGGTTTTTTTTATTGTTCTGTTGTTCTTGCTTTTTAAAAGTCTATTGTTCTTTACATTGTTTCAATATTTGTTTTGTTGGCTAACATGGCTACCTTGTTTTTGTTATTTTTTGTTGTTTGTCTGTTTGTTTGTTTTGAGCATTTGTTGGCTAAAAGGTAGTCTATCATTATTTTAATAAATGATCTATAGTCAGCCAAATCCTTCCATTAACTCTAAGGAAGGAGAAAAAAAAAAGACTGGTGAATTTTATTTGATTATTTATTTATTAAAATATTTATATCCCACCCTTTAGCCAAAGATTTTTGATAGACCAAATTGTTGAACCTCTCATAATATCATGAATCTATTTTATTTTAATTAAGCTTGTGCATGCTACAGTCCCATGGATTCAGACCAACACATTTAAGTGTGTATGTTTTGCATGCTTGATGTTAAGCCATACTATGAACATGACCTACCTGCACAGGATTCAGCTGCTCAGCTTTATTCTATTTCAGATATTCTTCTGCAAGAAAACAAAAAACAAAAAAAAAACAACATTAGTATAGCTTTATGACAAGAGTTGAGCTAAATTATTCAAGTTAGGATGCCCTACTTTATCTGCTAGCTTGCAGTTGTTGTTTTCAAAATAATAGAGCTATTTATTATTTTTATGCTTCAGTTATACAAAAGCACTATCCTGTGCTATCTCTAAGGTACTGAAGTAGTATAATATCACTTTCAACTTTCATTGTCAAACCATGGGCAAGTGGAATGAAAGATTAAGAAAATAGGCCTGGTCTGCAGCAACTGAGAATTATTTCCCTCATGAATAACTTTACAATGATTGATACTCACTATAAACTCTAGTGATAAAAGAAAAATAATAATCAAGTTAAGGTTTATCAGGTAAAAATGTTTATTGCCTAATTATTGTAAAATGTTGACCTATGAAAATAGCATTTAGAAAACAATGTGCATGTAAATCTTTGGCTTTGTTTTGGTGAACATCAGTTCCACTTTATATTTTGACATTGGGGTGAAATAGAACAGTATGCTGCTCCAATGCCAATTGCTCCCTGTTTGGTGTGGGACTGAGGCAACCAGAGTATAGCAGGGTAGAGCTAAAGCATTTGGGCATGTGCTACCCTCCATCTTTTCATTCTGATGTCTGCAATCTGCCTACCCTCCTGCCTCTGACACAGTGTAACCTTGCTGTTCAGGTAGGGCCTGTGGAGAACAGGCAGAATAATGTCAAGCTAGCAACAACCAACCAGGAGTAAGCTGGTGACAGTCATTAGATTTTTGGGCTGTAGGTGATAAAGAATTCTGTTGCTGACAGTTGGAGTCAGACTGGGTCTGGATGTGTAACAGTCCAGAAGACAGGGACTCTGAGGGAAAAGTCCAGTAGTAAAGGACTTGAGTTTGAATGCAGAACTCCGTTTCTGGGATTTACAACAGCTGGTGAAGATGGCCCATAAGAGGTGGCTCTGTGCCGCCCCTGGGAGTGGCAGATAGGGGCTGTGGCAACCACACACTGTGGCCTCAATCCTTTTTTTTTTTTTTTTTGATCCCCCCAAAAGAGCGACCAAATGCCGCTCCTTTTTGGGATGGCAAAAAGTCACCCTTAGAGCAGTCACCATTGGCCCTTTTGTGCCCCTTTGATGCAGCATGTCTGCACGCTGCACCAAGGGGGCACCCTGACGCTGCACGCCATGTGGTCAGATATGCAGTGTCGGAGCACAGATGGGGCAGAATCGGGATGGTCAGCATATGGTCACCCCATCCCAACTCCACCCTCAGGCCGGCCTAAAGTGCCAGCCTGCATCCCCTATTACTTAGCCTGAGGGCTATTATAGAAATAAGGTTAAATGGATAACCATAAATCAGGACAGTGTGAGGGTCCTAAAGAATAGTAACTGGTGTTCTCTAAAGTAAAAGAGTATGTAACAAAATATAACAAAAACAAGTAAATGCAACAACGTAACAAATGAAACATTGTTAACCATCATTTAAATAAAGTTTAATTGTTATTTAATTACAAGCTTGTCTGAATCTGGATTTCCATGCTACTAAGAAATAAATAAACTGAATTTGGGGAGTAAACCCCTATATAGAAATAAAAGTAGCTTGGTATTTCACATATGGTGGCAGAGGTGGGATAATAAAACCCATTGGGCTGACACATCAAGAAAAGTAAGCAGAGCTTGTGACAGGGCCAAACACAGGGGTAGGCAACCTGTCCCCTTTAAGGGCCGAGGGACTTCAGCTCCCAGAAGCCTCAGCCATGTTGGCCAATAGTCCCATGTTGGCCAATAGCTCCTGGGATTCTGGGAGCTGAAGTCCCTCGGCCCTTAAAGGGGAAAGGTTGCCTACCCCTGGCCAAACAGGATCTCTCCCCTTTTCCAGTGTTCCCCCCCCCCACTTACCCTACACTTTAGAAGGGGACTTGGAGATTTGATTTTGAGTGTTGTCATAAATAGGACACTTGGCAGGGAGTGTGTGTGTTTGGGGGGGGAGGGTAATAGTATTTTGGTGAACACCTATGGCACCCATTTGGTGAACAATAGATTCCTGGAACTGCCCCTACATGTCATGAGATTAGCAGGATGGGGAAAGAGACAATTCCTGGGGATGGCCTGAGGTTTCAGACCTTGTTAGAGGCCATGTAACTTTAGAGTTGGATCCTCTGATTGGCTTTCCAGTGGATGGTCAGCCAGGGAGCAACCCAGCTTTTGGGTTTCCCTGGGGATCAAATGTTTCTTTGGGGAGGAGATCTGGGAGAAACCAAGTGCCCTAGCTACTCTCACCCCTTTTGCACATCTTATGAGATAAAACCTAAATAGATGATAGTTGAGTGGCTCAGATTTCAGCCCAAGCTGGATGTGTGGTCTTGTTATTTCATGGATTGTTCATCAAATGGAAATGTCTAGTACATCTCTACTAACTTTAATATATTGCTTAGCATAAAATATGCAATACATGCTTATATAGTGTCTTTAGTATGCCAAGTGATGTATCCTTAAATGTACAGGAGCAACTGATGAAATACATTTGCATCCTGAAATATCTCTCTTCCCTTTCAGTTAAAAAAAATCACCACACTCTTTCGTTTCATGGATAAAGGGGTTCTTCCTGTCATCTGCATCTCCATTGACTATAACCTTTACTCATTATTATAAACTATTGGCAATTTATATAGCAAAGTATTTAATAATTCAAAGAACTGTTTCTTATCCTTATTTATTCCCTACAGTTTCCCCATGATTGGAACTCAGGGTGGCTTTAAAAGCAAAAAGTTTAAAATATAGTTTAAAACATATAAAATGTGCCTTTAAAATAGAAGGAACTATTAACAATTTTAAAGCAAATATTTAGAGAGGTGGTACATACCTTAGCTTTCACAGTGATTGATGCTGCCAAAGAAGGTGCACTTTGATGGCCTCCATGATCAGAGGCCAGTGTTAATTAAACCTGGCAGGAGTCACCAAGCTAAGATGAGTGAGAGGGCAAAGTCAGAGGTGATTTAAGGCCCTGGCACCAACAGAAGCATCCTATTTGATCTTTGTTTAGCAGTCTACCCTTCCATTGTCAGTGCAGTGTGAACTATGCTGATTGTTTTGGGTATGGGTAGGATTTTTTCCCCCTTTACATTTTTTTCCTACCTAAACTATATATGAGGTACTATGCCAATTGGCTATGGTAGTACCCATAAATAGGTTGTCATTGGCACACTCTGGGAATAAAATATCAGAATTCAGTGTACACTTTGGCAGTGGTGTCACTTGGGGGGTGTGTGGGTGTGGATCACACCAGGTGACACCCTAAGGGGCGTGGCACCACTGTTCCTCCAACACCTACCTTTTGGCTGAAATGGGCTGTGGTATTCATTGCTTTCTTTAAAATATTTTAAGAGATGGTGGGAGTAAGGTGAAGCTCAGTGAGAGGAGAAAAGAGAGGTCCCAAAATTTTGAAAATTGAAATTTCAAAATTAAAAATTATTTTTTTAAAAAAATTAAAAATATTCTTTTTAAATGTTCTTTAAAAACATCACATTTTAACCAAATATCCACTATGTACATGTAAATACATTTAGGTTGTGCTTATGATATTGTAACTTGAAAGTACAATATTAATGTTACTAGTTGTTTATGTCACATCTATTAGCATTACATTCAGCAGTATATGGGAATTACAATTTACAAGTAACATTAATGCAAAAGAAATTTACTAAATATTCTCTATGGTGTGACATTGGAGGAGGTTAATGGGGGGGGGGTGACACCAACCCTAGGGACGCCACTGCACTTTGGCACCCTTAGGGTGAAGGGTAGGGCTCTGAAAAGGCCTCAATAGATTTTGGCCCCTGGGGGTGGGTAGGGAAGAAACCTTTTCTTGATGTTGACTGGTGTTTGCTCTCTCCTGTAAAGGCTCCAGATTTGGGATGGAGTGACCTGGGCTGGCTTTCCAAGAAATGGCTGGCCAGGGAGCAAACCATTGCTTTGGATAGTCTTTGGGGGTCTTGTGTTTTGCCCAAGGACTGAGGAGGTGGTTACAGGTTGACAATTGGCCCTCTCTGGACCCACATTAAGTTGCTCCCCACTGTTTTGATAATGCCCAGTTCAGTTCATTTAAATAGGTTCTAGGTCAAATAAGATGGCTATTGTTTAACCCAGTGTTTTGTGTCTGATCTCATAATTTCTTGGTTTGTCATCAATAACCTTTTTCATAAACTCGTCACAAGAACCACTACAGCAGCAATGCTAATTCCCTTGCTCTGTGCTGTCAGAGAAGTATGAATTTGATACAAACCTGAAAATGCAAATAAGCTGATAGAGAAGAGGAGAATCAGCCAATGCCATTTTCTTTGAGGATTCCTTGAATGACTGTGTGTGTGTGTGTGTGTGTGTGTGCGAGAAAGATCTTCCATCAGCAGACAAAGAAGGCTTCACAGAACATTGGAAAGGGTTTGTTAATGTGCCCCTCCCAAAGTTAACACAAAGTTTGTGCATTAAATCATAAAGCAGAGCCAGAGACTAAGCACTAGTGAAGTCCATAGATCAATATGTAGCAATGATAAAGTTGATAAAGACTACACTTTTACTGGCATGAGTGAAATGATTCAAGACAGGAGAGCAGTTGAAACCAATTCACAATAAACCCCCTGAAATGCTGATATGTCAAGGGAGTGAGCCTGAATGAAATAAAAGCAGGAGATATTTCTAGAATGATGAAACTGTAAAAGGCCTGTCTGAAATGAACTCCTTTCTTGTGTTTGAGAGGAGATAGAAGAGAACATATATGTGTGTGTGTGTGTGTGTGCATATATAAAAAAGTCTATATGAGATAAGCACATCTTACTCTACTCTGGATTTTGCCTAACAGGTTAGCTATGGATAACAGATTATATGTTATGCATGTGAAAATATTTGTCAGTTTGGTCACTTTTCTCAAAATCCTGCAAGTATTCTAGTCCTGTTCCAGTTCTGTGTGACACTATAAGAGTCTCCCCACTAAGATTTATGAGTATTTCAGCATCTGTTTTCTTGAATATACACATTTTTCTAATGGGTAAATTTTCCCCTGTATGCTTCCCATATTGACTAAAACATGCTTATATGCATTTATTTTTCCAGATTTACATGTGAGCTGGGGCATGATTTTATTTTTGCCACAATGTAGGCTTGTCTGCATTACCTATATACCCAGTTCCTCCTGGGCTGACTGCATGCTGTTTACACTACACAGCCCCAAAACCTCAAATTAGATCTGGGCTGTTTACACAACACCTGCACCTGGTTCAGGGTTTCCACCCCTGGTCCTGATTAAAACAACTTATTTTTTGCTCTGAGTTTTCCAGAAAACCCAGAGCAAAACTTGGCGATGATGAGTGTCTCCCTTCCCACATGGTTGTTGTAGTGCTTTTTTCTGTCATCCATTTTTTTCTCTTTCTTTTTGTTTACTGAAAGTATCTGTCTGCATTCTTCTTTTATTATGTTCCTGGCTGAAGACCATAGTTCCTCTGGTTCTTGGTCTATTATGCTTAATTATGCAAATCTGTTTCTTACGTTGTCAGTAAATTCTGTTGAGATACTATTTAGATCATATTTTCACATAATCACTGGTTTTATTTTCTTGAGTCTTACTCTTATTTTTGATATGAGTAATTCGTGATCTGTGCCACAGTTGGCACCTAGTTTAGTCTTGGTCACCAGTATAGAGTTCTGACATCTTTTATTTCCAGTTATATAATCTATTTGATTTTTGTGTTGACCATCAGCTGATGTCCATATATATAGCCTTCTTTCTGTTTTTATGAAAAATGTGTTTGCAAAAATCTATGAGATACTCACCTGCAAAGTGACCCATTCCCGTCCATTTTAACTCACTCACCCCCAGTACTGGTATGTTCATGCATTCTATTTCCATTTTTACTATGTGTAGCTTCTCTTTCTGCCAAATTGCTCTGTGAGCAAATGTAAACTCACCCCCCTTTCGAATCTTATACATATGTCACTATTAGCACAATCTAGAAATGCACATCATTGAATGACTCCTGTGAATGAATCACATGCAGAGGGGATATAGATGTGCTTGATAACACATCTCAATCCACAATACAAAGTTTGGATAGGAATGCACTATCTCATCTCTTAAGCATACCAGTTCCTCATATGTCCTTGAGACATGCAGTTAACATAGACTAGTGGTCGGCAAGTTTTTCTTACTTGGGGCCGGTCCGCTGGCTTCCAGGTCTTCTGCAGGCTGGGGGGGGAATGGCAGCGCACGCAGTCATGCGTGCGCTGCCCCCACCAACCCCGCCGCCGCTGCCACGCACGCTGCCACCATGTGGCCGCCGCGCACGTCGCGGCCACCATTTTGTTTTCCAACAAAACAAAATGGCGGCCGCAACTCATTCGTGCATGCGCACTGCCAACCCCTGACATAGACTGATTGAAGAAATTTGCAGCCACATGTGGGGAAATGCCCGCATACACTCTGTGTAGTCACAGTAACACACAAATTCTTTAACTGCATGTCCCACAGAGACAGAATTCCTTGTTTCTTGACATGTAAACAGAGTGGTGTAAATCTATTGTCTGCAGCTTTGAGTTCAGTGCTACTGCTCTTATGCAATTCATTTTCTGATATTGTACAACTGTCAGTTACGTTATTGTACAATCAATTTATCAGAAAATCAGGAGTTCCTATTATGTGAACTTGCCTTAGGCTTCTCTGCTATCCCTCCAATTCTTCTGCAAGGTTGAAGACAAGATTCAGTTTGTACTGTAGATTTACAATGAACCAGCTTATCTGATGACTGTCAGTTTCATAGAAAAGCTAAATTCATCAAATTATAAAGTGCAAGCAATTTAGCCACTCTTTACAGTAAGCATTTTTCTTCTTATACATCAGCTCACATCCAAGGCAGACACCCATTCATGGGGTCATGAAAAAAGTCCACTTATAAACACACCAACTCATTTCCTGTGGATCCATGTATGCAAATACACGCAGGTAGAGTTAACAGGACAGTATGACATTTTATAATCAGACAGGTGTAGAGCTAACACACAATTGACTCTCTATGACTTTCCAACAATTTAGTTCAGGTAGTTCTGTTTCCCTTTCCTGTTGAATCCAGTTGATCTTGTATGTCTTAAAATAGTATTCACTTCTTTTATTGCTTTTATCACAGCTTTGTCAGATGGAGAACAAAATAAATGTTCATTCATTAAAAAATTCTGGGCTGCAATAAAAGCAAAAGAGGCAAGACAAATTGTTCTTGATAGGCTTTGACATTTCTTTACATGGTCAGAGATTTTCATCATTACATGACTAATTTTTAGAGACATAAAACCCCATTCTTGCAAGTTAGAAGGGTGCAGGGGGATGAAGCCCTATATTATCCTCTCACTATATGAGATGATGAGAAGGATGTGGGTGTTCTCAAATATTTGCATTCATTCTTATACATACTTCAGAAAAGTTTTCTGCATAAATTATGTTTGTTACCAGACTTTTGAAAAGTATAAGCTTTTCATGAATTATATGTATCTTTTAAATCAATTATTCTGCTCTTCTTTGTTGTCTCTCTGTGGTTGTTTTGCTTAACAAAGTGAGAAAAAAACTAGGTTTTTGTGCAAAGTGGTGGCGAGATATTCCTCATTTCACTGTCACAAATGATGCAAAATTTCACAGCAGTTGCTGAGTTTTCAACAGTGTCTTTGACATGTTGGGGCATAATTTCTCAGGGTGTGAAAAAAAAAATCAGTGGACATTCCTTCCATCCCAATTCAAGTGACTATTCCTTACATCTCAATTGAGAAATCCAGTCAGGGTTTCTCTAGCTCTTTCTTTTAAGTTGTTCCTAGCTGATATTAATTTCTTCGCTGGCTGCAATGCTATTAGATACCATAAGGAGGAGGTTGAGTAGGCCATAATGAAATAATACAGTGCCACTGTATAGCAAAAGTCATTTCTCTTGTCAAGAGCTAGCAGGGCAGTCTTCTTCCCTGAGATGATGATTTTGGGGTATTTCTACATTTCTCTCAACTACGTGAGTTTCCCTCTACTCTCACTGTGACCTATGTGACACAGGGCCAAATTTGCAATATGAGTGTAGACTATCACAAGGGAGGGCCAGTTACACACATAACATGCCCTATCCTTGCCTAAATTTGATTTTTAAAACTCACCTTTTGTTCCAAATTTTGCAGAAAAATCTAGAGCACTCCATAGTGATGCCAAGTGGCTGTTTATACAGGTGTAACACCCATCACCACTATCCCTGGGACAGGTGAATCCTTCTGAAGTCACAATGAAACACCCAGCTATGAGATTGATGCTAGGCACTTCATTTCTGATCTCAGAAGAAACAACACACAAAATTGCCATGGTATCAGGTGTCACAGTGGGATGCGTGTGGACAGTTGCCCAGTGATGCTACTGAGTGCAGAGCTAACAGGGGGGATCCAGGGCAGGTCTGGGACCAAAATACTCCAGGAGCAGTGTAGACAATCCCTTTGACACTATCTCCCTACTTCCATTATACACTGCTCACAAAAAAGTGTTGTAAATCAGCATAATTCAACCACAGGCTCAACACCTTCCTTTTTAATAAAGGCATGAAGTCGCCCAGATCTAAATTCAAATTTTCAGACAATAACAAATCAAGTTAAAATGAAGTCCCATTATGTCCAGCAGCTCTATGCTTCTTTTTCTCATTTACCAGTTTAATTTTAATGCAACAGGATAAAGTGATGACACACTATGCAAGTTTCCGGCATAATTTCAAGAAGCAGTCTCAAAGATTTTACTTTCCAAATCACAGTTCCAAAACCATGAAGTTTCCCACCTCCCACCATATGATTTCCCAGGTATGTTTCTGGGCATTAACACCTGAGAATTATTATGTAATAAATCACTCATAGGAATTTTGTTCAGGGCTGTAGCTGTGTGTGAGTGTGTGTGTGAAACTATTGTTTTCTAATAAGAATTCCGTCCCCGCCCACCCAATATAATTTTTTTCATTCCCCAAATTTCTAACATTGCAGACAGTGAGACAGTGAAAAGCCTTCACATCTAGAACTCTTATATTTGCTGTGTTCCCTTAGTAAGTTTGTGCCCCCCCCCATTTCCTCTGAATGTCTAAATTATATTTCTAAAGGATACAGTGAAGTTTTTAGATACTGGAATGCTAGAAATCTGGAAGCTGAAGGAAAATTTATTTGGGTGGTTAGAGTTCTTATTTGGGAGGCAAAGACCACCCCACCACATAGCTACACATCTGGTTGTGGTTCAAAATCCATGTACCATATCTCTTTTCCATTTATTAATAATATTGGATGCATAAGCATTCACCTACAGATGTCTATGCACTGGAGCCATTGCCTAAGGCCATGTCTGCACTGGCAAGGGGCAGCCCAGAGTATCCTATCTCCAGAGGTGCTCCACCCCTTCCCCATTGCAAAGTCCTCTGTTCTGACACCAGGCAGCTGTCCACCACACACACAATCCACTAAGCCATCAACACATTCACCACCACCACTAGTTGCTTTGCTCTGAAGTCAGAATGAGGCACTCAGAAATGGTCACATCGCTGAGTGCTTTGTTCTAACCTCAGAGTGAGTGATTGGTGGCAGCAGCTGATGTATTTCAAATCAGCAAAATGTATTTCAAATCAAATCAAAGGGCCCAGGATCTTCTTGGAAGATTGATAGTAACTGGTGAATTGTTTTTTTTTAAATCCAGGATAAGAAGGATAAACCTCAGTTCTGGTGCTGAAGGGGCCAGCTGTAGTTTTGCCTGCTTTGACTGGAACCAGGCTTTGAGCCATGCATTATCTGGTCTCTCTGCTGAGGGGACAATGCACATATGGTCTAAATAAACATGACATGTACAGCCAACTTATCAATTAAGTTGGTGGAGATGTATGGGTTGCAATGTATCCTAATCCTCTTGAAAACTGGCAGGTGGATGTAGCTTTCTTGAAAGAAGCCTACCAGTCAGTGCAAGTGAGTGAGTGACCAATACTACCACAATAGTTAATAATAAATAATAATAATAAATTATTTATTCATAGCCCGCCCAATCACAAAGAATCCGGGCAGTTTACAACAATAAAAATACATAGATTACAATAGAATTAAAAAATTAATCCCTTCCCAACCCCAATCCCCACCCAATGCTAAAATAACAATTAAACAAACATTATTTAAAAACAAAAATACAAAAATTTAAAAAGTGAGATAATTGGTAGACAGGGCAACGTAGATCACCTTGTGCAGGGAGAGGAACTAAGCTGGGAGGGTTACCAAATTCAGACAACATATGGGAAAAATCTACTATTGCATTAATGTGCAACTAATCTAAAATCTACTTTGTACTACCCTACCAACATACACTTAATAAGGAGGATTTACTAGGTAAATCTGTGTTTATTTTGTTCTTGTGCATAGGAATGAAGAATTTTGAACATTTTCTCCCTATTTACAGAGATTGTGGGGGAAGTGTTTTTTCACATATTCCAATGTAGGGCTCTTTTTGTCATGTCGGTGTATTTTATTTTTATCACATTTTGGAAACATTCAATATATGCCCAAAAGGTTTTCAAGCAAAATATGGTGTTTATTTGCACAGAAAATAGTACAGTTTGTACTAGAGGTACTTTTTATGTGCAAAAACATTTCTTCTGCACAAGAAGTATATTTCAGAAATGATTTTTTTACAATATTGTCCCAATCTGCAAAAATGAAATATGAAAATACAAATAAGCTTCTCTTTGAGGTTGATCTCTTTTTTTATAGGATGCCTTGATGTGTCAAGGTAGTCTTTCTCATTGAAGCTGAGAAAAAAAATGAATTTTAATTTCATCCCTGTTGTTTAATATGATATAATATTTTATTTAAAAATGTGAATATAGTCAGCCCTCCATATCCACAGATTTTTTTATTGATGGATTCAAGCATCCATGGTTTGAAAATATTTTTAAAATGTATAAATCCAAAAAAAGGTAAACCTTCATTTTGCCATTTTAAATAAGGGACACCATTTTACTATGCTGCTGTATTTAATGGGACTTGAACATCCACAGATTTTGTTATCCATGGGGGAACCTGGAACCAAGCCCCAGTGGATACCAAGGGTCCACTGTATTTTTTATTTACTCCAATGAATTGCCTGCATTAGTTCTCCAGGACACTCACAAATTTAAAACAAAAAGTGTTTTGTAAGAAAAAATGCAATATTTATTTTCAGGACATTCAAACAGAATATTTGCTTTTCTGAAAACATTTTTGTCACGTTATAAGTGGAAACCCTGTCTCCACAGCCTTTCTCATGATATATGGGGCTGCCTGACTTATTGGTTGGCCCGGTTGCCATGGGGAAAGTCACCTGGCTGCCATGCCTTCTCCGGGTCCCTGGTGCTCTCCCGGCCAGCATTAGGGTGGGCTAGGGAGACTGGGGTTGGCTGTTGGGGCTGGGGCATCTGGTACTTCCAACTCAGAGTTATAACTACAACTCCCAGAATGCAGTGGGGGACAGAGGTGCCACCCATTGGCCAGGACAGGGATGCAGTTGGATTGGTTGGGACGCTGGAAGGAGTGGGCTTTCAGGGTCTCCCTGGTTTTTGGTTGGTGCTTCGGCCTATGTAAGGCCACGTGGCAAGAAGAGATGACATTATTAACAAGTGGGTCTCTCCAGGAGCAGACCACTCCTTTTCGGATTGGCTCCAGCAACAAAGGAGGAGGGCTGAGAGGAGGGCCAAAGGAAAAGCAGAGAGCATGGCAGCAATAGTACAGCAGAGACTCTAGAGGTATTGGGCAGCCAGGAAGGGAGAGAGAGCCAGGGGGTGGTGACCGAGTGGATCAAGCCCAAGGGAGCCCATCAGGCTCCGTGGTGGCAGGTCAATGGGCTGCCTCTCTCCCCAAAAGTACACAGCAGACCCTGTAGGATCTTGCTAGGCCTCAGAAAAGCAACATCCCCCCTAAACTGCCATAGAAAGGGAGCAAGGCCTACCTGGCCTATTACTAGAGGGCAGGCTGGCCAACCGAGAACTTCTTGGGCTGACCTGGCCTCCAGAGAGAGGTGGAAGTGACATGCAACACTGGCACAGCACCCTGCTGCATGCTGCTCTCCCCTCCAACTGTGGCAACAATGCCTGTTCCCCCCCATAAGACAACAGTGCCAGTCCCTCCCCAGCTGTGGTGTGGCAACAATGCCTGTTCTCCCAACCAACCATGACAACAATGAATGTTCTCCTCCCACCTGCTGCACCCATGCCTGTCTCTTCTCCAACTGTGGGTGAGGAAGTGTTGCTGGGTTTCACTCATACCCTCATGGCCTTCATGGAGCAGGTTGGGCATGCTGGCACCTCACCTGCCTCTGGGCCAAACACTTCAACACCCATTCAAGTCTGGTCTCAGGTGAACCATGGAGAAGACAGAGGGTGTGGTCAGCCTAGGAAACTGAGGTGTGCATGCCAGGAATCCTCTCCTGGCAGCCCTAGCAGCAGCAGCTCATCCAGCAGTAGCAGCAGCTCTAGCAGCAGCTGCTTTACTGGTGGTCCCAGGGACAGTTCCAAGCACAAAGGGCAGACATGCAGGTGCATGTCAAAAAAGAAGACCAAAGGGGCTCACAACAGAGGAGCCAGGGGCACAAGGGATGGGGATGGTGAGTCAGCTGACCTGCCACTGGGCAGAGAGGACTACTGGTTGGGGGGGGGGCGACTTTGGTTCCAGGGTTACCTTCTTGGGCCATATGGTGCAGGGTCAGATGCCCAGGGTTGGAGGGTGTGTGGGTGGATCCACAAGCCTCTGCCCTGCCCAAGTTCACACAGAGTAAGAACTCCCCAGGCCTTCACCTGTCCAAAAAGATCCCCAAGAAGTTCATCAGGGGATACTATGTGGACATGTTCACTTTGTTGAAGCCCACGGCGGAGGCTTCAACATCACCAAAGGACAAGTGGGAGACCAAGACTCACCTTGTCAAGCATTTCTTTGTCAATTGGACAGATGGCTTTGCCATTTTATTGGGGGTGGTTCCCATGGCCTACCCAGAAATTGCATGGCACCTGGCAAACCATATGGTCAATTGTGGGTGACATGGCGACCATTGCCTATGACACTGCCTTTTGCCAGAGGGTTTCCCAGAGTGACACTGACAGGTGGGACCTCAATAGCAGTGACATTTGGTTTCTTGAGGGTGATTCCCCATGTCAAAGGGAAGGGAGAATTCTCCAAATCTGCCAGGAACTGTGGAAGGTTGGGAGTTTTCTGTGAGGGCATTCTGGCTTTGTTGGCCCTGGTTACCCTTAGAGCCTACAGGAGAGCAGTCTCCAAGCTGTACACCTTATTTGGGGTGACGGGCCTTCAGGTACAAAGTACTGACACTACTCAGAACTGTGTCAGAAGGGTGCCATCTTCATGGGTGGACAGTGGGCCCTCTGATTGCAGGTGGGATGCAATGTATCTGTGTAAAGTTCAAACTGGACACAAGTGGCAGCTGTGTAGCCATCTCAGTACAATGGCGGACTCTTTCCTAAACTGGTTGCATTTTGACCTGCGAAGAACCAGATAAACAGTGTTTCACACAAAAGAGACATCCTCTCTTTGTAATGCCCATTTTGAGCTGTCCGTCTTGGAAGAAGGAACCAGCTCACCAATCCATAAAACCCCAAAGAAGGCAGTTACAAAGGTGGCTCTGAAAAGACTGACCTTGGTCCTGGAATTGCAGACACAGTCCAGGTTTTTAGAGAGCCTGGAAAGGACCTTGAACCTGTAATAAGGACTTGACCTTGGGGAATTTATAATTAGCTCAAAAATAGTAAATAGGATCCAACTCATTGTATGCAGGGGGCTAGAGGGGACAGTTCATGCAGAGACAGCATTTGCCCCAAAGAATGGTAGTTTTATTAAGAGAGAAAAATAAATCAATAAGCAAGCACACACATATACATCGAATCAAACATACAATGACACCCTAACATACATGCACACACACAAGAAATCAGGAGTTAACTTGGAGAGGAAGCAGAAGGCTTTCTAAGGGTGATAGTTACCTGCAAGGAGGCTGCTCCAACAATGAATGAAGAGGGATCCATTATGTCAGAGTAAGGACCCCGAATAGAGCTGCTGACTCTAGCCAGAGACCACAATGGGACAATGCCATCCTGAAATCTATCCAGGATTCCTCCTTTCCCAAGATGTTGGGGAGCCTTTATACTCTTAAGACTAAACTGAGGCAAAGAGTTGCTAATGTATATCAAAGGATTCAAATGCTATTGCTTTAAAGTAGACAATTTCCAAAAGAGGGGAGATAGGATGCTGATGTTATCTCATCTTTCAAGTGGCCACATCCTGATTGGCACTCATAAATCTTCTTAGGTGTGAATGTCCTGTTTTGCAGCTCCTAAGACTGGCCCCTTTGATCTGCAAACGGTTGTAAATGCAGATGTTTGGAGGGCCTATGTAATGTGCTCGCCTTGAGCTTATGGCGATGAAGGCTCTTTCCAGGCTAGGGCCGTGACAGGGGTCCAAAAGAGGTCTTGATATCAAAACCAATCAAAACCACTTATCGTAACAAACCAGATGGGTTTCCTGCTATCCCCCCTTTTTGGAGATGGCCTTCTCCAACCCTCCAATGCCCTCCTCACAAGGAAAGATGAACATGGGCCCAGAAACTCCCCAGGTTTGGGGGAGAAGGAAATCCCAGCCAAGTGGACCACTATGGTCTGTGGTGTGATCCCAGAATCTCTCAACCAAACCATGAATTGTAGGACAGTGTGGGGTTGTTTGTACATTTTTTTAAGACTAGGTTCTTGCTTGCCACTCATTTCTTTGCACTCCAAGAGGATTCAGCTACTGCTATGTACACATACATTGGTGTTAACCACAGGACTGACACATGTATTACATGTCTTGCATGTCCTGACTACAAGCCCCCTTACTGATCTCTTGATATCCATACACTTCCTTCTTCTTTCCTGTGGTCCTCATCTAAGAATCAGCACATGCCCTCTTACAAGTCCCCATCCTCTTTCTATATATCTCAAATTGATTCATTACTAAAGCCTTCTAATTTCAGTCAGGAAAAGCTCATTTTGCTTTTACTTTTAAAATATAACTTTATAAGCTCTGATTCTGACTAATTTTTCTTCACTTGCAATCCTAAAGACTGACAGAACAAACGTTGCCAACATGCATATCAGATGGATCTTGGTCCCACCATAGTTGATCCTGACATCAACATGTCATGCACATTCTCTGTTCCCTGCCCTTTAGTAGATGACTGAATCTAATATTTAGCCTTTACTTATTAATGTCTTTCACATTTTGAAGAAAAATAAAATAATATATGTGAGTGGGAAGATTCATGTCCAAACATGCTATTGTTAAATCACCATCAAATGAAAACTGATTTTATTGCTCTCCTTTATGCAGAGTTTGAGAAAAAAGGTAACCACATACATTGACAGTCTCTCTCTCTCTCTCTCTCTCTCACACACACACACACACAGAGTTTCTCCCAAGTTGCAAACTACAACTTTTGATGCCTAATTAATAAGGACAACAAAAACAATACAAAGATTCCTGAAATGACCTGAGGAATATGTTTTTGCAAAGTGCAGAAAGAAAATAAAGACTCAAGGGATCATGTAGCCTATAAATACTTTCAAGGCAAAAATATAAATGAAGGAGGAAAATGAATCAGACAAACCAAAAGCTGAAATCTGAAGGCAGACTATAAAATATTATGGTAATATAGGAAGCAATCAGCAGTTAATTTAAAGGCAGAGTGTTGTGAGTACAGTTGCTCTACTTTCAAAAATTTTATGCCATCACATTTTATGAAATAACAAAATAGCAAATATCTCCAACAGCAAAAGCAAAAACTGACTGTTTTTTGCATGTATCGTAAAACTAAAACTTTGCAAATAACAATAGCTTTGCTATCTGAAAAAGAAATGTGATCAAATAAAAATAATTTGGTTGCTAACAAATATAGATGTTTCAGAGAAAAGGAGTCCAAAAATACTGACACAGAAGGAGGACTATCACAAGCTGAGTTCACTGTTAGACTTTGGAAAGGGACCCTCTGTCTTTTTTATTTTATTTTTCTAATTAAATTTTATTGACTTTTTACAATAAAACACATAACATCTGTAGAACAATAACAACAACAACAACAATTAACTACAAGGGCCAAGGTATGTAGGATGGGTAGTTATTCAGCCGCAGAATAAAAAAAAATATTTCTCAGCAAGAGCCAGAGAGTCTGGCTTGAGCCCTTAATCCTTTTACAATAGTTCCAACTAGAGTATCCCATTGAATTCAACAATGAATGATAAGTCCTATTAATTCTATGAGTGCACTCTAGTTAGGACAAACATTTCAAATTGGTCCTGAGTAATTAATTTGGTTATTCATGATCACTTCTGGAGTAAACTTTGAGAAAGACTTACCCTGACACATTGGAAGGGGCCTTGTTTGTGCTGAGTAGCACAACAAGGCTGGATCCTAAGTTGCACATGAAGTCTAGTGATGGCATTCCCATTATGAGACTTCAGTTGTGATCAGGCATAATTCTTGTTCCACATCATGTTTGAGGTTTCCCAAAACCACAGGTCTCGTGCAACTTCAGACAAGACTTGTAGGCCAAATATAGGCCTGACCATGAGGGAGCCAGACTTTCTTTCCCTGACCAAAGCAAGACCCATCTCCCCCTCCCTCACTCCATCTTGCTGCTTCTGGAATCCCCAGGCTTTGGCTGGTTGCCTTCAGGGTCCAGGAATGAATTTTCCCATGCTATTGGAGCATGGTTTTTTGCCTCATAGTGTTTTTCCCACACTGCTTGTGGGCTTCTCTGCTGTTGTTGAACATGTTCTCCTCTTTCCCATTATTAATTTTGCATTTTGCTGTTGCTTTCTGTATTGCTAGTTACCACCGGGCTTTCTTTTATTCAGTGAACTGATTGCATTTTCTGTCCTTGACACCTTCTGGTTGCTTATCAGCTTCCCTACAGCTTGCTTTTGAATCACCTTCCTGCTTTATCGCAACTGGTGGATATGGAAGGAAGGAGGGCATATTGGGCACAAGTTAAACTGTGGGGAGTTAAACAATGGGTGAAGGAAAAGGGGTGACCCTACAGCTGGGTGGATACAGGTGATTTTGGATATGATATATTGATTGGTTAATTTAGAATGACCTGGACTGAGGTCTAACTGACCTATGTGTTGTTATGATAAGTGGTTTTGATTGAGTTTTGATATCAAGATCCCTTTGGATCTCTATCAGAAGCCCTAGGCTGGAAAGGGCCTCCATCGCCATGGGCTTAAGGCGAGCACATCACGGAGGCACTACAAGCCATATGGAATCCTTTGATGTTCAATAGCAACTCTTCGCTTCTAGGGATTAAATACTCCCCAAAATCTCAGAGAAAAGGGGGGGGGGGTCTGGATAGATTTCATGACGGTCCTGTACCATCCATGATCGCTAGCTAGAGTCTCCGGCTCTACTTACTGTTCTTTTCGGTTGAGTCTATTCATCGTTGGAGCAACATCTTTGCAGGTAATTATCACCATTAGAAAGCCTTGTGTTCCTATCCAAGCTAACTACTTTACTCCTCAGTTCTTGTGTGTGTGCATGTATGTTAGGGTGTTTTTGTATGCTTGAATTCTCAAATAAAGCTTTGTTTCTATATCAGTCTCTTCTCTAGCCACCTCCGTAAACTTAAGATAAAAGATACCATAGAAGACTTGGACTTTAGTAATTCCCCAGGTTCAGAGTCTTCTCATTACAATTGGTGTGTGTTTCCACTACCATGTAGAGCATAGCCTGGTCCCGAACCATTAGTCCCGATGTCCCCTCTTCCTCATTGTCACATATAAATTTTATACCTATGTGTTTTATGATTGTGACATTTGCATTAAATTTTATACCTATGTGTTTTATGATTGTGACATTTGCATTAAATTGTGGCCAATTTTTCTAGTGTCTGATGTTTTTGTCTTGGCACAAAGCCCCTATAGATGATATCTGGGATTAAGTGATCTGTGAAATAGAAATGAAAGACTTGCAACAGGCCTTTCTAGGATAGTCCCAGGATCTTTGTCACTGTTATTTCAGCAATGTTATGGAGAACAGAAGGCTGGGCTGCTTAACACCATTTTGATGCACTGCTTTTGTTTAAGGCGTGGGTTTCTTTTTTAGTTCACCAAGCAGGAATAATCTTGTATCAAGACTGGAGGATGAGTGGTATTAAAATGACATGTTACTTTTCCTTGAGACCAAACCAACAAAATAGCATTAAATAGTTGTAGACAGCAAGAAAATTATGTGCCTGAACAGTCATGTATGGATCTGACAGTGAAGAAGTTGCAAAGAGAATTGATACATAGAGCCTCTACAGATGGCCCGTCTGAGGCGGCTCTGGGCTGCCCCTGCTAGTGGCAGATCAGGGCCACATCAACCCCACACCATGGCCTCAATCCTCCCTTTTGCCACCCCCAAAAGAGCAGAAAATGCCACTACTTTTAGGGGCGGCAAAAGGTGTACACACTGCACCAGGAGGCCATTCTGATGCCATGCACCATGCAAATGGGCGCGCAGCATCAGGACAGCATCAGGATGGAGTTGGGGTGGCTGGCGTGTGGCTGCCCCGCCCCAACTCCACCTCCAGGCCAGTCCTTTAGCCTGGTCTGTAAAGTCCCTTAGTTGATAGGCTGCTTTCAGTTTAGTGGGTCATAAATTCCACAGTTGCATTGTTAGATTATGGTATTTTATAGTACTATAGTATGTTATGGATTATTGCATAGATCCATCGTTAGATTATAGTACTGCTGTTCTGAACTTTGTTGGAAACGCTGGGATACAAATATGTATGCAGATAAATAAATAAGCTAACAGTCATAAAGAAGAGTTGGCTTCCATCTTTGAAATGATTTGAAATATAAAATATATATTTGACAAACTTTTTACAGCTCCCCAATTATTGATCATGGGTTGGATATGGAAAAGTGGTCTGCTCAGGTAAATCCCCTCCACCCAATTTGTGGGAGTCCTCTCCCATACACAGATACACACACCGACACACACTCTCTCACACAGCCACTTGTACCATTCATCAGTGGTTTCTTATCATCAGCAATCCTGCAGTAGGAAAAACTGGATGATAAAGTCCATTTCTGGCAGCCAAGTTGCATGTGTCAAAACCTAGATCCAATCAATTAAAATATAGCTATTTAAAGACAGATATGCATTAAAATATTAATATTAAAGTATAGGTTAGTGGTATCATTACCATTGCCTCACAGTAATTATCTCAGTGCAATACAGAAAGAAAAATATTAAAATTAAGTTTCCAGTGATTTTTTTTTCTTTCTGGAAATGTCCAACGGATGTGTCCTGTGAGCAGCATGTAAAAAACAAAGGTAGAGTGTTGGCAATTCCCCCCCCCTTTTTTTTTTGTTAGACAGAACACTGCTTGGGTTTGTTAACATTGTTCTTTTCTATTTTTTAATGTTCTGTCTTCCAATTAAGAAACAACATAGGCACAAAGCAATGAGATTGTTTGTACCCCTGTATAGGCACAAACACTTTGTAGCAGTGGCATTTCAAGCATAATGTGAAAGACATTTTGAAACCATGGGATTTTTCTACAAATCATATTTTCAGTACAAATTGGGCAGCTGACAAATAGCTAGTCCCTAGATCTCAGAGAAATACATTAAAAACAAAACAAAACCAAATACTGTCTTCCAGATACTGAGGCGGGGGGGGGGGGGGAAGAATCCCAAATGTTCAATTCAGAACCCAAAGGTTTGTCACAAATCCTTTGAAAATCTTTTTAGGGAGAGGGTTTTTTTTGGGGGGGGGGTTGAGGTTTCATAGCAGACATTTTGGCAGCTTTTCTAAATTAGACTTCTACAAAGCTCCACACATATAGTAGCATTTCTAGTCTTTGAACCACAGATTCATTATGATTTCACCTCAGTGGGATTTTACCATGTCTGTTACCAAAATAGTAGAAGGACAAAGACCAAAAAGATAACTTCAGTCACAATGGAATAGTCTTGACTATTATCCAGTAGCCAAGGGTTATAAAAAGATTTTCTTATAATAACTCAAGGGTTGGTAAACAAAATGTTGTTCTAATGAAAAAGGGCAAAAATATGTAAAGAAAAGTTAGGATTTGAAGGTAATATTAATTATTGGAATGGCAACAACAAAAGCAGCATTCACTTGTATCTCAGGAGGACAAATAAGAACACAGCTAATTCAAAAGTGACACAGTTCATGTATGAAGTGCATACCTGCAAAGTGAAAATGAACAAACCATGGCTAAATGAATATTCAGTAAGAAAATTGCTATCAGATTATACTCCATCTAAGTATAGGGCATAAGTTGTATGGTTTAATATTTGTGGCCTTATTTCTACCAGTAAAGTTCATACATTCATGCACATTACTCAGTAACTTGAAAGTATGAAACAACTATTACAGAAACCCAGGTAGGCAGCTGTTCTTATTAGGTATGGAAATAATTTTCATATCTTTCTCCTCATCCAAAGCAATAACCATCGAAGGCCATCTGGGTTATTTTGGTACATGAAAACTCGCCCCCAGGCCATAGTCTCCTTTTACCCTTTGGGTAATAAACAAAACATTTAAAACAATAACAAAGTAAATGATTAAGAATTTGCTAATCTTTCATGACTCCTAGAATCTCCTACCTGAGACAGCTTGGTCATGTAATGGCCTATCATGTAAACACCATTAGATGAACAAATGAATGAAAAGTCATAAACTTTGTTTAGGCTTCCACTGAGAGTCATGAACAGTAGGCCATGAGATGAAAACCTTGCTCACTTACTTCCCTGTCCCAATAAATATATTGGATCTTTGGAAGAGAGAGACTTAAATTCAAATTTCTGCTTGGTCATGAAATGTATTATAGGAGCTTGGCCATCACTACCTCTCAGCAAATCTACCTTCTAGGCTATTTTCTTATCATGTTTTGAATCTTTTCTGCTCATTCCCCTTTCTTCTTGCTATTTTCTCCACTCCATCTGATCCCTTTATTATGCTACCTTCCCTTGCTCTTTGCATTCTGCTGCTCATACCACTTACTCTTCCTTCCCTTCTATTCCCTTCTTTACCTCCTTGCACCTTTTTATTGCTTCTCTGCCTTGCTTCTTACATGTTATCCCTTGAACTGCTTACTTTTCCTATTCTTTTACTCCCTCGCTTATTCCAACTTACACAAACACAATGTCTGTCTCCCTTGGTTCTTGTACTCCCCCTCTTATACTCTCCCTCATGCCTAAAAGATAGGGCCAGACTTTGCCTTCACATTTTGCTCCATATCTTAGATACAACAAGGACTAGAGGCTTACTTTTATTTTATTGTAAACGTGGGACAAATGATGGTCCAAAAAGTGGCATGCCTTGAATCTCAGTGAAACCTAATCAAATCAGGTGTATAACAACCCAGACTTGAATTTGGAGAAAACAGCATAAGCCAAGGGCAACCACTGGAAACTGGAAACCCTCATAGAACTCTCATGCATGATCCTGAAATAGCCTGGCTAATGATGGTACCAGGTTAGGGCAAAACAAATTGGGAACCTTAAGGCTTTAACAGAGGGTGAAAGGAAGCAATGATGAAAGAACAGGATGAGGAAACCACCCTATCTTTTGGCACTGGCACAACACAGAGGCTAGCAGTGGAGTCTGTCATGTATAGAGGGCCCTTATCCACTAAGGATTTGGTTCCAGGACTTCTCATGGATACCAAAATCCATGGACACTCAAGTCCCGTGATATATAACAACATAGTAAAATGGTGTCCTTTATATAAAATAGCAAACTAATAATAATAATAATAATAATAATAATAATAATTTTTTATTTACAACCCGCCCCTCTGCGTCACAATCGAGGTGGCGTACAACATTGTTGAAACAAAGAACAGTTAAAACATTCCTAAATCCCACACCCTAACCCTCCCACCCCTTATGGTTTGATACTTGGAATATTTTCAAGTTGTGGATAGTTGGGATCTGTGGATACAACTCTGTGGACATGGAGGGCTAACTGTGTAGATAAAAGACTCCCAGAAAATAGATGAGCTCTCTAAGGGAGAAAGGTAGCTGTGTGGTCCATAGTTTTTAAAAAAATGAAGACTGGGTATTGCCTTCTTTTAGGACCAAAGAAGTGTTGCACATGTTATATAAGTGCTTCATACTTGTTATGATCTTTTGATTTCCCCAAATTCTTCATCAGGCAAAAGGGCACAAAACATTAAAGAGTTCTGGAGAACTCAAAAACCAAGAAACAAACATAACTTTTGTGATATGTGGTTATCTTTTTTTTTAAAAAAACAAAACTTTATTATATAAAAGAACACAGATATAAAGAATACAAGTACAGAGTACAAAGAAATGCAAACAGCATAATTCCCACCCTCCCCATTTACACAGACTTCCCCCTAGACAACATAGTTTCACAAAAAAAAAAAAAAAAAAAAAAAAGAAAAGAAAAGAAAAGAAAAGAAAAAGAAGATGACTTCCAGAGTTTCGACTGGGTATTATTTTAAAGGCTTCAATTTTAACCTCAAAGCTATACCATATCAAACTTCATTTATCATGCTCATATTTTCACTACTTCTACTGCCTTTACTGTTAGAGGAAAGGCCCTAAAAAATATTAACAACAGATTCTTACAAAAAGACCATCCTAAAAAAGGAAAAAGTCCAACTTATTCCAATAACCTTGCGAATAGATCACTATATTCACTTTTTTGCAGAAAAATTTTCAAAGATTCCCAGGCTATTTTCAGTTCGTCCCAAGATTTCCCTCTTAGAAGTAAGGTGAGTTTATCTGTTACCACGCAATCTGTCAATTTAAACAACCAATCCTTTACATCAGGACAGATATTACTTTTCCATCATGTTGCATACACTATTCTAGCAGTGGTTGTTATATAATATAGCAACTTACCATATTCTTTTTTTAACTTTCTATTGTCCACCATGCTTAACAGGTAAAACTTTAGGTCCATGTCTCCGTTAAGAGGTACTATTTGGGTGACAAGCCTGTTTATATTATACCAATTTTGTGTGTGTGTGTGTGAATTTGCAATACCACCACATATGCATGAAGGTGCCATCCTCTTTATGGCATTTCCAACATTTATTACTCGTACCTCTTTGCATCTTTGCTAATTTCACCGGTGTCAGATACCAGCGATGCTGTATCTTCTGAAAGTTTTCTCTTATATCAGAACTGAGGGAGCATTTTATACGAAAAGGCCAAGCTTTCTCCCATTGCTCCAATGGTATATTTTGTTTAAGATCTATTGCTCATTTTACCATGTTCTGTTTAATAACCTCTTCCTCCTGGTCCAACTTAAACAATAGGTCATAAAACTGCGATATCTTTGGTTGGTTCTTTCCTTCCAAGATATTTTCCAGCTCTTTTTCAGACTGTCCAATGCCTCTTCCATTTCTGTCTTTTATAAACCTTTCTCTGAGCTGTCTATGCAAGAACCATAAAAAGAAAAAAAGAAAAAAGAAAAAAAAGAGTCATCCAACTCTGACTAGGGCCCAAAGATACTTCCTTCTCCTAGACCCTGGTGATGCATACCCTGCAGAAAATCTATGAAAAAGATTTCAAGTTGTCATGAAAAAGAAGTCTTGATAATGATGTTCAGCACAGTGTTCCTTCTGAGAAGAAGAAAAAGATTTGAAAAGGTCCTCTATTGGTTCCTTGGTTTCCTGGTCAAAAGTAAATTTGTCAGCAGTCTTCGTAGGTCCAAAAACAAACAAGGAACAAAGAAGCAGAAAAAATGAGAGATGAAGCTCTGGCTTTTTATGTACATTGTTTTAAACTGTTACTATAAATATATTACAAATGGAAAGAGTCATGCAGGGCAAATGAAAGGGACAGCAGAAGATGACTTGCTCAGCCAATGATTAGTCTTGGCAGGGCAGTTTCCTTCACTGAAAATCTATGCAAGGCAGGAACATCCTGCTTTTGAAGGGTGGGTGTCATTTGTACTCTGGAGGAATGAGACATTTAATGCTTGTGTACTTGCATTAATTCTAGGCCATCGAGACACTCAGGGAGGATTTTATTTGTAGCAGTGGTTAGTTAGGTTTATATCCACTGACTTTTGTTTTGTGTGCATAGGCGGGTGCTGCACTGTTGCACTGACCCCACAAGACTGGTGCCTGATCCATTGACTTTTCCCAGACTCTCTGTCCTGTGAAACTGGTGGACCTTCAGGACTAGTCCCAGTCTTTTGTGCTCCATAGCACAACACAGTTCTCACATTTCACAAGTGTTTACATATATTCAAACATATTCAGACAAAGAAAACTGAGATGACATTTGGCACATGACCTTGTGGGTACCTGCCAACATTACAAAGATTTAAAAAGGACACATACTGCCATCAGCACATGGGGATGCTTAGAGTGAGACAGCCTCTCCCTCCTCCATGCTCTTAGGCTTCACATAGAAAGGTAACTATTCACACAAGACTTTGGTTAGAATGCTTTCTGAACAAAGCCACATTTTGTGAAATGTGAAATGGATTAAGTCTTGAATTTATTTATTCTGATTTGCACAATGTCTCAATGCAGATAATGTGTGAAATACAGGGAATGCTACTAAACTCCTTTCAAAGGCCACACACATGTTTGTTTTATATTACACAGCAGCATTTCCAGGAAACAACAACAATAAACAACAACAATAAACAACAACAGTGCATTTTAATTTTCCTATGGAACACAAGATCTATAACACCTTCCAAATAGGGGTTCCACTAAACTTCTCTGTACTGTTTGCAAATTTATTTGCAGTCTTCAAAGCCACAATGACTTCATAAATTGCTGAAAGCAAGAAAGATTTTTTACACTCAGGAAGAAAATTACCTCATGTTCTCTTCATACATACTTATTTCTTTTTCTTTCTTTACTTTTTTTAAATTGTAAAAGTGATGCTTACTGTAATACTAGTCCAACCATTTCTGTTTGAAATGAAGTAAGTCCAAACTCCATTGAAATGCATCTAGAGACCTAATGAACACTAGAAAATTCTAGTACTGTATTTTAATTAACATGTCACTAGTGGGAAAATATCTGATTCTCAGAATAAAGACAATCAGGTCATCCACTTTTAACAACAAGGCCCCACCCGTTCCCCACCACACTTTAGCCTTTAACAACTTCAAATTGGATTATTCTGACCCTGCATAACACTGTGGTCTTTTATCTTCTTCTTCTTTTTCTTTAAAAAGTTAATTAGTGTTTGAAATGGATGACTGAATTTCACTCCCTTTTCTTCAGTATGGTCTCCTAAAAGGTTAAGATAAAGGTAAGTAGTCCCTTGACATGAATGTCTAGTCATAACTGACTGTAGGGGCCGGTGCTTATCTCCATTACTAAGCCAAAGACCCAGTGTAGTCCAAAGATGACTCTGGTGGTCATGTGGCCAGCATGACTACACTGAATGCTGTTACATTCCTAAATGGTACCTATGTATCAACTTGCATTTGCATGCTTTTGAACTGCTAAATTGGCAGAAGCTGGGGCTAGTGACAGGAACTCACCCCATCATGCAGCACTCAGGCCTCAAAATGCCAACCTCCTTATCATCAGAATTGGCATCTTAACCACTAAACCACCACATCTCCTACTGTTACCTAATTCTCTATCCTCTGCTCATGTTCTCATACATGAGACATAAATGAAGGAATGAGCAACATACAGTGAGGCCAGGGAAAAATTTCCATCCCTTTGGAGGTCATAAGCAGAAGCCACTGCCAGTTGTGACCTGGGAAGGTGGGGTGGCGGCACTTCCAACACTGATGAGGATTGGGAGTTATAGCTATTCCATTACTCTTGGAGGACTCCAGAAATAGTGATTGCCCTTAATTTCAGGGTTTTGTTTGTGTGTGGGGGGGGGGAATTTCCACCTGAAACCTTTTGGAAGATGTGGGGCTTCGGGGCTCATGGGGCATTGGTAGTAACAAAAAAGTGTTGGGGCCATATGGGGTTCCATGAACAAATCTTTTAAGCAGTCTTTAACATATTCATGTGACACCCACCCCCCTTTTTTAAAAAAAAGCTAGATTCATGTGGTTCCCCAGCTACAATTTTTCTTGGAGAAGTGCAATGAGAGAAGAAATCTAAAATCTGATCCACAACGGAAACCCCACTTTTTCTTGTTATCTAGCTACACATGATTGTGAAGCAACCACAGTGCAGAAGAGACCCAAAACTGAAAACATATTGCTGGACATGAACAGCTCATGTTTACCTCCCAATTCTGGCTCAGAGGAACACTGTGAGGTAAGAGTGTGGCACTAGGAATTGGGAGGGCTAAATCATGTAATTCATGTCTGATTAGTCGGTCTCTCTCCATCCAACCTGATGAACAGATGTTTTGTGAGGATAGAGGGAGGAGGAGAAGGAGGACCATGCATTCCACTGTGAGGGCAGTGGAGGAAAGGCAGGATATATTTGCAATGAATTTATAATAAAAGAGATGCCTATTTGTCTACCTTTCTGTCTGGGGTAGCCATAACTCATTGGGACAAGAGACTAAATGCCTCAAAATCGGATATGGAACTTTATTACATGTGGCTTTTAAACTGTCATTAAAGTTCAGTACATTTAAGTAATGTCTTTGTTAATATGTACTGCATGATGTCTTATTTATCTCATCACTGCCTTGCCATCCAAGCATGGTCATTGGCAGGAAAACTCACTAATAAGCTCCCACACATGATGCTGTCCCATTAGTTCTTGGGTGTGATAAGTTCTTCATGAGGCAGTTCCATTATTGGACAATTTCATGGTGTCATTGTCTCCTCCTCTCTCCTGCCCTCCTTCCCCCTCAGTATTCTCAGGCAGTCCTTCTCCCATTTCTTTTCTTTTCTTTTTAAAAATCATATTAGCTTACCTCCAGAATTGTGTTAAAAAACCCAAAACACCATTTTTAAAAAATCCTGTATAGTACACTGGGTAGGGCATATGGCAGGGAAACACAAAAAAGTGGGGCCTGACATTGGAAAATATTTTTAATATTGTGAAGTCGTAGGCTTTCATGGCCGGCATCCATAGTTTTTTGTGGGTTTTTTTCGGGCTGTGTGGCCATGTTCTGAAAGAGTTTCTTTCTGACATTTCGCCAGCATCTGTGGTTCAGAGAACCACATTCAGAGAAAACCTCTGAAGATGCTAGCCACAGATGCTGGCGAAACGTCAGAAAGAAACTCTTTCAGAACATGGCCACACAGCCCAAAAAAACCCACAAAAAAACTATTTTTAATATTGTTAGAAAACAAAAGATAACTCTTTGAGGCACTGCTGCAAATATTCCTCAGGCAGGAAAAAAGGCTAGGAAAAAAAAAAGAAAAGGACTAAGGCTCTGTTGCTAAAATGCTTGAAGTTAAAAATAAACTGGAAAATTGACAAGGATCTTGTAGTTATTGCTGGTAGTATTCCTTTTTAAGGAAAATAAAATAAAAAGAGGAAAACAAGAGGCCTGTTGGAATTTGGGGGGAGTATCAGAGTTGGATGGCAGCAGTGCCAAGTAAACATCAGTTAGTATAAATAAACAAATAAATAGTTCTTCGTGTACACTAATACGCAGAATAGATGGATTGTTTGCGGGGGGAAGTGAGTGCAATGATTAATACAATATGAGAACAAGATCTGATTTGCAGCTGCAATTCTTATGATGGGGTAGAACAGGGACCGGCAACCTACAGCCCGGGGGCCGGTTAAGGCCCCGGGCCCCGGACTTACCGGCCCAGGCCGAAGGTTGCCGCCGCCGTGTGCCAACGCTGCGCGCCACCGTCAGGGCGTGTTTTCGGCAGCGCATGTCGCGGCTGCCATTTTGGAAGTCAAAATGGTGGTCGCAACGCATTTGCACATGCACAATAATCTTGCACATGCGCAAACGCGTCGCAGCTGCCATTTTGACTTCCAAAATGGCAGCCGCAACATGCGCCGTGGCGGCTGTGGCCGTGCGC
Source organism: Phrynosoma platyrhinos (assembly GCA_020142125.1). Classification (NCBI taxonomy): domain Eukaryota; kingdom Metazoa; phylum Chordata; class Lepidosauria; order Squamata; family Phrynosomatidae; genus Phrynosoma; species Phrynosoma platyrhinos. Next base: position 103,225,415 of record CM034706.1, read on the forward strand.
GCTATGGTGGCAGCTGCGGTAGCGGCCACGGTGGCAGGGTGTGCAGGGGGTCGTGCACGGCAGAGGAGGGTGCACGCGTGTGAGCACGCACGCTGCCATTCCCCCCCCTCCTCGGCCCAGCCGTGACCTGGGCTATGGGAGACCGGCCCAGGTCTCAAAAAGGTTGCCTGTCCCTGGGGTAGAATATGTGGGAAGCAGATAATAAGAAAGGAGAAGTACACAGGAATACAGGAATCATCTGAATGCAAAATGGCTATGGCCTTGAACCCATTTCAGGAAAAAAGTGGGATATAAATCCAATAAATAAATAGATAAATAAATAAATATGCATACCAATGGCATATTCATGCTGCATTTAGAGAACAATATAAGGTGCCAGTTTTTGTCTGTGTTTGCTTGTGTTTCAAGCAAAACTGTTTTCAGTTTTCAGTTTTTACTTACACTAATCTAATACATTATATTTCATCTCGATTTTGGCAAGCTACAGCTGTGTTATTTATATTAGGAAAGCTTGGTTGGAGTTCTTTTAGTAGACTTCTATTTTCAGGATTTTAGCATTCAACTTCCGGGAGAGGGAAGGTGATGCTGCATTAAATCAGACCTTCCACATGGCAGTGGTTGGCAATGCCTAATAGCTGAAAGCAATAACTTTGTTACTGGATGGGATCTGTCTCTCCCTGACAGAGTACTTTTTCAGTCTAGTGGTGAGGTATGGCTTCCACATCAGGAAGCTTTGCATCATTTGTTCCCAGCTTTTAAAAGCTACCAACCAGAAATAACAGAAAATGAAATCCAGTCCTCAGGGTACAGAAAAGTAGTGGAAGAAGGGCAAAAAAGGAAGGCAAAGTACACAATAAGCCATCACTGAGAGGGGAGCCTGTGATCAAAAGGTCTGCACTGTATTCCAATTTTTTTATAAAAGAGGAGAGGCTGGAAAGAAACACTTGTTTCTATAGTAGATTGGGAGGGGCTTTGAAACTCTAGATCATTGTTCCAGAATGCAGTCCTATCTGTGTCTACTTAGAAATATGTTCCATTGAGTTCAGTGGGGCCTATTCCCAGATTAGATAAGAACTGCAGACATAATTTATATATAATAAGCTAGAGAAGAAAGCTCTAGGCAGTCCTTTATGCTTGCTTGCACATCCATAGGTTTATATCTGACACTTTTAAGAACCAAGAGCTCAGGTGAACATATGCCCAAATCCTATTGATTAGTCTTAACTAGAATAGAGCCAGTTGAATACTTTGTTCCCTCAGTATAGTGATAAATGACATTGATTCAATAAATCTACTGTAGTTGGGACTAGCAACTTAATTCAGGGTATCAACCAAAGTAGCCCCACTGAATGTAATATTAAGGAGGAGGTTGCCTTTGTGTATTTGCAGAGTCCTGATGCTAGAACAACATGGCCTGGAAGAATTTTCACAAGTCAAATATGTAGTATTTAAGGCCTATATGGAGAGACTCACTATTTGAAACTCTGCATCAGATAGCAAAATGTTTTAGACTAGTTCTGTTAGGGAGAGCTTTGTTGATCAGATAGGGAAAACCTCATATATTTAGGTCCATCCACATTGTCATGTATTCTATCTAGTGTGAATCATCTAACTTACACATTTGGAATATAGTGACACACACGAATGGCAAGAATCTTGTTGACTTCCATCTTGCTTTCTTTTTCTGTGCTGTACCAACTATAACCTCTGTACTCAGAAACCAATAACTAATTATTTGCTTTCATATTCTGTCTCAATAACATATTGACCCTTTTTAACATTAGCCCTTTATAAGGACTTGTTGGGGACAATTAGCTTACACATTGTAAACTGCTTAATGAATGCTAGTCACTGATAAGTGGTATAGAAATGTACTTACTATTGCTGTTGCTATTTTAACTAGAATAAAATCTGAAGTCTGACATTTTCACTTCAATTCATCTTGTTTTGATAATCTGGCATCGTTTTCCCCCACTTGTGTATAACAGGAATTCCTCAAAACTGAGAGAAGATATTTTTTGTAAAAAAATATTGCAAGAATATTAACACTGAAGTAATATATTTCATTTAACTTGTTTTGGATTTGATTCAAGGTGTGGTTTAGACAATGGGGACTTTCCCATTGGCTCAAACTGAGACTGGATTAATCTTTGCTTGTATGGCTATAGTACAAAATATTGAAAACTACTACTGTATGGGGGGGGGGGGATGAAGTAAGACATCATAATTAATACATATGCCAGTGTCAAGTCAATGTAAAAATCAAGTACTTTGAAGTATTCCAGAGTGTATTTCCTCCCTCACATGATATTATGGGTCTATACAACTGCAAATTCAGGTACAACAAGACTCAGATTATTTATGATCTTCTAGATGAAGATGCCAACCTGGCTTGCCTTACAGAGACATGGCTGGGAGAAGGCACAGGTCCTCCTAGCCAGCTACTCTGTTAGTGAGCAGGTAAGGTGAGGTGGGTGAGGGGGCAGAGTGGCCATGGTTCATAAGAATAACCTTAACTTGACCAGGATACCTGTCCAGAAAACAGTCCACTTGGAGTGTATGTACCTGAGTCTGAGGACCAAGGATAGTGTGGGGATTCTGCTAGTATACCATCCACCCCATTGTCTAGCAGACTCCCTAACCGAGCTGACACAACTGGTCTCAGAGTTGCTGTTGGAGTCACCTAGACTTTTGGTCTTGAGCGACTTCAACATACCACTCGAGACCAATTTGTCAAATCTAACAGGTGTGGCTTGGGAGTTCATGGACAACATGACAAACATGGGCCTATCCCAATTGGTTGTCTGGCCTAACCATTGTGTGGGTCATACCCTAGATGCAGTCATGGACGGATGCAGTCATGGACGGATTGTCATGGACAGATCATTTCCTGCTGAACTTAGAACCACTGTCCATTAGAGGATCCATTAGAATGGTCTGCCCTCAAAGGCTAATGGAACCAATTGGATTCCAGAAAGCCTTAGATGGTTTAATGGTTGGTAACACCGGTAATTCTGTTGAAGCTTTCGTTAATACCTGGAACACTGATCTCGCCAAGGCTTTCAACACGATTGCTCCCAAGCATCCTTTCCATCCCATTTTAATTGTCAACCATGGTATACAGAAGAACTCAGGAAGATGAAGTAGGTTGGACAATGACTAGTGTGTGTGTGGCAGAAAACTCGACTCTTTGACAGAACTCGTCACAGGAAATTTCTTTGCTCCTATAGAGAAGCAATACATGCAACAAGGAAATCTTTCCTCTGTGCATGTATTGCGTCTGCAGAGTTCCATCAAGCAGAGCTGTTTGGGTGGTAAGGGAACTGACACAGGTTCCACCTGTACAGAACCCATTACTTAACCTGACAATGGCCTGATGTGATGCATTCAACAACTTCTTTGCAGATAAGATCTCTCAGATAAGAGCCAACTTGGACGCCGGTGTTATAGTACAATTGATAGATGAGGTATCCAGCAACTCCACTTATGATATTATACTGGATCATTTCTAACCAGTGAGTACCAATGATGTGGACAAGCTGCTATCAATTCGCTGATGACACTCAGATATATTTCTCCATATCTCGGTCTACAGCTCTGACTTCAGATTGCATCTCCCCTCTCAATGAATGTCTTAAAACAGTAATGGACTGGATGAGGAAAACCAAAACGGAGGAACTAACGGTAACGTCCCTGAACCCAGGTATTGGGACACAATCTCCAGCCCTAGATGGGGTCACACTCTCCTCAAAGGACTGTGTTCACAATTTGAGGGTGCTCCTAGATCCATCGCTTCAGATGACAAATCAGGTGAATGCAGTGGTCAGGAGCGCCTGTTATCAGCTTCAGCTGATACGCCAACTGTGCCCTTTCCTGGAGGTTAGTAACCTCAAAAACCATGGTACATGTGCTGGTAACTTCTCATCTCAACTTTTTCAATGCAGTCTACATGTGGCTACCCTTGTGCCTAGTTCAGAAACCAATTGGTTCAGAATATGACAGCCAGGCTGGTCTCAGGAAAACCAGAAGAGACCACATAACACCTATTTTAAGATCGCTTCACTGGCTGCCTATCAATTTCCAGACACAGTACAAGGTGTTGGTCATCACCTTTAATGCCCTAAATGGCTTGGGTCCAGCTTATCTTCGGGACTGCCTCCTTCCATATAATCAACCCCACGCCCTCTGGGAAGAACTTATTGCTACCTATAAAAACTAGATTATCTGCAACTGCCCAGAGGACCTAGCCTACCTGATGAGATCCATCAGTTGACCACCTTAAACAGCTTTGAAAAAGCTGTTAAGATGGATCTCTTCTGGCAGCCTTTCCTGAGTAGATAACCGGCCATGGAAAATAGTTATGCCTGTCCCTGATTCCCACTACAGCTATTTTAATTTTTAATTTATTTGTCATTTATTGGAATGTTTTTGTAGTTTGTTATTTTTAAATACATTTTTAAAATGTGACTGTTTAATTATATTTTGGGTGGGTGGGCTATTGGGGGATGGGATTGTTTGTTTTATCATGTAAGCCACCTTGGTTTTTACAGAGAGGTGGGATACAAATAAAAATTATTATTATTATTATTATTATCCCAGTGACATTTCAGTCCTAATGATACAAATAAAACTCTGAACTACACACATCCAAAGTAACATTCATGTTCACAACACACTCACAATAATTAGCATGACAACATTTATTCAGCACAACAGAGAGAGGGTGATACTTAATGAGTCATCTGTAACACAGTCCCTGCCTGACAATACTGAATCTCTAAACTAATTGCACAGGACAAGATGACATAACAAGTCTTCCTTTTCCCACACTGAATGATGACCCAGCTCAACACACAACCTCAACATTAGACTAGTGTTAGACTAGTCTTTAAGGTATTTATTAAAGTTTGCATAAAATGTCATATGTTAAAATTTGTCTATACCATGACTTTAAAATGGCAGTTCTTTCATCAAAGAGAACAAACAACATTGAAAAGAACACTGTGCATTTCAATTTGCCTTTACCCAGTTTGCCTTTAACAAATAGTTTCTCACTGGTAAAACAGGCAGAAGATATTGTTGTATTTAGCTTTGTAGAGAAATTGCACAATATTTACTTCTGTTGATCTGTGGATTGTATAACACAACCCATATGACTGGTTGGGCAAGGATTCAAATGTTCCAAGCTGATGTCTAAACAGCTGTGATGCAACAGTCATTCACAGATTCAAAGTAATTATTTAATGGGGGGAAAACCATGACTGAACCATCATATTTTGACAAAAGAGCTTACATACATTTGGTAGTGACCATGATAAAGTGGCATGCCTTTTTGTGTTGCACATATGATTCACAACAGCCATTTTTTTTTTATTCACTCAGACCAATCTAGCTCATATTCTTTGTGCTATTTATTGTGGTGGAACAAAAGGCTATGCAATTTTTATTTCTCTTCCTCAGTGGGCATTTTTCTAGCTATAATTCTAAGCAATGCAAATTTACAAGGGGTTACAGTTGCTGTTGTGTTTTTAAATATTAACAAATTCTCAGGAAGGGGAGCCAACCAAAATGAACTATTCAACTATCTCTGAAGTAATTTAAGAGCCTAATGAAATTCAAGAAGTGGGAATTAATAATTCAGGAATGTATCCAGCAAATAATATGTTGGAAATGAAACAAGTTGGTTGATCTTAAGACTTATACTAACCTATCATATTCACTCTAGTACATTTTACAAGGCTAGAAAGAGGACAAAGTGGGTGAGAAAAATGTATCCCTCACTGTATTCTTAGAGCATGACAATGAACCATAAAATGGATTATGGCCACACCTGCACATTTGACAATTCTCTAATTTCTGTGGACCTTCCCCACTCATTTCATTTTCAAAATATACACAGTAACATAATCACTCCATTTTTTGGGGGGGGGGAAGCTATGCCACCTTCCAAGAAATGTTATGCCCCCTTGAAATAACATTGTATTCAAGAAATCATACCCCTCCCCTCCCAACTTCTGAATACACAATTCTCCATTTTGGAGCGATTTTTTCCCCAGAAGCAAAAGAAGGAAATCTGGGATAAACATAGGTAATCTTGATGGGCCACCTGGTACCCTTGAACTACACAGTTGTCTCCTCTGCCTTAAAGGAAGGACAAAACTATCAATACGATGTGATAAAAGACGAAGACCCAGCCTCCCATTGAACATCTTTACTCTGTGGGTTGGTAGATTTGGGGGAGATCATTTCAATTTTCTCACAGTGCCTCATCCTTTTTTTCATATTGGCCATGAGGTGTGTGGTGATATCATTTTAGTAACCCAAACTTTTGTGAATTGTAGCTATAAACACTACTAGAGCCAAAGATAATCTCTTGAACCCTCAAGAGAGAGACCTGGAGACAGTGAGATGGAAAATTATGTACAGTAAGTGAAACATGGGGAAAATAAGACTTCATCCCCTTACTTTTTGTTTCCCTTTTCAGTCAGTGACAAAAGCAGAAAGTGTGATGGTATGAATTTGACTGCAGCCTTTAACAACAAATGCTCCATAGCATATTGGGGGGAAAAACCCACACGTTTATATCAATTTGTGCAAATGATCAGAGTGATGGCTATATGCCACATTTTAGAGATTCAGTGCAGCAAGCTCAATTCCTTCCTTTCTGTTCATAAAATTGTGATATAAATTTTCTACTAAAAAAACAAAAGTCTTCAGCATCTCCAGTTTGAGACTGAATGTGTAAATAAGTGGTCCTCATTTAAGATTCCTCTCTGAACATCAACCAAACTAACAATTTTACCTATAAAAAAGATCACCTGATGCAGCCATTGATTTTGTTGTTGCTTCTTTTCTTTTTAAACAAGGTTCTTGTTCTCTAGAGTTCAAAGCAAACCTGCTGTGCTTGGCATAGACACAAGTCAGGGGTTCCACTAATGTACTTTCTTGGATACAAATAAGAAGTAATTCCAGGAGGGAGGTGGGTATTAAGTCTGTCGGCTTTCCTTGTGGCTTGGAGGGCACAGTTAACCCATCAATCATGACTGGCAGCCTAGAGATTCTTCTGTGCATTCCCTAATTAAATAGTGTAACAGCTAGACTGTGAAAGATGTGTTGTGAATCTGAGTACGTTGATGGCAAAGGCAACTGAAACTGTACTGGAATGTATATTTCCTCATAAAGAAAACCTTTAATTTTTTAAAAAGTAATGCTGACTTTTCAGCATTTCAGCCTGGCATCAGCTTCCTTCACTTCTCTGTAGCTGCTGCCAATGAAATATTTTGCAAATCAGTATTTAAATAGCCTCTGGGTACTTCTGTCTTCCACAGGGTTGCTCTCAGGCATTTAAATCATCACCACTAAAAGAAATGTTTTGAATTCTAATCGTGATGCCATAGCATTGTTCTTCTTTTTTAGAAGTATATTTAATTACTGAGGAAAGTGAATTCCTTATATGCCATGATTTCCATTAGCCTTCATTATTAGCACCACAGACTAATGGCTATAAATAACAGGCACATAAAAGCTTTTGAACACAAGAAACCTAATGAACCCATTGTACTTGGGAAAACATGCATTTTCTAAGCAAGTGATGACAGGCTTTTAAAAGGTACATTTAGTGCTAGATTTGTTGTGTTTTTTTAAAAAATTCTTCATTCCACCACCCCTTGGAAATTATGAGACAGTTCCAGAAAAAGGCACTGCTTACTCTGACTTGACAGTCAATGCTGGAAGCAATATAATTGATCTGCTTGGAAACATATTTAATTTGGTTCCTGAAATTTGGAGGCTACAAAGATAAGCTTGAATAAGAGAACTGTGGGTTTTTAATTCTTTTAAGTTTTATAATTAAAAACAGAAAAACTCAAAATAAAACTTTAATGTAGAAATTGGACAGGAGGTAGAGTATACTAAAGAATTTAAAATAAATATATGTAGGTAGTGTTGAACTTATGTTCATACTTATGAAAGAGGTAAACGTTGGTTATTTTGTATGTTAATATACACTGTCATAATTTGTATTTACAAAACAGAGATGCAAATTAGAATATAATTATATTTTGATTTTCACACTTCTCTAGATTTTCTGATTTGTTTTTCATTTTAAAGTCTGCATGGATGCATACACACTTCTGTTCACTTGAGGAAACTGTATACAAAAAATCATATGTTGAACCAAGTGTTTGCAAAGCAATGTGTGTATTAGGGGTAGCTTTATAGCAATTCAGAATGCTTATGTCTGTATGAAAAAAAAGTGAACTCTTGTGTTGATTTTGGTAAATGGGACAGACAAACCTTTTTCATGAAGAAAATGTGAATGCTAAACAAAGAGGAACAGACAGAATCACCCATCCATATTGTGGAGCCACCTCTTTTTGAGTCTTTTCTTTCTTTCTTCTACAATTCTCAGGTACTGAGGGAGGAAGGAGTCAGTTCCTGCTTCATAAACTGCATCTCCACTGCAGATTTAATGCAGTTTGATACCGCTTTAACTGCCATGGCTCAATGCTATGGAGTTATGAGATTCGTAGTTTTGTGAGATATTTAGCCATCTCTGTCAGAGAGTTTTGGTGCCACAAGAAATTACAAATCCAAGGATTCCATAAGATGCAATTGAAACTATGTCTGTTTGTCATAGCATGTGATTATCTCTACCTATGAATCCTGCATTATTTCTTTTTTTTCTTCTTCTTCCTCTTCTTCTTCTTCTCCTTCTTCTTCTTGGTGGTAACTAGAAGAGAAACAAGTAGCATTGCAACTTTGGTTGCTTAGTCATGGAAATCTGAGGAAACTGATTAAATGGATTAAACTTGAGGGAATGTGGATCCCCCTTAATTTCTAATTTGATCCTAAGTCATAACCAGCAGGAAAAACACATTTATGAGCAACAGCCCACACATGTAGCTGTCGAACACAGCAAGTGGGACATTCAAGATAAATATTACACCATATCCTGACACTCCTGTGCAATTCATGAACATTAGGGTTGTATATCATTGGCAGTATGTAGATTGGCATGGGAATACTGTATGTGCAGTAGAGAGGGCACATCTCATTTTTTCTGAGTCCCAATGGATGTCAAGAACAATGAAACAGCCATAGCTTTGGAATACCCCCTCCCCAGCTAAACTGTGATTTTCCAAAAATAATGCAGCTTCTCCTGAAACCTTTGCAGCCTTCTTTGAAAAGTATGCAGGGGGAGGAGGTAATGAAGAAGCAACAATGTGGCATAACAAAAATGTTCCATACATAAAAAAGAAAATTCTGCAAAACCCTGCAATCCTGCCCCTCTCCAAAAAAATAGGCACATGGTTTTTGTTATGCAATTTTTTTTGTTAAACTTTTTTGTTGTGTCAGATTTTTGTTGTGTAAACTTGCAGTTTTCTATCAACAGCAAAACAAACAAACAAACAAAAACAACTGCGAATGTATGGTTTTTATTGCAATGCTGCACAAACTCTTCCACAGGACTCAACAAATGTGCAGTTTATGTTCTGTCAGGAATAACAAAAAGTTCCTACAATTTGTTGGCACCTTCAACATGTCCTTTCATTTTCTGAGTAAGATTCCTAGGCATTAATAATTTGATTTCAATAATGGGTTGAACTGGGTTGTGGTGCTCATCTCTGTTACTAAGCCAAAGAGCCAGAGTTGTCAGAGACTACTCTGATCATGTGGCCAGCATGGTTGCACAGAACACTGTTTACCTTCCCACCAAAGTGGTACCTATTTATCTACTTGCATTTGCTTGCTTTCGACTGCTAGGTTTACAGGAGCTCACCGCATCATGCAGCACCCAGGCCTCGAACTGCCAACCTGCCACAGAGTCAGCGTCTTAACCACTTGAGCCACTGTGCTCATGTTTAAAGTTAAAAATAAGGTTTGGTGAATTGGATGATTAGAATTTGTTAAGATGGGTGCCTTCCCCACTTCACTTTTGGGAAAACAGGACACCCTAAATCTTTAGAAAAATAAATATATAAATAGAAATAAATGCATCATATGGCTTTGTTGTCAGGTGGTCTAATATGAAGGATTTCTTTTGAAAGACAGCAGAGAAGGGGAGAGACAGATCTTTATGGAGCAAAAGAGCTGGGTTTGTAATAAAAGAATGGAAAATGGAAAATAAGATAGTGATTCTTGAAATAGAATGGGAGTGGAAATAGAGACTATTTGCAAGGCAGGAGACTAAGGCTCTCAGGCAGACAGTGTATGTTCTCGTATAATATTATCTGTGGTGAGCTGCAGTGAATTTCTTTGCAATTCTTTAGTGTTTTACTCACACAATGCTAAACTCCAATTTCCTTCTTTCTTGAATTCTCTCTTTCTTTCTCTCCCCATCCACCCTTCTCACTCTGCCTTTTAGCCAAGCTCCTTCCTCAGTGCTTCTAGCCACACATTTTGTGAGGATTGGAGCTTGGAGAAAAATAATAATAAAGCAATCAGAATTCATGTCCCTCTATTCCCAACTACTATGTTTTTTTTTTTAAAAAAAACAAAAACAAAACAAAACAAAACACCCTGAAACAAATTTTCTGAGTAACTCCTACCATCATTTAAGTGACACTTTGTTCCAGATGAGTAGAATAGAACACCTATTGTTAATATACTAATTTTTTTCCAGATGATCCAACAGAAAAATTCTTATGTCTTCCTTTTCACACTTAAGACAGTTAAGTTTCTTAAGGGCCAGGATTCAGCCATTTAAAATCCATGACTGCAAAAATGGTTCATGATTTTATTTCATTAAGAGATTTTAAACAAATAAGGTTGGAATCAAGTGACTTTAAAAAGGACCAAAAGAGCTATACAGTGGTACCTCTACTTACGAAATTAATTCGTTCCAACAGCCA
>CM034706.1:103277061-103289296 GCA_020142125.1 Phrynosoma platyrhinos
AAGCAGTCTTCTGATCTCTGCTACATCTACATTTACATCACACAAATCTGATCTTCCATCAATTTTGGTATACCTTGTCTATCTAGGTATTTTTGTATCTTCTCTTTGGCCTTTATTATAACTTCTGTATTGATGTACAATATTTCATAATATTCTCTGAAAGCTTTCTTAATACTTTGTTGATCTGTTTAGGCCTTTCCATCTGTTCTTATTTCTGTAATTATTTTTTAATCTTCTCTTTCCTGATCATATTAGCCAAGACTCTGCTGGGCTTATTTACCAGTTCAAAGTGTTTTTGTTTTATATCCTGTAACTTCTTTTCCATCTCTTTCATTGTTGTTCTTTTTTTTTTTTAATTCGTGCTCTAATATTTGTATTTCTGCTTTTAGGTTTTTATCTCCTCCATTTTTAAATTCCTGCTCTTTAATTTTTAATTCTCTTAATATCCTGTTTTCTTCTTCTTTGTCTTTTTTTATTCTTTGTCTTTATTTTATCAATAATCCTCTGACTACCGCCTTGCCAGCTTCTCTTCCATTGTGTTTTCTTTAAAGTAGAGTTCTAATTCTTTTTTTCAAATTTTTAACAATATTTTCTTTTCTTTTTTTTTTAACAAATGTTCTTTAAGTCTCCAGGAATACTCAATCTTTTTTTTCTTTTATCTCCAACCTAATTGGGTAATGATCTGAAAATTTTAGATAAAATTTCCGTTCTTTGGATTTTTGGTAGAATTGTTTTTGTTGCTGTGAACATATCAATTCTTGATCTGGATTCATGCACTTCTGAAACAAAGGTAAATCCCTTAGATTGTCTTTATTTTGCTCTCCATACATCTGACATGGAGAATTCTTCCATTAGTCTGACAAAAAGAATTGGGGAATTTACCTTGATTTTCTTGAACTGATTTTTTTTTATTATTTCTGATATTATATCACATTTAGGTTCAATCACAGCATTAAAGTCACCCATCATTAATATATTGTGTTTTTCTGCCCAATTTTCTTAATTCTTTTGTGAATTGATCAAAAAAATTGTTTCTTCCTTCCAGAGGTGCATAGATTTTTACTGCAAGTACAAGTTTCTTTTGATTTTATTTCCACTGCAATGTAGGATCCATTATTATCTTTGAATACCTCTTTTGAGGAATATTTTTTTATTTACAAACAATGCTATACCTTTCCTTTTTTTATCAATTGCTGTTACATAATAATTCCCTAATTTGGGGTTTCTCATATTTGATATTTGATCTCTCTCTCTCTCTCTAATTCTTGTTTCTTGTATGCATATGATGTCACTTTTACTCTTTTCTAAGTAATGGAACACCACATTTCTTTTGTATTTTGAATTCATTCCTTTGGTATTACACAATAAAGTTTTGATTGCCACGTATCACTAACAATGTTTTTATTTTTATTTTTTGTAATGGATCTTTACTTTTGTTTTTGTCATTTTTGTTGTTCTACCCCTTCTATGGTTTATTTAATTTCTTTACAACTTTTTATTTCTATATATTTTTGCCTTTTTTCAGTTGGTATTCTTTACTTCTTTACTTCTTTAGTGTTTTTCCATGTAGTTGTTATTCTCCTTGGTGTCTCTTTTCTCCTCCCCTCCTCCTCCCCCTCCTCCCCCCCTCCTCCTCCTCCTTTTCCTCTCCTCTCTTTCACTCATACTTAGGGCCTTTGCAGATTGCCAGAAATAGTGCAAATTGAGTCCACTTTAAGGGTTAGGGTTAGTGCTAGGGAATCATGGAATTTTTTTTTCTAAGACATTGAGCCTTCTCTGTCAGAGAGCTCTGGTGCCACAATAAAATGCAGTTCCCATGATTCCCTAACCCTAACCCTAACCCTTAAAGTGGACTCAATTTGCACTATTTCTAGCAGTCTGCAAAGGCCCTTAGGCTTCCCTTTTCTGATTCCTCATCTGATTCTGCTCTTCTTGTTTCTTTCTCTTTTTCTTATTGATGGTTCTTCTTCCATTTCTTTTTGCTTTGTTTTGGATTTCCTCTTTCTCATTCTTCTGTTTACTTCTCAATCATGTCATCAGTTGAGGTTATTCTTGGTTTTCCCTCTCTTTTCTGTTCAGTTTCCTTTCCATCTCTTTTGCTTTCTCCAAGGTGTCTATCTTGAATCTTGTCTGTCTTCACACAAAAGATAATCCTTCAATCTTTTCCCATCTATAATCAATTTTCTTTTTCTTTCAGACCTGTGTCAATTATTTATATTTGTGATCCTCTAACACTATCGAAGGTACAATATCTTTAAATATTTTGACTTTGTTGTTTTTGATCCATAATTTAAAATTGTAGATTTTCTGAATTATCAGGTCTCTGATTCTTGTTCTAATTAGGCTCAAAACAATATCCGCAGGAGCTTTACTTTCCCTTGCATATAAAGAATTCATGTTAAATATCTTATCTATTTCAGTTTACATTTTTTCCTTCATAATTCCTTTATAATCTGCCATTCCTTTTGTTAATCTGTTGTATAGATCATCATAAGAAGGTTCCGGTAGCCCTCTGATTTTTATCTCTCTTTCTCTGTATCTTAGCTCATTTGCCAGTTCTGTTTTTTTTTTTAAATGAGTCCTGTATTTGAATTGGGTTTTTTTTTTTTGTTATCTTTTCCAAGTATATTGTCTTATCTTTTAACTCTTCTACTTCTTTCTGTGTATTTAGAAGATCTGTTGATATTTTTTTCTATTTTCTTTCCAAAAGTGTTGAGTTCTTTTTTAGATCTTTCCTCATTTCAGTACTTGTTTCTTTTATTTCTCTCAGTCCTTGCCTAGGTTTTTTTAGTTCATCCTTCAGTTTTTATCTTACCTCCTCCATTTCCAGTCTCATTTTTCTTATCTCTTCTAACAAAATCATATTATGGTCTGTTATTCTTATTACCTTCTCTGTGGAATCCCTTCTTTTGGTTGCTACCTGTATCTGAGATTGTATCAGACTCTTTTTTCCAGATGCCATTATGTACAAATTAAATATTTTATGCAAATTAATGATTAAGAAATCACTTAGTTTACATCAAATGTGTATGAATTAATTTCTTAACATAGAAATACATCAGTTGCTTAGTTCATGAACATTGAATAAGTTCTGTCTCATTAAATTAACTGTATATTGCAACTCATTAATTATCTTATACAATTTTTACTATTATCTGATAAGTATTTATACTTCTATATTCCTGATATTTCCAAATTTATCTAAATCAATTCAACAAATTCATCTATTTCAATTGAATAAATTCAATAAATTCCATAAATTTTGATTCCATTCATTAAATTCAATAAATCTTCAATTCAATTCAATACATTAAGTACATCTATAGTTTGCACACATAAATACAGTTTACATTATCTTTCTGTCCCCCTTAGTTGAGATTGCAAATTTCTGATATGCAGTCCCCTTTTATGAAACTCTGATCAAGTGTACCAAATCAAGTATTCTAATCAAATATATCAAGATATCACTCAGTTCATATGTGATACATATATGATTCAATTTACAGTCATTAATTTTCAACAAACCTATATTAATGTATTTGTTTGTTTTCCCCTTAATTAGTCTGGTTATTCACTAAGTTCATCAGTATAAGTATTACTTGTAGTAAGATGGCCTTTTCCTTTGTTTATCTTCTTCTTCTGAGACTCTTCCTTCTTATTTAAAGAGTGATTGTGTCCAATCTTTTTTTATTTTATTCAGAGTCAATTATTGAAATTCCATGTGTTTCCTACTCTTCCCATCCACTGTTATCTTTCCCCTTTTAGTTAAAACTGCTTTATGTCCTTATCTGGGTCTATTATAGTCTTAGTAGTTCATAGTAGTAGTACAACCCTTTATTATTACTGTTGTTTTCTCCAGCCACTCCTACCTTTTCCCGGACACACTCCTTGTCACTTTGTATCCATTTTCCCAGGTTTCAAGCTCTCTGTCCAGTTGTGTCCTCTTTCTCTCTCTCTATTTTCCTTTGTTTCTGAGTGTTGCCCCACTGTTCTGTACTTTTCTTTTGGCTTCAGCCACTCTCCAAGTGCCAATTGGCTGGCTTTTTGCCCTTTGTCCTTTCCTTCAAGTCTTCTCTGCTTTTCCTGTCATAGGTTTTCTGTTTTTACTTCCAGTCTTAGTCTTTTCCTACCGTGTCTTTCCTTGCTTTCTTTTTATATTCTGATCCATGCTCTTCTTGTCAGGCTTTTCCTAGCTTCACTCCTGTTCCAACTCCTTTACTGCCTCTTTACTTTGGCTACATAGCTGAATGGCCTCTTTACTACAGTATTCCAACAATTCCAGGTGGCTTTTTTTGTTTCCTTGTATACTGAAGTCCATTAATTTGAAAAAGCAAATGGTAAGTTTTTCTTCAAACTGCTTTTACTCTTTTTATTATTAATGTTTTAACTGTATGTTAGTTTTTAAAAAGGGTGTGTGCATTGCTAATGTCTCCCATTGGAGACTACATTGAACTGAATCCAGACAGAAAGGAGGTACTTACAGTAGCAGCCCCGAACCCAGGTATTGGGATATAGCCTCCAGTCCTAGATGGGATCACGCTCTCCTCAAAGGACTATGTTCACAGTCTGGGGGTGCTCCTTGATCCATTGCTCCAGATGACAAATCAGGTAAATGTGACGGTCAAGAGTGCCTGCTATCAGCTTTGGCTGATACGCCAGCTGCACCATTTCCTGGAAGTTAGGGGTCTTGAAACTGTGGTGCAAGCACTGGTAACCTCTTGTCTCAATTTCTGTAGTGCACTCTACATGGAGCTGCCCTTGTGTTTAGTTTAAAAACTTCAATTAGTACAGAACATGGCAGCCAGGCTGGTCTCAGGTAAAACCAGGAGAGACCATATTACACCTATCTTAAGATCACTCCACTGACTGCCCATCAGTTTCCAGGTTCAGTACAAGGTGTTGGTTATCACCTTTAAAGCCCTAAATGGCTTGGGTCCAACCTATCTTTGGGAATGTCTCCTTCTGTATAATCCATCCCACACACTCAGGTCCTCTGGGAGAAATTTGTTGCAACCAATAACAACTAGATTGTCTGCAACCCAGAGGACCTTTTGTGCAACTGCTTCCAGATTATGAAATGGTCTCCCAGATGAAGTCCATCACCATACCACCTTAAACACTTTACAAAAACTGTTAAAACAGATCTCTTCCAGCAGGCATTTCCTGAATAGATAACCAGCCACCAAATAAGTTGAACCTGTTATTCCCTGATTTCTACAACAGCCATTGTCGATTTGTTATTATTTTAAGATATGTTTTAATCTGTTATTATTTTAAGATATGTTTTAATACTGCTTAATTGTATTGGGGGGAGGGTATTGGGATATGCGATTGTGTATTTTATCGTGTAAGCCGCCCCAGTTGTGTGCACAAGGGCAGGATATAAATAATAATAATAAGAAGAAGAAGAAGAAGAAGAAGAAGGCAGCTCTTTAGTCCCATTAGCTTCTCCTTGTAGCTGATTTGTAGATATTTCTTTGGTCCACGATAGAGACTTAGTCCAGACCCCCGCCAAGCTTCTAGTTCCCTCTCTTACTGGAGGGGGATTTGAAATGAAGATATTTATTTTTATCATCTCAAAGACCCATTAATACAGTTTTAGGTTCAGAGCTCCTCTCCGCTTCAACCTCTCACAATAATAATAATAATAATAATAATAATAATAATAGTTTTTATTTATAGCCCACCTCTCCCTGTGGATCGAGGTGGGTTACAACAAATAGGAATAACAATAAAATACAATATACAATTAAAAGTTTTCTAAATAATCCCTTACCCCAACCCCCTCCCAATCATAAAAAGAAAAAGAAGCAAACTAAAAACAATAACAATATAAAATGAATAGCAATATAAAATACTAATTAAAAGCAGAAGAAATAACAAATTAGCTAAAATTAGAGGTAGTTAGAGGCAAGACATTTATCTTTTTTGAGGTAGATGGGGGATATCAATATAAGTGGAGCAGAGGCTAATCTGGAAAGGCCTGCCAGAAGACATCCATTTTAACAGCCTTTTTAAAGGCTTCTAGAGTGGTAATGTGATGGATCTCCTCCAGCAGGCCATTCCATAACCCAGGAGTGGCAGATGAAAAGGCCCTCTGGGTTACTGCAGCCAATCTGTTCTTCTTAGGGCCTCGGCAGATGGCTTAAAAAGCCGTCCTGGAGGCAGGGAAGAGGAGGGGCAGCCTCACGCTCGGCGCCCCTTCCTCCTCCCAAGGTTGCCCTCGGAGCCGCCGGCCCTCAACATGACCAGCGCTCTGAGGGCAACGTCCCGCCGCAGTGTCCAGACACGCTGCGGTGGAAAAGTCAGTGAAAGTGTGCCGCAAACTTTTGCGGCGCACTTTCACTAACTTGTGAAAGGAGCGCTATTTTAACACTACTTTCAGGGACGGGGAAGGTGTGCCACAGGATCGAGACATGGGGATGCCTCGGTTCCGCAACACACCTTCCCAGGGCGGCCCCGTGCCGCCAGTCTGCTTCCCCCCTTAGACTGCAGTAAATTCTTCCCAGAAGACCTAAGTGTGGAGTGGATTATAGGGAATCATCACAATGTCATAATCACTGGAAGTCTCATAAACCAGGGTTTTCATATGTGCGGCAAGCTCCTGTTTTTGAAAAGCTACTGGATAAGCACAGCTGAAATCTGGGTTGCATATGGGTTGGACTTGCCTGGCCATGGCTGCATACAATAAAACCCACTTTTAAAATTAAATGTGACTGTATCCCATCAGGGATAAATTGCTTTAAATAAAATGTGATAATCCCACCAGGGTTAATTCACTTTAAATACAATACAATAATCACCTTAATATATGCAAAATAAAACCAGAAGGCTTTACAAAAAAATGCAGTAACTTACATGTTCATAGTACTATCAGCATGAAAATGGCAGATTTATGAGCTTAGGAGATAGCTGAAACCCCTCTCTTCCACCACCCCAGGAGAGTTCTCCCAGAAAGTCCATACATGCCCGGATGATTCCAAATCAAGGCAGAGGGAGTTGACCCACTGTTTATTTTGGACATTTGGACTGTTACTAAAAGCACTCAGTTGTCCCTGAGATTTATTACCAATTCTGTCTTTATCTCTAAAAACAAGATAAATACGAGCTGTGAACAAATCTAGTAACAGTTTCTGCATCAAGAATGACTATGTAGTATTGTAGCAACCAGTTTCACTAGCAAAGCAGAGTACTTTCACAACCAGAAAATGAACTTGTGTCTCCAATTATGTCTACTAGAATGTATGTGAACACTAAACATCAACTCTTCCCCTAGCTAATAATGAAAGTATCTTAGCTCCCTGATTTTGTTCCAGTGATTTATAACAAATGTAACTACAGTAACCACGAACAATTTGATTTTGTCACATTTGTCTAATAAATAGCCCATCAGCAACCAGCAAATTGAAAAAAGCACACTGGCAAAGCTCACTGTGATGACATGTTTAGACAGGATTTTTCATTCTTCCTCAAATTATGACACCATTAATGTTACGCACCAATCAATGATGATGATAACTCAGTGAGATACCATAAGTAAGGGGGGGGATGCAGATGGGTGGCCGCCCTGGGAAGTGGCAGATTGGGGCCGAGGCTGCCCCACACCTCGGCTCCGATCCTACCTTTCGCTGCCTGGGAAAGGAGCGCTAGAATAGCGCTCCTTCCACAAGCTGCGAAAGGGGCACCCGAGGGTCACCATGCGGCTCTTCTGCGCCTCTTCCGGCTCAGCGTGTCTGGACATTGAGCCGGAAGGACATCATCGGAGCGCCCATCATGTGGAAGGGTGGGCGCTCCAATGACATCCTCAAGAAGGGAATGGGGCACCCAGCGTCTGGCTGCCCCTCACCTTCCTTGGCATGAAGATGGCGCAAAGCACCATCTGCAAAGCCCCTTAGTGTATAACATCTGGAGAGACTAGCTTTAATCACATGATATTATGCTATAGCAGGAGGGCAAATCAAAATTTTAAATGAAGTATTATTGGTTTAGGTAGGTTCTGGACTGCTACATGTATGTTATAGAGAACGGACATGAATCTTACTAGTCATGCTGCATGCATGGAGTGGTAAGCCTATATACTGGATCTAAATGTCTGCAGGACGAAGAAAACATATAAAGAATGTGGCACATATTTAGTTATATAAGCGGAATCATTTAGAAATGTAGGGAGCTTGTGTGGCATAGTGGCTTGAGTGCAAACTCTGGAGACCTGAGTTTGATTCCCTGCTTCATCATGGAACCCACTGGGCAAATTACATGCTCTCAGCCTCAGGGGAAGTCAAAGGCAATCCTTCTAAACAAATCTTACCAAGAAAACCTAATAGGTTTGCCTTAGAGTCACCATATGTTGGGAAAAACTTGAAGGCATGCAACAACACATATCTGTATGAATGGGTTAATAATGAAGCAGCTAGATCTGGGGAAAAAACACCTTGTGTTTATGTTTGTGTATATGTTCACTTGTGTACTTTTTTTTCATGGAGTAGAAGAAAAGGAATAACATGTCACATTTGAAATGATAGAAACCAGATGTCTTATGAACGCTTTGCTGTTGTAGCTCTTTCATCTCTAAGGCTTTCATCTTAATAGCTGAATTAAAATATATTCATGTCAGGATTAATAGACAATCTTTATAATCTTTATTTTTTATTTTATTTTTTCATAAAATTAAAAATAGTATTGTGTTAAAAACACCACCACTGTCCCTTGTTCCTAACCTCAGAACCACTAGCCTAAATTCCATAAATCTGAAAACTACCACAAACAGCTATCTCTTTATATCCAAAATGGTTTATATGTATGTATATTGGTATATGTATGCTCTTTATTGTGTGTCTTTAAGTCATTTCTGACTTATGGTGGCCCTAAGGCAAAACTTTAATGGGGCTTTCTGAGGCTAAGAGTATGTGACTCACCCAAATGGTTTTCTATGGCTGAGCAGAGAATTGAACCCTGATCTCCAGAGTCATAGTCAAATACTCAAACCACTACACCACTCTCTCTCTCTCTCTCTCTCTCAATCTCTCTCTGTTCACCTTTGTCCCAGAACTGGGAAGTAAAATAGCTGACACCAAAATCAAAACAGCTAAACCCATGCATAGGTTTACCCACTCACACACACACATACACAAAAGCAAAAGGCTAGGATGCAACATAATGTTAAAACACACTTGAATTAAAGACAGTTTTAAAGCACATACTTTTTTTTAAAAAAAGAAATAATTAGCCATTCCCTCTACAGCCAGTTGTTGACTGCTGATGGAAGGACATTATGAGGAGCCAATCTAACTTCCCTTGGAAACTGGAGATCCTAGAATCTGGAAACAGTTACTCAGAAGATCCTTTCTTGTGTCTCCATCAGATTTGCGTATAAAGGTAGAAAGATCTCAGAGTGTAGATTGTTTTCTATGGGGAAATGCAGTCCATCAAGTAGCTTGGACTCAAAATGTGTAGGGCTTTATAGATCATAACAAGCACCTCAAAAACATTGTTGTTTCTCTCCAACCTCTAAACACCACTTTGAATAGGACAGAGCCTCACTTAAATCAAAGGTTGTTCTAGTCTTGTACATTTTCTTGGTTTCAACATTGGCTGACCATGCAATGCTGAGAAGCTTTACTGCAGCATAGAGTTTACCTCCCTCAGTACACTGGCTGTGAAATTGGAAGTTCTGTTTAGCTTTTGTGGTGAATTGCAATTGATGGAACCTATTATGCATGAATTTACCATATCTCATATGTTCAAATTGCCTAGGTAAGGCTAAAATGATCAGGAACTAAACCTCAACAGAAAACAGTGAAATTACCACACCATATTGGGGTTCAGAGAACAAAAGAAAAATAAATGAATACACAAATTTAACAAAATGAAAATCCAAATACAAAGAAAATCATAATAGAATTACAAGTGTACCATGGATGAATATAATAAAAGCAACAGTAGAAATGTAAACAACAACAACGGAGTCATCTTCTGACAATGGAGAACCTGGAAACTTACCATGTACCAGCGGTCAGTGATTCATGGACTGGCATCATCCAGAGGTCACCACTTTGAATAGGACTGGTGTAGAGTATATTTTGTCATAGTGAATGAGGAATAGGAAAATAATGGTAATGAGAAAGTAATTACAATATCTAGAAAAATGGGGCAAGGCAGGGGATATTGGGAACATTTGTAGGTCTTCCTGATTTCCACCCCTGGTTTAAACAGTAATGAGAATACAGCTTATGTGTGAAACACTTGCATTTTTGTGCTTCCCATTTTCAGAAATCTTTCTGTCTTTTTTGCCAGGCAGTTTTCCCTTCTCTGTTGGCTTCTGGCACCCTAAAATATTTCACATATTAGATTTTTTTCATTGTTAATGATTGCAGTCAGATGTTGGAGGAAACACATCCATCAAGCACAGGCTGTTTAGTTTAGAACTACTGAAGTGTGGTTCACAACCTTAGACTGTGCTTCAGTAACCTGATATTATTATTATTATTATTATTATTATTATTATTATTATTATTATTATTATTATTATTTAAGCAGTGTGTGTCGGGGGGGGAACAATCCTCCACTATTCGATGTAAAACACAACATTATCTTAGCTGATCTCTTGCAATTTCCTTCTAGGAAACAAGCCACGATAAATAAAATAGACTTTCTTTATAGAGAGCCACAGAATAGGGAAACAGTGTTATATGTTGTACAATATTAGGACAAATAAAATTTAAAATCCAGGAATAAGACTTGTGAGAGAAGAATTATTGTATTTGTGGAAACTGTCATCAGTAAGTAGTATCATCAGATTGCATTGATTTATTCAAGCATGTTTAAACCACCATTTATCTTTAGCAGCAGAATATGCAATCATAATCACAACAATCAAAACAGAAAACATGTTCTCTCCTTCTCATTCATTAAAACATTCATAGATCAAATTAAATAAAACAGATCCTTATTCTTTCCTATGTACTAGTTTGAAAGGACTCAATCTCACAATAGATCTGAACATGATTATATCAAATGTGCCATACAAAGAGGCAGGCTGTGTACTACAATGTAAAAAAAGAAAAAGAAAAAGAAAAATAGTTATCCCAGCTGATCAAATAATAGTCCATGAGCTTTGGAGAAACTTCAAGGTCAGGTTTGTTCACTGATTGGCCTCCATTTTTAAAATACAAAGACTTTCACTCAATAGCCTCTTTCCGCACTGTAACCAAGATGAAGTATGTGTAACTGCAATAAATCTATATTCTTCTCCTATTTATCCATTCCTTTGTTTCTTTAGCATTCCGACTGTGTCTTCTTATTTCAAATTTTACAGTATAAGCCCCTTGGGACAGTGATCTTTCCTCAGTGAAACCTGATGGCTCCATTGTCAAAGGGGCGGAGAATGTGCTCCTGGTTTCACTCTGAACTTTTAGTTATTCAGTGTGGCTTCATTGCCACACTGAGAGCAGAGCACTAGCCTCCACTGCCTGTCCTCTCACTTTTTTTGGTAAATATTATGTGCTATTGATGATGCTAGATCATCCTACGAATCACCAGAAAATATGCTGTTGTTGTGCACAAACTTTACCTGACTTCCCTTCTGCTTTTTCTTCACTCACACCCTCACCTTCACAGGGTCTGGATCTAGTCTTCTGTCCATTGGTAGTAAGATAGTAATTTGAAGCTGGAGATAGTTATGAACAGTGCTGATAGGTTGGCTTCTAAGGATGTATTCAAAATTCCCCTTCCCTTTCAATAAATGAAACAGTGAATGCATGGACATTCAGTAAGCTGTTTTAATTTCAAACCAAATCAGGAAAATAAGATAAATAGAGCCGCCTGGCTCACCGGGATTGATCCGTTGCTGCTGCGGGGGAGAAACCTCAGAAGAAGCAGGGCTAGAAGGGTAGGGTACTTCCTCCCAGAGGGCACCTGGGGGTGGAAGTGCCTTCCAATTGGGGGGCATCATGGGCAGGCAGCACTCATGATCGATGCAGGGGGCAGGAGGGGTGGAAACCCCCTCCTGGCTTCTGATTGGTTGTTCGGCCTATTTAAGACCATGCGGCATCCAAGGATGGCACAATTCTAGCTTGGCTCTTCAAGAGAGGATGAGCCAAGCAGAAAACAATTAAGGCAGCCAGCTGAGTGAGGACAAGGGACAGTAGAGGTGGCCTGTGGTGGCACCTACAGCCATAGGGGGCTGGCCAGGTGGCTTGGCAGCAGCAGCAACAGCCTGGCCAACCTCATTGCAGTG
>CM034706.1:103327522-103342811 GCA_020142125.1 Phrynosoma platyrhinos
GCCATAACACTAGCAAATGTCAGTTACTAAGTAAAGGAATAGTTCTTTGATGAGATCTCACATACAAAGGTGAGATATGTGGATTATTCAAGCATCAACACCTTCAAAAATTTATATCTTCTATATAGAGTGTGAATATTACTTGAAGATATACAACTTCAGGAAGTCATTACTTAATTATGAGAACAATCATTTTCAAAATTATGGGAAATTTCTATTTTATTTTATTTTTTGCCAAAGGGGAAAAAAAGTCTGGCATACACTGAAAATTTGATGAGATTAATCACATGTTAGTTCAGTTATATGACAATATGGGACAATTGGGTAAAAATACATTTAAATAAGAGATCTTATTCTTAATCCATTATTTAAAGGACTGCAAACAATTTAAGTATAGAAGTATATAGTAAAGATGGGAAAATCCATCTTTGGCTGATCTGTACTATACACATGAATACCTGTAAGTTCATCACGTGTCCATATGAATCTACACATTTTGTTTGAAGCCTACATGAAAGTTGGATTCTTATATATATTTAAATATGTATTTTAAATGTATTCTCTCTCAAGAGATGCTCAAAAGACAAAACTCTCTTTCCCAAAATACATATAAACAAACATATTTTGTTGTATTGTCTGAGGCCAGTGCTCAGTTAGAATATTCAGGGACTCCAACATTTGATGGGAAACTATTCCAATCTGCCCATTAGTCTAGGAGGAACAGATTGGGCCAGTTCATTTCAGCATTTGCAAAGTTCAAATCCCTCAAGCATTCCAATTTGGACATCAAGCCAATTTCATCCCTCTGAAGTCAATTAAACTATAGATCAAAGAGAAGAGTTGCTTGTTTTTTATTTTCTACAAGTCTGTTTTGCAGAAATCTCTCTTTGTGTTTTAAAGCTTTGTAAATAATATCCTTTGTTGTTGCTTTTCTTCAAAGCTTATATGGAGGTAGCCATAGAGCAATACCTCATCAAAACTGGTTGGAATCCCCAGCTTACATACCATACTTTTTATACCTAGAAAACATTGTGACGTGCCAAATGCTTTTTTAAAATCCAGTTGGTTGTTTTCTAATCCACATGTGCTCATTTAAATCCAACAAACAGATTTGAATTAACAGAAGGATGTGCAGTGGGGGTGGAAAATCAGCAAGATATCAAGAAACCAGGCTGTCTGTATTCTTATTTCTCTATTTCAGTGTGGCAAATTACTTGGGTAGCACAGTAGTGGAAAAAAAGGGATGTGAGGACCACTCAATTAAAGGTCAGTCCTGCTAAGCCAAGCAAAAGGCCTCTGGTACCCCACCACCATTATTAATAAAGAACCAGCATGTCTTGAAGTCAGTTTAAAGGTTAAATGGGATTGGACAGAAATATAAATAAACTGAAGAATTGCTAAACAGAAAAGGACTTGTGACTGAAAATAAGGTAGCAGCAAGTAAATAAAACATGGGACTCTAGTGATGCCTGTAGTGGTTTTGTCAAGAAGGTCAGGAGGCAAAATTTTATTTTTAGAATGTTTCCAGAGTATGAACAAGAAGGTCACCAAACGGTTTGTATAACTGCATGTATCTGCCCATAAAGATGTAAAAACATTTCACTAAGTGGATGTGTGCCAGTACCAACTTTTCTTTCCAGGATCCTTTACCAGGTTCTTCTTTCCACATCGTCCTCCTTCATGTCTCTATCCGTTTGGGATGCTTTGTAGGATGAACCAATCTGTCTATTTGTAGGTGATGTCTGTTTTCATGTTTCCTTTCCTCTATTCTTTCCTCTTACCATACTAACCTATTTTTCTCTTTACAAAACAAAACCTACATGATAGTTTTAATCAGTATTTTCCTGCAGATTTTTTTAAAATTAACATAAGGCCTAAGCAGACTGACAGATATAGTGCACATTAAATTGAGGCACTGCCCTGGCTCAGTACTAGGGAGTCATGGGAATTGTGTTTTTTGCTGAGATATTGAGCCTTCTCTGTCAGAGAGCTCTGGTGCCACAATAAATTACAGTTCCCATGATTCCCTAGCACTGAGCCAGGGCAGTGCCTCAATTTAATGTGCACTATTTCTGGCAGTCTGCTTAGGCCCATAGTTTTATTTTTTGGTCCACACTGTGAGGAGTTCCATTATCTTATCATTCCATTAAGCTATTCATCAGGAAGGCTGGGAAGAGTACTGGATGGCTTTGACCAATGCAGTATAAAGATCTACTTAACCTCTAACCAATGCAGCTGAAGCTGCAACACCATCCGGTCACAATATGTGTTGTTTGTTGTCTTTGCCTTTATGCTACCCCATGTCAACAGCTGCTAGGTGTATATTCTATATGTTGTTGTTGTTATGGCTTCACATTGTTTCTGACTTGTGGTGACCCTAAGGGGAACCTGTCACAGGATTTTCTGGGACTACTTGAAAATGTACATCGAATTTACATTGAACTCTTCTAAGCAGAACTGCATAGGATTGCACTAAGTGAAATTGACATTTTAATAGCATTTACTATTGAATAGGCAATGTTAATTTGTGCAATAAATGGAGTTGGGAGGGAGGGGAAAGCAAAAAAATAATAATAATGTTTTGATTTAGGAATAACTCCCTGGAAATTAGAATATGTTAGACGCCAAACCCAGATAAATGTACTCTTTCATCCTCAAAAACTAACCATCATCCTCTGGGAAAAAAGAATTTAGAACTCTCATTTGATGTGGGTATTCAAGGAAATATGCTTAGCATCATTGTTCAAGAGCCCACATAGTTAACTCTGCCAAGAAAATGGAGGACACTATCTTGATCTGGAGCCATCTTGGTCAAGAATCTGAAGCTCACTTCTATCTCTTGCAGTTACAGTGCCTCTCTCTCTCTCCCTCTCTTAATTTCCCTCTTATAGTTGGATTCATAGAATCATAGAATCATAGAGCTGGAAGAGATCACAAGGGCCATCTAGTCCAACCCCCTGCCATGCAGGAAATTACAGCTTCCCTGACAGATGGCCATCCAACTTTGTTCAGATATCCAAGGAAGGAGACTCCACCACACTCCAAGGGAATGTGTTCCACTGTCGAACAGTTCTTACAGTCAAGAAGCTCCCCATAATGTTAAGGTGGAATCTCTTCCTGTAGCTTCCATCCATTGTTCTGTGTTCTAGTCTCTGGAGCAGCAGAAAACAAGCTTGCTCCATCCTCAATGTGACACCTATTCAAATGCTTAAACAGGGCTATCATATCACCTCTTAACCATCTCTTCTCTAGGCTAAACATACCCAGCTCCCTAAGCCTTTCCTCATAAGGCATGGTTTCCAGACTGTTCACCATTTTGGTCATCCTCTTCTAGACATGCCGTAATTTGTCAACATCTTTTTTTAATTATGGTGCCCAGAACTGGACACAGTATTCCAGGTGAGGCCTGACAAAAGCAGAATAGAGTGGCACTATTACTTCCCTTGATTTAGGGGGGAAGCAGACGGAGGCGGCGGAGATGCTGCCAGACGGAGCGCCGCGGGAGCGCAGCCTCCGCACCGCTGCACTCCGGCAGCGTCCCTGGAAGGAGCGCTAAATCAGCACTCCTTCCACAAGACAGGGAAAGTGCGCCATAAAAGCATAGGGTGCACTTTCCCTGCCTTTTCTGCTGCAGCACGTGCGGACGCTGCAGCGGGAGGTTGTCCCCGGAGCGCCGGCCGTGCGGAGGGCCGGCGGCTCTGAGGACAACCTCAGGAAGAGGAAGGGGTGCCACGCGTGCGGCTGCCCCTCCTCTTCCTTGTCTCAAAGACGACTCAATTAGTCGTCTGCCAAGGCAGCTAGACACTATACTTCTATTCATGCAGCCTAAAATCACATTGGCGTTTTTAGCTGCTGCATCACACTGTTGACTCATGTTTAACTTGTGGTCTACTAGGACTCCTAAATCCCTTTCACACATATCCTCATTAAGCTAGGTGTCCCCCATCCTATATCTATGTATTTCATTTTTCTGTCCTAAGTGCAGTACTTTACATTTCTCTGTGTTGAAAATCATTTTGTTAGCTTGGACCAGTTTTCTAATCTATTAAGTTCTTCTTGAATTTTTATCCTGTCCTCTGGGATATTAGCTACTCTTCCTAATTTGGTGTCATCTGCAGTTTTGAAAAGCATGCCGTCTATTCCTTCATCCAAGTCATTGATAGAGATATTGACTAGCACTGTGCCCAGGACAGAACCCTACTAGTCATTTCTCTCCAGGATTCTACTTTCTTTGTTCCTTTATCTTTTGAACTCCTTGGAGAGTCCTCTTTCCCTAAGACTGAGAAGGTGGCTGCAACATAAGACACAACAGATGCAATTGCTGTGATTGATAAGACTGTGTGAGTGACAAGATTGACAGGTGGTGTACATTTGCATTTGAATGAAGATTGGCTGAAAAATGGAAAGAAGGAGAGGAAGAGAGGGGAGATATGGTTTTGAATATTGTGGATGAAAGTAAAGATGAAAGAGTCAGATAAGGACTAGAGCAGGGGTCCTCAAACTATGGCCCATGGACTGGGCCCGGCCCACCGAGGCCATTTATCTGGCCCACGGCCCGCCGTTTTTTTTTTGTTTTGTTTTGTTTTTTTTGCCAAGTGTCAGTGAAAAAAGAGCTGCCTGCCAATCAACAACAACCTCCCAGAAGCTTCTCCAATTGGTTGAGACCTCGAGAAGGGGCATGGCTTCCTCGTAAGGGCTGTTACGAGGAAGCCATGACCCTTCTTGAGGTCTCAACCAATTGGAGCAGCCTCTGGGTGGAGGTTGTTGTTGATTGGCAGGTGGCTCATTTTACTCAGCCTGCTATTGGAGCGAATGGAAAAATGGCGTGGAACTCTATGTGCATGAAGCAGGTAGCAAGGGGGAAGCATTTTGGTGATGGACCATGAGATGCTGGGGGACATATATGAGTGACAGACTCGCATTTTCTTTGTTCCCTCACTCTTGGATGTTAACTGAAGGTTGCTGAAGAGCATGGCTACACCTCTGAGAAAAGAATGTGCACTTTTGGGCAGGCAGAGGGACAAAGAGGGAGGCCAGATACTGTCCTTTATTACATTGCCCCCCTCCCCATGATCCCTTGCTCCTGGTGTTTTACATTTCTCTCCCCCCTATCATCGGGGTTTGCTTGGCAAATTTCTCCAGAGGAGGGTTTCCATTACCATCTTGGGATGAGACAGTGTGGCCTAACTAGGTAATCCAGTGCCTTAGAGTCATTTCTGGCTTATTTTGACCCTATCATGGGGATTTGCTTGGCAGGTTTCTCCAGAGGAGGGTTTCCATTACTATCTGAGGCTGAGAGAGTGTGACCTGCCTAGGGTAATCCAGTGTCTTTAAGTCATTTCTAATTTATGGCAATCCCTATCATGGGGGTTTGCTTGGCAAGTTTCTCCTGAGGAGGGTTTCCATGGTTATCCTGTGAGGCTGAAAGAGTGTGACTTGCTCAAGGTCATGGTTTGTTTGTTTGTTTTACTCCAGCCCTCCAATGGTCTGAGGGATAGCAAACCGGCCCCCAGCTCAAAAAGTATGAGGACCCCTGGGCTAGAGGGTGGGAGAGGCAATGTAAGAAAAGACAGTTGAGAGAGGTCATTTTGTAAGTTGAAAGAAAAGCATATTCAAGACTGATACAGTTAAGAATGAATGTGAGGGACAGGGTATGAAAAAATAGATAATCATTTAGAGTATGCTTTTGTAGGATAATATCATTGATATGATATAACTTATAAACAAGTGTTTTGGTGCTGGAAAGTGGTGCCACATCAAATAGCATCAAATAGAAATATACCTGAGGCTAAATAATAAGATATTCTGTGTTATCCTTGGTAAACTGTACCAATTCCCAAAAGCATGAATGAACACAGCCATAGTCAAAGATATTGTGTGTATCTGTGCCTTCTGACTTATGGTGACACTATGAATTTCATAGCAATTCTTTAGGCAAAGAATACTCACTCTGTTAATACTGAGAACCGGATTTGTATAAAAGTTCTGGTGGCAGCATAAACAGAAGGATATGTGTGGATTTTTGCATACCCCCAAGGTAGTGAATTGAAACCCAGTAGTCAGTCCTGAAGGGAAAGACATTAGGTGAAACATAGGGGGGAAGCAGACGACTGCTTCCGGGACGCCTCCGCACCACGGCGCTCCTGCGGCGTCCCTAAAAGGAGCTCCAAATTGGCGCTCCTTTTAGATGTCAGGGAAAGTGCGCCCTAAAAGCGGCGGGCGCACTTTCCCTGACTCTTTCGCCACAGCGGTTGATGCGGCGTGAGGTCATCCCCGGAGCGCCGGCCGTGCAGAGGGCCGGCGACTCCGAGGGCGACCTCAGGAAGAGGAAGGGGCGCCGCTCGTGCGGCTGCCCCTCCTCTTCCGGGCCTCGAAGATGACTCTATTAGTCGTCTGCCGAGGCCCATAGTAGTCACTAAAGAAGGGCAAGTGATTTCCCCAGAAAGCACCACATCTGTTCGAGTAACCAGAGAGTCTCTCTGTAGGCTTACTAGGCTGCATAAAGATGAGTAATGGCTAACTGAGGATCCCCACAGCAATTTTCCCCCTCAAACAAACAAACAAAAATGGAAAGAATATGGAAACTGAAAGAGGTATGAAAAGAAAATAAATTAATCTGAAGCTAGCTCCTGATCTCCAGACAATGCTTTCAAGGTAGAGTTAAATTTTCACTGGGTATTACACTGTCCACTCTGACATACAACCTTTTTCTGGTTCAATATAATTTGTGATGAATAAATAGTGTAGTTGTGAATGGTTGGGTGATAAAATGTTTTACAGTCCTTCACATTGCCTTTTCAGACATACTATGCAGTCAGAAAGCTTGGAAGGTCAAATTAACCACAACATATCCTGGACGAAGGGAGAGATTTGAACATGACAGTTTTAAAATGTAGCATTCTGGTTCACAAGTCTGCCTGGCTATTTATTACCTGCACATATTTGTATGTGCAGACTGTCATTTGAGAAGGATAAATTTTGGAAGTTCAGAAATATCCGACATTTAATGTAAATATCGGCCTATTTCTGGTCATGAAGATTTATACAGGGAAGATGCAATGCCAGGAATGTTCTTCTTTGTGTCTTAAAATAAATTTCTGGCTGATGTTGGGTCATCTTTTATTTCTGCTGTTTATATATCTTTGCTTCATGATCCATTTTAAAAGATACATATTCAAAGGTCACAGCAGAGGTCATGGACACTTGTGAAGTTTATTGAGTGCAATGCTTTTTAAATAGCTGTGGGCTTGGTTTAGCTCAGTAGATAGTGTGTATAAATGCTTGTGACAGAAGAATTTGAAAGATGGTGTACTAAACTCCTAAAAATGGAGGATACTATTCCTCCTACTTTTCCTAATCAGAGTATTGCTTGGGGAAATAACTTTTTTTGTGGGGGGCACTGGTCATTCTGACTGGGGGAGTCTAGGAGTCACTTTTCAAAGCTGTACCAGAGATATCATGGTCAGGAATACTGGTGAGAAGGTATGTCCTGCTATGTAGATTTTCCCAGAATATTTAGTTATTAATGTGGGTTTTACCCCATCCTTTCAGAGAGCTTACACAATCATATTTTTTAAAAAAAATACAATAGAAAAGAAATGGGTAGCACCAGTAAAAGTAGAGTGGACCCTTTACATCAGAGTCGGCAACCTACGGCCCGCGAGGCCTTTGGACCGGTCCCTGCTGACCCCTGCCACCGCCGATTACAATCCCCACCACCACCGCATGCACGGTTGGCTGCGCGTGTCATGGCCACCATTTTGTTTTCCAAAATGGCAGCCACAACTTGTTTGTGCACGCGCAGTACTCCTGCACATGTACAAATGAGCCGCTGCTGCCATTTTGGAAAACAAAATGGCAACCACGACTCATTTGCACATGCGCCGAGTACTGCACATGCACAAACGAGTCACGGCCACCATTTTATTTTCCAAAATTGCAGCCGCGACTCGTTCATGCATGAGTGCGTGCGCCGCCATTCCCCCCACCCCACCATCGGCCTGCGGAAGACCAGGGGATCTGACTGGCCCCAGGTAAGGGGAATTTTCTGACCCCTGCTTTACATTCTTTGGGGATCACAGCACTCCTAAGTGCAAAATCTGCATCACTCCCATGACAGAGACATGGGGGGAGGGGTGATGCATAGTTTGCTGGCCTCCTGGAACAAGGGAAGAAGTTTAAATTGAGCCATAGCAGTTGTGCCATGGCAAGAGGATGTTGGGGGCATGGCCAGAGGTAATTTGAACCCTGCTGCCCCACAGCTCTTCATTCTGGCTCAGGTTATCAACCCACTCTCCCATTGATGGTACAGTATGAAGCTTCATGACCGCTTTTGGGCCAGGTAGGAATTTTTTTACCTTTTCCATTGGCTTTTTCACCTACCCCAGTTGTACTTGGACAATTGGCTAGTATGGTTTCTAAATAGGCTGTCATTGGAAGAAATGGGGAGCGATTTAGAGTTCTGTGTGCACCTAGGTCACCATTTTGTGGAAGGGAGGCCTCTGAAACTATCTCTTTAGGTCTTGGACCATGGGAGGTGTGGAAAGAGAGAGACCTTGAGGCTGGCCTGAAGGATAACCTCTCTCTTTAATCCTTGGGGGTTGGGAGAGGGACTTTTTGGTTGGTCTTCCTGATTGGGCTGGCCTGAGAGCAACCCAGCTTTTGGGTTCTCTTTGGGGCTCAAGTGTGATTGCCCAGGGGAAGAGGCAGAGGTGAGGAAAAGACCACCAGCTGTAGCTGCTCCCACATTAGGCTACTCCCTCCTTAGTTGCAGTTCTCTTAAGAAATCAATAAATAGATCAAGTTAATAAAATGGCCCAGTTTCAACCCATGTTTCAGTGTCTGGTTCATTATTGTGTCTTGTCTCATTGTTTCTGGAGTTGGTCAGCAAAACACCAATAATAATAAAACAAACACTTTTTTTAAAACCTGAGAAGAAAGCACATCTCTCTAGGAATTTGTAGGTCATCCAGTGTAGCTCTATGTTCAACATCAGCAGAAGTTGACCATAGAATTGTGCTGGAGGACCTTCCAAAGTCTAGAGAAGGGTTTTGTCTAGGAATCTCTAGGTCCTTCAGTGTGACTGTATAGTCAATTTTCCAACAGAGTTATGCGAAAGGATAGTGATTCCTAAAGTGAACATATTAATCAAATGTGTAAACGATCAAATCTGCAAAAGTCAAAACTGTAAATATGGAAGGATGACTGTACAATAATCATATTAAAACAAATATGAAAAATTGGGATAACCTTCATCTGAGAGAAAAGAAACTGAGATTTAAAGGCACAAAAAAAAAAAAGAGAGATTTTTTTTGGAGGGGAAGGCTTAAGTGACAAGAGCTTTCTTATGGAGAGTGTTCCATAATCTCAGACTTCAGATAGTTCAGGTACCTAGAAAATGGCCACTGATGAAGATCACGGTGTATTTTATGGATGCTAATTTTGACAGCATGTGCGTTTAAAATAATGAATCACATGACATATTCACCTATTCCTTGTCTACAAAAAGACACTTCTAGACAGTTTTTCACATACCACATTTCAGAGTCATGAAGGCTTTAGAAATCAAAACTGAACAACTGAAATACTGGGAGTCACTTTTGTACTTAAGTCCTTAGCCTATTTTTCATCTCCAGATAAAACATTAAGTGCTTTGAGACTAGGCAGCTGCTTGTTCTTAGACTTTTTTCTCTTTAAATAATTTCATGTAGATATAAGAAACATGCTGCAGAATAAATAGGATGACACTGCCAAATGTGAAATATTATCTGCTATTACTAAAAATGGGGTCAAACAGTGAGTAGTCTCCCAAAGCAATCATATAACAAGCACAGTCTGCAAAAAGATGCGGCAGAGTACATTAATCACAAATTAAATTCCTGTGGGTACAATCCAGCAAAGGTTAGTTGCAATTCCCACTGAAAATAATGGAACAAAGATATGCTAAAATTAGATGTTACAATTTAGCATAATGCATACTGCAATCAACCACCATGGCCCTCTCCAGTAGAAAAGTGTTGAACTCATAACTTCCCCATAGCAAATAGTAGAGAAGTATCCAATTCATAATTTCTCCATAAATAGAAAGACAGCATCAAATACATAATTTCTCCATAACTAGTACAGAAGTGCCAGGCTTATAATTGTCCACTGAAAAATAATAATTCCATGTGCATATGAGACCAGCTCTTTCTCAAGTGGAACTGAACAGCTGGGGATCAAAACAGAAATTTGATTTGACTGTAACTCTGGCAAAACATAGTACTAAGTCCAAGCCAAAAACCCACCCATTTCATATCTGCATTTGGACATGGCAAAAGGAAGAAGTGGGAGATAAATGAAAGGTGGACAAATGGAAAAGGAGGCTGATTGCAGCAAATATAATTTCCCAGTGGCTGGCAGACATTCTGTGGGATTGGATACACACTGTGGCATTCATAGATATAAAATAGGGATGGGATGGTACATCCAATAAGGGGTTACTGGGGGAAGTTCTTTTAGCACTAAGGAGCAAAAAATATTCTGTATCTCTTCCCTTCTTTGGTCCACCCTTTTCTAAAACAACAATTTTGAGCAACTGTTGTTTCTGCTTTCCCTTCTTCTCCTTCTTCTTTGATTATATATATGCATAAGCTTCTTTCTATACTCACGTGATGTTAGGATTGGGTCCCAAGGGAAAATGTACAATGTGGGATAGTGCAGCAGCCATGATGACACAGCATTTGGCCACAGCTGAGTCATGCAGCCTCATGCTGATGTAACAGGACATGACATCATGGGGGTAGTCACCTGGTGCTGGAAAGCACAGAAACTGCTGCAAAACTGCAGTAAAACTGCAGTGTCACTCAGGTGAGTGACAGGTATCCAGCAGGAAGAGGCAGGGGCAGAAAGCCATGTAGAACACAGGCTACATAAGGCACAAGCCTCTGGACACACATGTGGGTTGAGTTTGTGGTGGTGTTGGAGTTGTATGCTGTACATATCTGTATATAGAGCAAGAAAGATTAAAGCTTCATTTGGGAGATGTCAGGCTGTAGAGTCTCTGTGCTCTATCTGTAAGGGCAGAGGAGTTCCTCAGCTGACAAGCAGCCTGCTTCATCAGAGAAGTCTGGATCCTGGTGCTTCATGTTACGTGGTCTCCACGTGCTGTGTTACCACACCTAACAACTTAAACTGAGGAGAAAGACAAGACACCTCCAAAAAGTCCTTATTATTAACAGTTCTACTCAGGTCTAACAAACTCAGGCCTTAGCTTCCTTGACTCAGGGCCTTTGCAGACTGCCAGAAATAATGCAAATTGAGGGGGAAGCAGACACTCCTTCCACAAGTAGTCAAAGGTGCACTGCAAAAGGCTGCTGGCACACCTTTGGCGACTCTTCCGCTGCAGCATGTATGGACGCTGCGGCGGGAAGGCATTGTCGGAGCGCCAGCCATGCGGAGGGGCCGGCGCTCCGACAATGCCTTCGGGAAGGGGTTGGGGCACCCACCGTGCGGCTTCCCCTCCACTTCCTTGCCCCCAAAACGGCCCTTTGTGCCATCTGCTTCCCCCCTGAGTCCACATTAAAGGTTAGGGTTAGTGCTAGGGAATCAGGGGAATTGTTGGTTTTTTTTTTCCTGAGACATTGAACCTTCTCTGTCAGAGAGCTCTGGTGCCACAATAAAATACATTTCCCATGATTCCCTAAACCTAACCCTTAAAGTGGACTCAATTTGCACTGTTTCTGGCAGTCTGCAAAGGCCCTCAATCAATCCTCCTGCATTAGGGCTAAGCAGACGGGTGGCACGGGGCCTCCCTGGGAAGCTGTGGATCGGGGCCAAGGCATCCACATTCCTCGGCCCTGTGGCACGGCTTCACCGCCCCAGGAAGGAGCACTAAAATAGTGCTTCTTCCACAAATCACCGAAGGTGCACCACAAAAGGCTGCCGGTGCACCTTCAGCGCCTCTTCCTTTGCAGCGTGTGCAGACACTGCAGCGGAAAGGCATCGTTGGAGCACCGGCTGTGCGGAGGGCCGGCTGCTCCGATGACATCTTCGGGAAGGGGTTGGGGCGCCCAGCGTGTGGCTGCCCCTCCCCTTCCTTGCCCTGAAGACAGTGCTTTGCGCCGTCTGCTTCCACCCTATTGTCTCCAACTTGGAGCCTACTGCCATTACCTTTGCCTTGCACTATAATCTTTTTTAATGGCTGGTATCTACTCCAAATTATAGAACCATTAAAATCACTCCCAGCCCCTAGAGCAGGGGTAGGCAACCTTTCCCCTTTAAGGGTCGAGGGACTTCAGTTCCCAGAATCCCAGGAGCTATTGGCCAACATGGGACTATTGGCCAACATGGCTGAGGCTTCTGGGAGCTGAGGTCCCTCAGCCCTTAAAGGGGAAAGGTTGCCTACCCCTGCCCTAGAGTGAAAGCAAGTATGGGCCTAAGCAGATGGGCGGCCGTGGGCCACCGTGGAAAGGTGCGCCGCGGGACCGATGCATCCCCATGCCTCGATCCAGCGGCGCACCGCTGGCACCCCTGGAAAGGAGCGCTAAAATAGCGCTCATTTTCATATGTCGCCGAAAGTGCTCCGCAAAACGTTGAGGTGCACTTTCGGTGACCCTTCTGCCGCAGCTTGTCCGGACGCTGCGGCAGGAGGTCCTCCTCGGAGCGCCAGCCGTGCAGAGGGCCGGCAGCTCCGAGGACGACCTCGGGAGGGGGATGGGGAGCCGAGTGTGCGGCTGCCCCTCCCCTTCCTTGCGCCGAGGACAGCTTTTTAAGCTGTCTGCCGAGACCCTATATCTTTGTGGAAGGAAACAGACTAAAACAAGGAGCAGTCATTTCTGAACACAACTTGTAAAATAAAATGAAGTGAAGTTTGCAACTAGCTTTGAAGAAACTGTCGTGAGACTTGCAATTTTCTTGGGGGAATTATAATAGTTCTTGAAGAGTATTATTGCTTATATTGGTCTAAATTCTATTGATTAGTTACAATTAAGGTAGATCCATAGAATTAATTGTTGAAAAGTGAGCCAACATGCAGATTAATACCATTTATTCAGTAGGCCTACTTAACTGGGACTGATGATTGCAACAAACAGCTTTCTGTCCAAGTTGCATTTCTTGTAAATAAAATGTTTTTATATCTCTTAGTTGGCTGTTTCAAGGTTTGAATAAACAGGAAATTACCTTATTTTATTTTTTTCTAGTTAACCCAAAATACCTGAAGTTGACCTTACTGAGTGTTCTGAATCCAATAAGATGCTAAGAGCTATGGCCTAAGCAGACGGGCGGCCATGGGCCGCCCTGGGAAGCTGTGCCGCGGGACTGAGGCATCCCCATGCCTCGATCCTGCAGTGCACCTTCGCCGCCCCTGAAAGGAGAGCTAAATTAGTGCTCCTTTCACAAGTCAGCGAAAGTGCACCGCAAAAGGCTGCGGTGCACTTTCGTTGACTTTTCCGCCGCAGCGCGTGGAAAGGCTGCGGTGGGAGGTCCTCCTCAGAGCGTCGGCCGTGCGGAGGGCCAGCTGCTCTGAGGACGACCTTGGGAGGGGGTTGGGGCGCCGAGCGTGCAGCTGCCCCTCCCCTTCCCTGTGCCGAAGACGGCCTTTTAAGCCTTCTGCTTAGGCCCATAGTCTTACAATGTGAGGTCTTCTCAGTGATGACACCCAGCCTCTTCAAGTCTCCCTTGAGTAGCTGAAGTTGCAGAAATTGTGGGGGGATGCAGACAGGCTAATAGGGTTGTTTTCGGGTTGACCTGAGGGCAGAGTCTTTACATGACGCACGCCGAAAACGTGCCCCCTACTTGACCTTTCCAGTGAAAGTGCCCTTTAAAAAGGAGCCACTTTTTTCTGCTCCTTCCCGAAACTTGCACACTTTCAACGGGACATCAGGATACAGTGATGGAGGTTCAGTGGAAATAAAGGCATCCGTCGCCAGTGTGAATGCATGGGTGCAGGTGCACCGCATTTAGAGCTGCCCTTGGGGAGCATGCGCTCATTGAAACAAGCCTCAAATTAAAGCATCTTCAAGGGTTAAGGTGCGGGTGAACCGCCGCAGGTGCGTCTGTTTCAGAACCCTAGCACTAACCCTAATTTTCACAGTGTGCATGCGCCAGACGGGAAGGTGAAACTGTTGCTATTGGATGTTACATTGTGTCAAAGAGATAAAGGGGAAAATACCCCCACATGCATTCCAGCGCCATTTTCCCAGGACAACTTTCCCAGCTGCAGACCTCCACAGCTCTCCATTTCAGGGTTTCCTTTGTCCACAGTGGGAACAATGGCAAAGCCATCCACAAGCGGAGAGCCAAAAAAGGGAGAGGGACCTCGTGGAGCCACATGGAGACGGCTGACCTCATAGCTCTGTGGTCGCAGCCACACAGTTTTGGAGAAATTGAGAAGTTCCTTCTTGAATGCAGAATGAGCCATTAGGAAAGCTGACTGTTGTGTATTTGGCAAAATTGTCAGAGGTTTCAGTTGGTGGTTTGTGCACGGTATCTTTCTATTGCCAGGAAATCTGGCACCAGGTGACCCCTCCATGCCCTTTTGTGTGTGTGTCTGTGTGTGACTCCCTTAGGCTCATGTTCAAGGATAACTACATGAAAGCAGGATTGCCATCCATACGCAGAGTGGGGATCATAGGATCCCATCATGGCATGGTGCAGTGGTGTCACACAGAAATGCAAGCCATACACAGAGTGAGGATACCAGACATATTTATTGAGATAGGCTCATGGCATACTACAGTGGTGTCCTACATGAATGCAGGCCACAGACAGAGTAAGGATGATAGGCAATGTGGTGTTGAGGTGCTTAGGCTCATGGCACAGTGCAGTGCTGACCTTGGGTTACAGTTGGAGAAGGGAGATGATTTTAGATCCTCCTGGTGTCAAAGAACTCTGCCAGGGTCTCCCTCACAGCCTTCCCTTCTCTCTGTTTCACAAGGTCATTGTCCTCCATGGGCTGCCTGTAGCGCCTTCCCTCATCCATGACCCTTCCCTTGGTCTCACAGATGTTGTGGAGGATGACACAAGAGGTGATGATGGGGACAACATTCTCCTCTGCCACAAGACGAACTCGTGCCTCCTCCCCAAGGGTGGCACAATCAGACAGTGGCACCCATCTACGGCACCCACTACATGGGGGGAGCCGAGCTCACCGAACCCTTGCGTGATCTGTCGGTGACAAGAAGGGGGGAGAAGGGGAGGATTAATGATAAACAGTCACGGCATTTGCCAAACTGATGACGTTTTCCCCGTCCCTGCACACGTTCATCGGCCCCTGCTCCCGAATAGACAGGAGGACATTCACTGTATG
>CM034706.1:103353451-103367542 GCA_020142125.1 Phrynosoma platyrhinos
CTGCATTAATAGAAGTATAGTATCTAGATCAAAGGAAGTAATAGTGCCCAGATCAAAGGAAGTATCTAGATCAAAGGAAGTAATAGTGCCCAGTTCTGGGCACCACAATTCAAAAAGGATGTGGAGAAACTGGAGTGTGTCCAGGGAAGGGCAATAAAATGGTGAAAGGTCTGAAAAGCATGCCTATGAGGAACGACTTAGGGAACTGAGTGTATTTAGCCTGGAGAAGAGACGATTAAGAGGGGATATGATAGCCCTGTTTAAATATTTGAAGGGATGTCATACTGAGGAGGGTGCTAGATTGTATTTTGCTTTTCCAGAATATTGGACTCGGAACAACAGATGCAAGCTACAGGAAAAGAGATTCCACCTCAACATTAGGAGGCACTTCCTTACAGTGATAGCTGTTCCGCAACGGAACACACACCCTTGGAGTGTGTTAGAGTCTCTTTCTTTGGAGGTCTTTAAACAGAGGCTGGATGGCCATCTGTTGGGGATGCTTTGATTTTGAGTTCCTGCATGCCACGGGGTTGGACTGGATGGCCCTTGTGTTCTCTTCCAACTCTATGATTCTATGATTCTATGATTATTTTTGTTTTCTTTATGTTCAACATTAAGCCCGCCTTTGCACTTTCTTCTTTGATCTTCCTTAGTCATTGTTCCAAATCTGTGATGTTTCTGCTAGTTTTATGGTGTCGTCACCATATCTCAGATTGTTGATATTTCTTCCTCCTATTTTTACTCCTCCCTCTTCCATGCCCAAGCCTGCTTTCCTTACAATATGTTCTGCATACAAGTTGAACAGATAAGGTGAAAAGATGCAGCCTTGTCTGACTCCATTGCCAATTGGAAACCATTCTATTTCTCTGTGTTCTATTCTGACAGTAGCCTCTTGTCCTGAGTACGGATTCCTCATTAGGACTATCAGATGTATTGGCACTCACATGTCTTTAAGGGTGTTCCTGTTAGCGTGGTTACACAGTGCATGAAGATCCACGTAAACGTGCAGCACCAGGATCACAAACTTCTCAGATGCGTCAGGTAGCCTGTTGGCTGGAGAAGCACCTCTCCCCTTCCAGTCAGAGTAAAGAGACTCCATAGATAGATGTCTCTCAGATGAGACTTTAATCTTAGTTCCTGTATGTACAAGGCTATTTACAGCAATCATCCACCGTGACTCACACCAATCCACTAAGACAACACCAACCACTACCAGCCACATGTGTGTCCAGAGGCTTTTGCCTTATATAGCCATGACTCCACATAGCCTCCTGGCCCTGCCACTTCCTGCTGGACACCTGTCACTCACCTGAGTGACTCTGCAGTTTTGTAGCAGTTCTGTGTGCTTTCCAGCACCAGGTGACCATCCCCATGATGTCACATCCTATGACACAGCATGAGTCAGCATGACTCAGCAGTGATCAAATGCTGTGTCATCATGGCTGCTGCTATTCCCCCACATTGTACATTTTAACCCTGGGATTCCATCCTAATAATCCCCTCCAAAATGTACAATGTGTGTACAATGTTTAATTTAGTTTCAGTTGGAGTGTTTGTGTGTGAACCTCACTGTTTCCTTTTGTGCCATATCTTACCAGCCTGACATCTACCAATGTCCTCCCGCTGGCACCCAGTGCTCTGGTACCCTGTCTGTGCCACTGTCAACCTGACCTGTGCACCCCAGACTCAGAACCCATTCTGCTATCCCCAGCAGCACCTTCCTTAATATGCACACACCTTCTGGAAACCTGTCCACCACTCCAGGCATTTCACTTCTAGTGCTTCCGCACTCTGGCCTAGATGTTCTGCCACTCTGCACATGTCCTCGGCTGAACCTACCATCCTCCTAGGGTCAAGAGCCTTGAGCTTCTGCTGCTGCTTCTGGTGCCAAGCCCAACACCAACGACATCCGCTCATACCTATCCACCTGCAGAAATTTCGTGAGGATGTCTGAGACATTGTCCTCTGAACAAATGTAAGAAAGACTCAGAACACCATTCTGGACCAACTCCCCCATATTCTGGTAACGGACTCTGATGTACTTAGTCCTATTCCTAAGGCTCTCTGCCTCCAGCATGGCAATGCAGCCTGAGAATCTTCATGCATCACAGTTGGACCTGTGGACTCCTCACCAAGCTGCCTCACCCACTGCACTTCCCCTGCCATTTCCAATAAAGCAGCAAACTCTGCTTCTGAAGTTGTGAGGGCTACACAACTCTGCTTCCTGCTCCTCCACACCACCAGACTGTCAGCATACCTTATGAGCAAACCTGTGACTGACTACCTGTCATGCAGCTCTAAAGCAAAGGAGCTGTCAACAAAGCAATCTAGCTGGGCTTCAGATGCCCGTAATACCAGCTTCTGGTCCTTACTGCCCTTCAGGTATCTCAAAAGCCTCTTGACAGCTGTCCAGTTCTCAACCTTAGGACTGCTGACCCTTCTGCTCAGCACGCCCACAGCAAATGTGATGTCTGGCCTGGTGTTGTTGGCAATGAACATCAGACTGCCAATGACTGATCTATAGAGATCTGGATGATCGAACACCTTATCAGACTCAGAACTGCTGGTAAACCTGGAGTTATGGGGCTCTTTACCACTTTGGTGTTCTCCAAGTCACACTTCTCCAGCAACCTCTCTATCTTCTTCGTCTGACTCAGCATCACTTTGCCATCCACAGTCCTCTCAACATCAATATCTAAGTATGCTTTGAGGTTTCCTAGGTCTTTTAGGACAAATTTCTTGGCCAACTCTGTCTGCACCGCCTTCACCTCCTGTTCTGTCTGAGCAGCCACACAAAAGTCATCTACATAGATCACTAAAGTGACCCCTCCTTTCCTGTACACAGAGGCATCTGCGATGTTGCGTTTGTATCCCAGCCACACAAGCTCCTCGTGGATAAACAAGTTCCAACAGCACGCACTTTGCTTCAGCCCATAAAGAGCTTTCTTGAGCCTGTAGACTTTGCCCTCCTTGGCATCATCACAGCCTGGTGCCTGTTCCATAAAGACCTCCTCCTCTAGCTTGGCATTCAAGTAGGCCATTTCAAAAACAAAATGCCTCACTACCTGACCCTTCCTGGCAGCCAATGCTAGCACCAACCTTAGGCTCTCTGGCTTTGCTGTAAGTGAGAAGGTTTTATCAAAGCTCTCAAAATGCTGGTGAGATAAGCCCCTTGCTACCTATCTCACTTTGTATTTGTGGGTCCCATCAGGCATCTCCTTTTTCTTGAAGACCCTCTTACAGCCTATGACCTTCTGGGTATCTGGCCTGCTTACCACTTCAAATACCTCCCTTTTCACCATGAAGAAAACGCACTCTCCATAGCCTCAAACAACTTCTCCTGTTCTTCCCTGGGAAAAGTGAGAAGCTCCTGGTAGCTCTCTGGCTCTTCTGCTGCTATGGCACACACCCTAGCATTTTGCATCACAAAGCACTCAGGTGACCTCCTGACTCTCTGAGTCCTCCTAGGTATGATTACCTTGGTCTGGCCCCTCTCATCCTCACTATCACTACTCATCTGTACCCCCATCTCTGTGGATGATGGGGTCTCAAACTTTCTTGTAGTGATGGGTGAAGTCTGTGTATCTGTTGGTTCAATGGAGGTGCTGGGTTGGCTTTCTGGTGTGGCCTCAGGTGTTTCCACCCCTCCAGTCCCAGTACTATCTCCCTGTTGTCCTAGTCTTACAAACACCTTGTGGTTTGAATGAATCTTCTCCCACCTGGGGTGTTTTTCAACATTTGTGCTCCTGGACCACAGGATGCATCCATTACCAAGGTAGAACCTATAGCTGTT
The DNA here is from genome assembly GCA_020142125.1 of Phrynosoma platyrhinos. NCBI lineage: Eukaryota > Metazoa > Chordata > Lepidosauria > Squamata > Phrynosomatidae > Phrynosoma > Phrynosoma platyrhinos. The sequence continues at coordinate 103,357,245 of CM034706.1, forward strand.
CCCCTCATACCCCACAAACATCAGCCTACACCACCTGGGGTCACCCTTTTCCCTTAAATTTGGGGGAACCAAAATGTTGGCATGCTGCCCAAACACTCTCAAGTAGTTAAGGTTAGGTGGCCTCCCATACAGCATGTAGTAAGGGTTTTGCTTGACTGCTGAGTTCCACACCCTATTGCTGATGTGGCAGTTAGTTAGGATTGCCTCCTCCCAAGGACTCTCTGGGGCCCCTGCATCCAGCAGCATGCAGTCTTTTATCTGCATAAGCTCCCTGATCTTCCTCTCCACCAGGCCATCTTCCTGTAGGCTGGCTGGGTTAGTGGTATTATGGTGGATGCCCTTCTGCTTCAACCAGTTCTCCAGACTTGCATATAAAAATTCACCCCCACGGTCTGTCACCAAGGTTCCTACCTTGTAATCAAGCTCCCTCTCCACCATCTCCACCCAGGTTTTGAATGTAGCAGCAGTCTGAGTTTTCTCCTTTAGGGTGAAGGCATAGGTGAATCTCATATAGCAATCTATGACCACCATTAAATACCTACTCCCCCCTACAGATTTGGAATAAGGGCCTGATAGATCCACATGCACTGCTTGGAATGGCCTCTGTGTGGTGCACTTGCTTCTCTTTGCAACAGGAGAAGCCCGCAGCTTAATCCTGCTACACACAGAGCATTCCAAGTGGTTACTGCACTCATCCCACTTCAGCTCTGGGCACACACTTTTCAGTTTTTCCAGACCTGTGAACCCAGTGTGTCCCATGACCCTGTGGAGATAGTGTGCACAGTTTAAATGCAATGGCACGTTGCCAACTGTGGCACACTCTGCCTGGGCATCCAGGTAATAAAGCCTGTTGTGCTTATGGGCTTTTGCACAAATCTGCCTCCCTCTGGTGATCAGACACTCATCGCCCTCAAAATGCAGGGCATACCCATCTGTAGTCAGTGATGACACACTGACAAGACAATTTTGTAACTGGGGGGCACACAGTATATTCTCAAAGTCCTTTTCAAACCCTGGGAAATGCACAGTGTCCATGTCCCTTATTTGGCTTGAACCCCCATCAGCCAAGCCCACTGAGTCAACACAGGATGGCTTCCTGTCCTTCAGCAAGGACCTCTGTTTCACAAGGTGGTGAGTTGCACCACTGTTGATCATCCACTCATGTCTGGCAGCAACAGCAAGATGGGAGTCACTGTCCTTCACTGCCGAAACAACTCCTTTCCTGTTCCCAGGAAACCGGCACTGTTGTTTCTTTCTGGCAGCAGGTGACTTCATGCAGTCCTTCTGAAAATGCCCTGGCTGACTGCAATTAAAAAATCTTTTCACCTTGCAGACAGCTGCACTCTCAGTCCTTGGAACTGCCTCTGTTGGTGTGTTTGTTGTTGGCTCATCTCATTTCTGTCTCTGAATGCCAGTCTCAAAATGCCATCTCTGGCATTCTTCCAAGACATGTGTTGACACCACGTCCATTGTGAGCTGACTTACTGGCACCCCCTGCAGGCTGTACAATATGTGATCAAAGTCACTAGACAAACTGCCCAATAGGACGTAAGCCTTCTGTTCTTTTGGGAGAGCTATTCCTCTGGATTCCACCTCCAGGAACAAATGCTTCATAGTGACCAGATGTTGCTCTGGGGACTGTCCTTTCTGCATTTTGCAGACATACAGCCTTTTGCTCCAAAGCATTTTTGACAGTGCAGAGGCAGATTGGTGTACATTTTTCAAAGCACACCAGACCTCCTGAGCAGATCTTTTATCTTGCACGTGATCCAGCTGGCCTGAATCCAAACTGAGACAGATAGTTGCACGAGCTTTCCTATCAAGCTCAGCATTCCTGGCTGAGGGCCCTTCTTCAATTGGATCGCAGAGAACCTCCCTCACCAGGATTGCTTCGGCATACACTGCCCACTGGGAGTAGTTCTGGTCATTCAGCCTAAGGAACTTTACAAATTCCATGCTGGCAACAAACAAGACAAGTGAACAGCATTGGCAGCCTTCCCAGCTTTCATTATCTTCTGTAGATTAGGAGCACAGCTAAACAGCTCAGCTTCTTAACTCTTTGCCTTCCGGCACTGAGATAGTAAAAAGCAGCTCTTCTGGCTGACTGACACAAACAGCTACTGACACTGTCATCTAGTCGAAACCGCTGGCACAGAGGCAGCATGCTGTGCCCATGACCCTTGTTAGCATGGTTATGCAGTGTGTGAAGATCCACATAGATGTGCAGCACAAGGATCACAAACTTTTCAGATGCAGCAGGTAGCCTGTCAGCTGGAGAAGCACTCTCCCCTTGCAGACAGAGTAAAGAGACTCCACAGACAGATGTCTCTCAGATGAAACTTTAATCTTAGGGGGGAAGCACACGAGGGCGTCCGAGATGCCGCGGGACGGTGCGCCGCGGGGCCGCGGCATCCACACCACGGCGCACCGTCAGCGCCTCTGAAAGGAGTGCTAAATCAGTGTTCCTTTCAGAAGTCAGTGAAAGTGCGCCTCAAAAGCGTAGGGTGCACTTTCCCTGACTTATCCGCTGCAGCATGTGTGGACGCTGCAGCGGGAGGTTGCCCTTGGAGCGCCAGCCATGCGGAGGGCTAGCAGCTCCAAGGGCAACCTCGGAAGGAGGAAGGGGCGCCAATCGTGCAGCTGCCCCTCCTCTTCCCTGCCTCGGAGACGACTCTATTAGTCGTCTGCCGAGGCCCTTAGTTCCTCTATGTACAAGGCTATTTACAGCAATCATCCATCGTGACTCACAGCAATCCACTATGACAACACCAACCACTACCAACCACATGTGTGTCCAGAGGCTTCTGCCCTATATAGCCATGGTTCCACATGGCCTCCTGGTCCTGACTCTTCCTGCTGGACACTTGTCACTCACCTGAGTGACTTTGCAGTTTTGCAGCAGTTCTGTGTGCTTTCCAGCACCAGGTGACCATCTCCATGATGTCATATTCTATGACACAGCATGACTCAGCATGATTCAGCAGTGATCAAATGCTGTGTCATCATGGCTGCTCTATTCCACACATTGTACATTTTAATCCTGGGACTCCATCCCATCAGTTCCATAGCTTTTCATGATCTATGCTGGGGTAGGCAACCTTTCCCCTTTAAGGGCTGAGGGACTTCAGCTCCCAGAATCCCAGGAGCTATTGGCCAACATGGGACTATTGGCCAACATGTCTGAGGCTTCTGGGAGCTGAAGTCCCTCAGCCCTTAAAGGGGAAAGGTTGCCTACCCCTGATCTATGCAATCAAAGGCTTTGCATAGTCTATAAAGCACATGCTGAATTTCTTCTGGAACTCCCTGCTATGCTCCATAAGCCATTGTATATTTACAATGTGATGCCTGGTGCCTTTTCCTTTCCTGAACCATGCTTGGACCTCTGGGATTTCTCTCTCCGTGTGTGGTTGGAGTCTATGTTGCAGTATTTTGAGCATAATTTTGCTTGCATCGGAGATTAGTACTTTGGTTCTATAGTTGCTGCAGTCTCTTATGTCTCCCTTTTGTTGATGGGGATGTATATTGATCACTTTCAATCTATTAACCATTGTTTTGTTTTCCATATCTGTTGACATATCTTGGTTAGCATTAGAGTAGACTCTGTCAGTGTTCATTGCAACAATTGTATTAGTATATCATCTGTTCCTGGAGTCTTGTTTGTTTGATATTTCTTTTATTGCAGTTTCCACCTCAGGTTTTAGAATTTGGGATTCATCTTCATATGGCTCTTCACTCCATGTGTCCTTCATTTTGTCATCTCTTTTGTATAGTTCTTCTGTGTATTGCATCCAGTGTCTTTTAGTTTATTCCTATCTTGAATTATGTTATTTTAATTTTGTAGAGTGTCCCGTTCCTTAGTTTAAACTTTCCCTTGATTTCTCTCTCTTGTTCTTCCCTTTTTGTTGTTGATTTTTATTTCTCTACATTTGTCATTGTGCATTTCCTTATCTTTGTGCAGTAGCTGTTGTAATGTTGCATTCATGTCTCTTAGTTTATTCCTATCTCCTTTTTGTTTTGTTTCTCTTCTTTTCTTTATTGTTTGCAGCATTTTATTTGTCATCCATGCTTTCTTCACTTTCCTTTTGTCTGTTGGAAGTGTCTTTAAGCATTCTTCTTTTATTTTGTCCCTGGCTTCAGACCAAAGCTCTTCTGGTTCACAATTTATTATACTTAGTACTGCAAATCTGTTCCTTATATTGTCAATACATCTGTGGAAATGTTGTTTAAATAATATTTTGGTATGATGACTGCTTTTGTTCTCTTCTTGAGTTTTACTTTTATTTTTGAAATGAGTAGTTTATGATTTGTGCCACAATCAGCACCTGGTCTAGTCTTGGCCACCAGTATGGAGCTTTGCCATCTTTTACTTCCAATTATATAATCTATTTGGTTTTTGTGTTGGCCATCTGGTGATGTCCATGTGTATAACCTTTTCTCTGGTTGTATGAAAAACATGTTTGCAATGAATAGGTTGTTTGCTTCACAAAAATTTCTCAGATGTTCACTTGCTTCATTCCTTTTGCCTAGTCCAAATCTGCCTGCTGTTTTTGATTCTTCTTTACGTCTAACCTTTGCATTCCAATCTCCAGTGATCAGCTTGACATCCTGTGTTGGTGTGTTATCAATTTTTTCCTGTACTCCTTTGTAAAATCTATCAATTTCTTCTTGTTCTGCCTCAGTGGTTGGTGCATATACTTGAATTATGGTGATATTCATAGGTTTCCCATAGAGACTTATTGAGTTGATTTGGTCTGATTTTGCATTGTATCCTCTGACTGTTTTTGCAACATATTTTCTTAGTATGAAAGCTACCCCATTTCTTCTTTTCTTTTCATTCCCAGTGTGGTTGTCTTATTCAAAGTGGTCCTTTCCTGTCCATTTTAACTCATTCACCCACAGTATTGCTATGTTCATGTATTCCATTTCCATTTTCACTATGTCTAGCTTCCCTTGGTTCATGTTCCTCACATTTCATGACCCTATTTTATGTGTGGTGCTGTTTCTGATGGGGTTTGTCTTTCTGAGAGTATTTCCTGCTTGCTTCATTATTTTTGACTGCTCCAGCTGCTCTTGCAAGTGTGTTTTCCTTTAGTTTCCATCTATCTCTCTGTTAGTGCTCTTGTCTTGCCTGTGTGACACTTTCAGTGTCTCCTCATAGGGTTTTCTAAGTGGGAGGATATACAAGGAGGGCCACCTACAGCTCCCTGTGTGCTATGATGTCACTGCTGTTCTTCACTTTAGTGACACCCACCACACACGGGGCCCAAAGCAGTCAGAACCCCCAAAAAAAAATCCTGACCTGATACGTATTATTTTTCCGTGTGTTCACACGACGTCGCACAGAACCCTGACATAACCCCGACAGAATGCGGCAAGAACCGTGATCTTTTGTATTTCGGTTTCTTCAGGAAGTACAAGTGCGTGATGGGAATCATTTTGCTTTTGGCCGAGGTTTGAACAGACAATACGTATTGGGGAGAATTTCCCCAATACATATTGGGGAGCATTTCCCCACCCCCGCCCATGCTCCAAGGACCTGCGCGGGGCTTGCGCTCCAGGGAAAACATCCTCAGAGAGGCGCCTCTCCGAGGACGTTCTCCTCAGAGAGCCAGCTTGGGGCTCCTCAGAGAGCCGGCTTGGGGCTTGGGAAGGGGTGACAGCTGCGGCAAGTGACAGCCGCGGCTGTGCCAAAACATCATTGCTTGGTTATGTCTGGGATTTTCTCACTTGTGTGCAAACAGCAAATACGGTTCCCGGGAGCAGTTCATCGCGCTTTCGTTAATTGCACGATGATGCTAGTTGCATCTGATAGCCATTTACACATTGTGGTTTATTCCTGGATTTCTTTCGGTTTATTCCTGGATTTATTCTTATTTCTCTTTCTTATCGCTTTGTGGCCCACGTGTGATAAGGTCCTATGTCATTGTCTCTCCCCCATTATTGTTGAATTGATCATTTCCATACTCTTCTTCTCCCTCCTCCTTCCTTTTCCCTCCTCTCCTCATGTCCTTCCTATAGCCATGTGCAAGCCAAAGAGGAAAGGTAGCAAACAGAATTTTTGGTGTGGATTTGTGTTCTGGATGAGATTGGCTGGGGTACAAATCAATCCAAGACTGAATTAGGCCAGTTGCAAACCATAATCAGACTTCTAACTGAAGCAGGGACACAATGCACAGCCCCCTGATAATTAGCATTTTTTTTTTACTGGACTTACCAGGATCAGCAAACTGAGGTTTTGATTGACCATTTGGTAGTGGTCACCAGATTTATACTAGTCATGCTCTAGGTGAAAAGGACCACTGGCCAGAGTTGCAATCATAAAGTTTGTGTTGAAGGGATATCTTTCCAAAAGTTGATACAGAATTTGTGCTTTGTCAAAGATTAAAGAAAAGAGAGAGAGATGCATTATACCCTTTTAAAAAAAATAAAATGAAAATAAAATAAAGAAAGTACATGGCAGTGGGTTTCTGGTAAATTATGTGAGACTTTTGAAGTATATTAAATTGATCCATTGATTTAGTGAATATAAGTTGACGAAAATAGACTTTCTTTCTAAAATCTAGAGATTATCTTCTGGGAAATTATATTCCAGATTTAAGAGAAATGGCATTAAATATCTGGTGGTATAAATCAAAAGGGAACAGACAATGGGGAATTCCTTTGCCAGCTGTCCCAGCCAATTTATATTCTATTTTCTATGTTTAGATTTGAAATTATTTTATATAGATGAGTGTTTGTTGATAAAGTTTGCAAGTGTTTTGTAGAGTAAAATTTAATTACAAAATCCTTATTGGCCCACAAACATAAGGCTTTTCTGTTTGCTTGTCAAGCTCAATTGATAAGATACAAGTGTATTATGTAAAACTACTTAGGTACACTACATACATTAATTGCCCTGAATTTGACAAAGCTTGGAAATAACTAATTACAAATGGCTCTCTATTTGGAATTAATAGTTTTAAAACATAATGGATCTGTGACTACCACACTTTACAACTGTAGCCTAAGAAGAAATACATTCATTCCTTCTGTGGTGCAACCATAACATTAATTAATTTTATTGTTACTTTTATGGCTTCATTGATGGTGAAGTGATATCACATGCTATACCTGGTCACTATGCTGTTGTCGCATATTCAGCTGTGGCTGTTGAGACAATGATGAGTTAGATATGACAGTATGGTTCAAAGTACAGGCTTGTAACATCCAGATTTTAAAGAAAACAACTACCAAACAGTAAGTATTATAATTACTCAATTAAAAAAGAAAGAAAGAAAGAAAGAAAGAAAGAAAGAAAGAAAGAAAGAAAGAAGAGAATAAAGGGCTAATTTATTTGGGTGCTATTTACAACTATAACAGTAATTAATTACTTTTAAAAATAAATTTCCAAGCTCTATATTATGTTCTACATTTTGAAGATACAGAACCACATTCCAAAACAATATAGTCCTTTCCCTGTCCACATAATACAGTAGATGAGCACATGAGCTCTCCAAAATACAGTACTTTGTGTACCTTAGGTAGCTTGTCCTTTGTTATCCGTTCTTTGTTTTTATTCCTTTGGTTTGCTCTTCACTTCTCCTTCATCCCTGCTGTCATCAATGTGTATTTTCAGGATTTGCATGGAATTTATTCCTTTTGTTTCCATGGCAGCAGAACATCTCAGAGTCTTCAGATATGGAAATCTCAATTTATTTGGAGGATGGGAGGATGACGGCCTCAAAAATTGTTTAAGATTTTTCAGATAAAGAATTTTAACACACACACACACACACACACACACACACACACACAGACACATACACACACACACATCTGACCTGAAACTCTTGAATATTTAATTTATATTTATTTTGAGTTTCTTTCCCCTTTCCTTTTCATCTTTTTCTCTGTATAACATACTTGTCTTGAGTTATAAGATAACTATCATTCCTAGCCTATGATATACATTGTCTTTGGAAGAAGTATACATGGATAGCAGACAGCATCATATTTCATGATAACTTGACATCAAATGAACATTGAACAGCAAAGAATAATCAGCATCAAGGTTTTGGGCTCCATTACTTAAAATGACATATAGCCCAATTTGATTTCCTGCCACTTTTTTCTTTTCTTCTGGGAGTGGAGATGAGGGAGAGGAAAACACTGTTGTATTATATTCAGCAGCACCTCCTATGGCTCTCCCTGTACCATTCTTAACACAGGCAATTTCCACTTATGATGCTAAATTAAATCCCACTGTTATGAATCACTCTAGCAGTCTTTGTTTATGTCTTTGTGCATAAAGACCTAAAGATGGTAATATATGAGCTGGTAACTTCAAGGCTGGATTTTTGCAAAGTGTTCTACATTAGGCTACTTTTGTACCAAGTTCAGAAACTTCAGTTAGTTCAAAACAAGGCAGCCAGATTGATTGCTGGTATTTCTAGGACTGAGCATATCTTACCAATATTAAAATCACTTCACTGGTTGCCAGTTAGTTTCTGGACAAAGTACAAAGTGCTGGCTATTACCTTTTAAGCCCTACATGGTTTGGGTCCAGGTTATCTTTGGGATTTCCTCCTCCCATATTATCCACCCCATACACACAGGTCCTTTGCAATGCAATTACTTCAGCCATTCAGGACCAGACTGGCAACAGTTGCCCAGAGGAAATTTTCATCAGCCACCTCTAGGAGCTTATTGCACAAGCTTTTCAGCCTGATCTGTGCATGGGATGGGATTGGGCTTGAATGGGGGGAAACGGGGAGAAACATGAAATTGCTGCTGTGCGGCTGGCCAACCACCAATCATCCCTGAGCTGTGCTCAGCTGACCAATTTTGTGAGGATGGGGATCTTCCGTCCTTGCAAAATTGGCCAGCTGAGTGTGGCTTGGGGATGAGTGGTGGTTGGCCGCGCCACAGCAGCAATTTTGCGTGCAGTGAGACCTGTTTTCCCCTGTTACAACCCGATCCCATCTTCTACATGGATTGTGCTGAAAAGCCTGTGTGACAAGCTTTTTAGACTGGAATGACCTGCCAGGAGAGATTAAACACCTGACTACACTGTCTGAATTTTTAAAAAAGTATTAAGAACAGCCCACATTGTAGTCAACTCCATCGTTAGATATCTAAAGCCCTACTGCCTGAGGCTCTCCAATGTGGGAATAAGGGAGTGTGTATGCACACCCCTCTCTGTCAACTTTATGCTGACTTGGAGAGTGGTGGAGTCTCCTTCTTCGGAGGTTTTTAAACAGAGGCTGGATGACCATCTGTCATGAGTTCTTTGATTGTATATTCCTGCATGGCAAGGGGTTGGACTCTTGTTGTCTTTTCCTGTGCTATGATTCTATGATTCTATGTTTATAAAAGCAACACATCTGAAGAACAGAGGTTCTTCTTTCTGCAGTGGCTCTTCATGTGAGTACAACCCTTGAAAAATCAGGGATCTTTCTCACATCGAAAGACTGTGTATGAACAAGAATTTATGTCTGATTCCATATAAGGAAAGCAAATACAGAGAGGTTAGAGCTAGCCCCCCCCCCAAAAAAAATAGAATTGGAGAATTAGCAGAGGCCCCATGAACCATTCAGTCCAAACCTCTGCTCAGCACTAGAGTATCCCCAGAAGGCAGCTGTTCAGCCTTTTTCTGAAAATAAGCAGAGAAGGAGATTGCACCACTTCTCTGGGTAATTGTTTTCTGCTCCTCTGTTCAAGAAAATGTAGTGAGAAATACTTGGATAGTGGTATAGACCTAATGAGAAATAGCAAAACAAGTGTCATTGTGGAGTGGTAATGTCCTTTTGGCTTTAATTAACTAAAATCAACAGACCTTAGAAACATATATTAAAGTGGATAGCTTAATGTTATTAGAAGTAATGCTTTAAAAGTGGAATCAGTGGCTCTTATGGCAACCAAAAAACCTGCAATTGGTCTTCTCTCTCCAGATGAACTATTTGAAAGAGGCTGGTCAGTTGAGAGATAATTTCAAACAGCAACAGCAAAATTTCAAACAGCAACAGCAGGAGCAGCAGGAGCAGCAGGAGCAGCAGCAGCAACAACAACAACATTTTTTGCAGAAAGTCAACATTTTGCACATAAAACAGTGCATTTTGAAAAGAAGTACACAGGTTCTTGTGTAGAAACATTTTTTAACATACAACAATGGTTTAGGTGGGATTTTTGTTTATTGCACAAAACAAAAGAATTTTTTTCCTTTTCCTTAAAAAGAGCATTTTAAATAAAATTACAAAAACAATTAAAAATAATTGAAAAATACACACACAAAAAATCACCCATAAGAAAATATTGGTTCT
>CM034706.1:103379963-103394785 GCA_020142125.1 Phrynosoma platyrhinos
CCCAGTCGTCTTATATGCCAGAAAATACGGGTATTCCCTCTTCCATACCTTTGAGTTGTTTTTTCTTTAACTAATTTATCATACCCTATGTTATCTTCACAAGAATCTTGTGAATTGATTGAAATTTAAAAATTGATTTTATATTGAAAGGCTGGTAATAAAACCAAATTCACTCAACATTTCACTTCAGAGTGGAGATTTGATCCTCAGTCCTCAGATGTCTTCAGTCATAGTCTCATATGAACATACTGCTTCTCCTTTGTTGTATTCTCTACTAATAACATTTGTCACCCAGTACAATTTCTGGCATGCTCAAGTAGGCTTTGGCATGAAAATACCTTTCCCTCTGTATTGAAAATCACATCCAGAAATTTCAGCAGAGCCTAGATGGCCATCATAGTACAGATGCTAATTAGCATGTGTAAGTTTATCAACAGTGCTCTCAGAAGCCTAGGGCAGCTCTTTCTCTTAGAACTACTTCAAAAGCTTTCTCTTCATCAACTCTCTGTAAATATATAATCCCTTGTTGTTGTTGTTTTCTTTTACAAGATCAAGGGCAAGGACAAATATGCTTATTTGCAGAATTGACTTCCAAACTCCTGGCTGATTTCAGAATTAAAAGATAGAGAGATATCTCAGTATGTAAACTTGAAAGCCTAGGGCAGTTCCTTAGGCCTTTAAGATGTTATTTTTTAAAAGAAAACACTGCAGGTTTTAAAGCTCTCTAAAAATTGTTTGGTCACCTAGGATCCTTCAATCACAGCAGTGCAATCCAGAACAAGTGAGTCAAGATATGCCGTTGTCTTCTCAAAGACTCTGCTGTACATCAGATCATAAAATGTATACCCACATTGCTGAAATCATCAATCATGATACTGAAAAAGAAGCTACTTTAAAAAATTTGGGGGGGAGGAATCTTTTAACAATTACCAGAGAGAGAGAGAGAGAGAGAGAGAGAGAGAGAGAGAGAGAGACATAGAAAGTGTGCTTGTATAGTATCTAGCCATGCTATTAATCAGTGCTACACCCAATTGTGACATTTTATTTCATATATTTCCACAGAGGTGCAATATACCTGTCTTTTGGGATATTATTGTTGAACAATTTTGAAGGAAAAGCAGGAAAATTCCTTGGAAACAGCCTAATAAAAGTTGTCTGGAAAGACTGATTTAATAGAGGAGTTTATAAATGGTGATATCATAAACTGTTCTTATTTTGGAGACATTTTCCATTGTGCATATATCAAGGAGCAGCAAGTAGTCATTTGCCTTTCATTTTCCTTTCAGCAGCCTGCCTATTATTCTTTCTTATTCCCTTACTCTCTTTTTTCTGCATCCAGCAGCACAGCCGCCCTCCCCATCCTCCTCCTCATATTTCAAGCTGGTTTATGATCCCTCCCTTGCCTTTTGTAAAGTCTCCTGTCATATCTATTGAGCTGTACCTTTCCCAGCACCACCTGAAGCTTCTCAAAGATATGGAAATATAATAAGAAGGCAAGAATCTTTTTGAAGATCTACAAAGGAACCTAAGAAGTATGACTGATACTAATTAGAGACAGCAACTTTAATACACCCTGAAGACTCTGGGACTTCTAAAGGCAATGGAATAATCTTTCTTCCTTCTTTTGTTTTTTAACCTCTCCTGATTACTTTTCATTATGGAAGCAGGGAAATAAATTGAGGTGAAGATATAAAGGCCTTTGTCTGGAGATGCACATGAATAACAGTTAGTTGTGCTTTTGTGACTACATAGAGTGAGCTTTTCTGCTTACATGGTGGTTTTTTTTTCTGGATTCAACAGAGCTTTTTGGTAGAAGAGATAGAAAGGAAAGGGGGAGTGTCCACCCATGCAAAACTGTGGATAGATTTTGTCCTAAACCATCCTCAGTGGTTTCATTTCTCTCATGTTGCTCTCATTTCTGAGAGTGATCCATATTCTTATTCTTTATAATAGATCATGTTGAACCCGTTGATCAATGTTTACAAGGGACAAAGCTATCAGCCATCAATGCTTATTGAAATATTGTTTGTGAAAATCTAGATGTTTTTAGCCTCAATAATAAGCTTATATGCATAAATGCCTTTTAAAAAAGTTGTCCTATAGACATTTTCTTTCCCATTTGTAATTCTGAGTAAGATAGCTTTAATTCCTCATCAGACTGCAAACCTAAAGATTTTGGTTGATGGAACCATGTCAGTTAGAGCTGAACCATAGTGCTACAATTGCTCCAGGACCACTGGTTAATTTAATATAGTTATATTGTCCACTTGCTGCAATCAAGGTACATAATAAATTCTGTCATTCCTTGTGCTTGTTGTTACTGCTGCCAAGACAACTTTGATTTATGGCAACCATATGAACCCTATGAGAGACCTCCAAGTGCTACTATCATCAAGAGCCCTCCTCAGGTGTTGCAGACTCAAGTGTCTATCCATCTGGAATATGGTCTTCCTCTTTTCCTGCTGCCTTCTACCTTAGCAAGTACCATTGTCTTTTCTAGTAACTACAGTGGCTAAAGTATGACAGACTCATTTTAGACATCTTGACTCCCAGAATGAATTCAGGGTCAATTTGCTCTAGAACCATTGTTTTTGTTTGTTTGTTTGTATTGTTTTAAAATAGTGCTATGTACATTTTGTTTTTGCCTTGAAAAGAATTTCAAAGGTTTTAACAGAGACGTGAATAGAAGCTTATACAGCCTTGCTTGAAGTTCGGTTTGTCATAATTAAAAAGAAAAAAAAAAGGAAAAGTAAGAAAGAAGATAAAAAGGCAAAGAGGAAATTAAATCTTTTTAGAATCACATAAATTCTCCTGCTTCTTGTACTATTTCAGCAGTGTTTTAACATTATAAATCAATAAACCTCAATATTATATATCTGTATGCAATTGCTGTATTGCTTTCATCTTTGCCTTATTTTAACTGGATTTATATCTCTTAGACACCCTTTTCTATACCATTTCTATAATTACTTCCATAAAACCTCTATTTTTTTCCATTTGGCACAGTATTGTTGGTCCGATTTATCTTTTATATCATTGTCAATTTTTCCATTGTCATCAAGTCATAAAGTTTTGTTTGCCAATCTTTCATTAAATTCTCCTTTATCTCTTTCCAGTATTTTGCGAATACATTGTTTTGTCTTTTTAGAAGTCCACAGTATATGTACAGCTCTTCTCCAGCACCACATTTCAAATGAATTGATTATCTTGCTATCAGCTTTCTGCCCTGTCCAGCTTTCACAATCATACATAGAAATGGGAAATGTGATGGCATGGACAATCCTAACTTTAGTATTCAATGTTATATCTTTTGACTTCAGGATCTTCTCTATTTCCTTCATAGCTGACCTTCCAATTCCTAGTTTTCTTCTCCTTTCTTGACTGCACTCTTCTTTCTGATTAGTGATTGAGCTGAGGTATGGAGAATCTTGAACTGTTTTAATGTTGTCATTTTCTTTAAAGTTATATAAATAATCTATGGTCATTATTTTTGTTTTCTTAATGTTAACTGTAAACCTGCCTTTGCACTTTCTTCCTTGACTTTCTTCATGCATCATTCCAAGTCTTTGCAGTGTGATGTCATCTGCATATCTTAAATTGTTGGTGAACCTTCCTTCACTTGTCATAGCTTCTTCCTCTAAGACTTGCATGCTTACAATAGGACTAAGGATAAACAATTTGCAATGTTACTTAATAGCAATTAACACTATCACCACTACCACCACCACCACCACCACCACTTTCCCCTTCAATTTATGCATGGAGAACTGTAGATATTACAGAAGGAATGTGGAAAGGAGAGATACAACTGACTGGGAACTTCTTGCTTCTAATATTTATTTAGTTTAAATTCTGATCCTCACTTCCATCTAGAGGAGAGAAGCAGGATTTCACATATCCATTGCTTGCTTGATAAAGTAATACACAGGGGAAAAAACCTTGCTGTTCATTTATGTGTAGCCCTGTTTAGATTTTCAGATCATTTCTTGGGAGCCACAAACTGTGAAAAGAGCCTGAATATCTCTGTATCATAAAACACCCCTTCTAACCTCTCAAATGTATAGGCAACATTTTCTTTTGGGTAGGCTTATCAAGGCATTTATCGACATCAATGTAGTATGTAGTGTATTTGTTAGTACAAAGGTACCTATGGTATTAATGCATGCATCAAACTGTGAATGTATTAATTATCCTACATAATTCTACATAAATTGTAGACAGTGCATGGAGTAAAGGAAACCATGTCATGTCCAAATGCAAAGTTAACAACTGATGTAAAACAAATTGGCAGTCACCAAGTTATTTGGAGAGCCAGTGCCTGCTAGAGATGTAATTCTTCCTTAAATTTATTCTTGATAGGAGAAATGAATAATTTTAGCAGTTTTGTTCCTGCTGAAAGTCTTTGAAAACCCATACAGTTTTCAAAGCCTATTTCTATGCAGAAATACCATTTGCACTGACACAAAGGACATGAGATGCCTCTTTTTGGGTTTAAATAGGCCACAACTTTTATTTAGCTGTACAGGGTCTATTTACAAACTGATAAACATTAACAAATTTGTCACATGTGTAAGTGAAGGTGTAACCCCCCCCCATGGGTAGTCCTTCACTGCATGTGACAAAATAAGTAAACAATAATATCAACAAATTTACAAACCCCTCTCATCCAGAAATGACATCATATTACATCATATGACATCATGCAAATTAATGACGACATGCATTTAACTGCATATGTCATTTCCTTTAAATTTGTCTTATGCCAATTTTACCCCAATAAAATTAAATAGCCAGATTAATTTTCCTGTGTGGTGGGGGTCATTATCCGCCCCCAAATACAAAACAAACAATTTTAAATTATAGACCCTACCCCTAAGTTGTGACAAAGCAATTAACAAGAACAACATGAATTATCACACCATGACCCATTCCCAAATCAATTTTAATTAATAATCTCAGAGAGGGCAAAAAACCCAGGGAAGCACCCTGGGAAAAAATTCCCTCCTGGCTCCTGAAGGCAACCAGCCTAAGCCTGAGAGTAACAATTTATAACTTCTTAATGAAGGGTGGGTGGGATGGGTCGCTCAGTTCAAGCTCGAAAATGGCTGCCTCCACGTGGCAGCACAGAGCTATAAACAACAAATTCTTGTCCCAAGTCTTGTGAGACCAGTAGCACAGTGAGACTTGGAGTAGCAACCAAACAACCCGATTGGACAAGGTGTGCAGGTGTTCCCATTCCCCTGCGCATCTTGACCAACTAGGCATCTCATATCCTTATTTGGCCAGCACAGCAAGAAACCCCTCCTGACTCATCAGGGGGTGTCTTTCTATGCACAGAAAACACTTTTTTTCCCTGATCAACCAAATGTAATTTTTGCACAGAATAAGGTACTCATTTATAGCATCAGTTGTGCAAGAAACAGGTTATTTGTTTGCTTGCTTGTTTGCTTACTTGCTGGTTTTCCGTGCAGGAAATAATATTTCTACACATAAATATTTCTTGTGCAGGAAAAAAAAATCTTGTACAAAATGCTATATACTAGGCAAATCAACCACATGCCAATTTAATGTAGAATAAAACCTGAACTATGACGATTCTTATCAGTTCATAATTCTTCTCATCAGAATTTATTGACACTTGAATAACAGTTTTTTGTCAATTTTAAAATATTTTCAAATATTCTTTCATCCCTAATGCCTGCCCAAACATCATCATCATCATTATTATTATTATTATTATTATTATTATTATTATTATTATTATTTAGAGACTTAAGGCAGCAAACAAGTATAAATACAATTTAAAAACCAGTAAAACAATATTAAAATATATAAATACAAAAATTTTTAAAAAACAATTAAACAATTTTAAGAGTTAAAACAGTTAAAAATTAAAATATAGCATGTTAAAATAAAAGCCATTAAAATTTATATAGCACAGCATTAAAAACCCAGTCCTTATCAACTTAAAAGGCCTGATTGCACAAAAATGTCTTTACCTGGTGTCGGAGGGATAGTAGGGATGGCACTATCCTGGCCTCTCTAGGGAGGTAGTTCCAAAGGTTGGGAGCAGCCACTGAGAATGCCCTCTCTCTTGTTCCCACCAAACACACCTGAGAGGGTGTTGGGACAGAGAGAAGGGCCTCTCTGAAAGATCTCGATACTCTGGGGGGGCTCATACAGGGAGATACGGTCCTTCAAATAGCCTGGACCCAAGCTATATAGGGCTTTATAGGTCAAAACTAGCAAATGTTGAGCTGCTCTTGCAATGGAAACCCTACAGAATTCTGTGCAACCACTAACCACAATAAAGTCTAAATCCATCTCTACATGTGTAGTCATAATTTAAGGTAAAAATTAATTTTTAAAAAAATCAGAAAATGTTTTGTATCTATGTTACTTTGTACCTTGTTTTAAAAAAACTAAAAAACTACAGTGTGCAGAGTTCATCAGAGAATTTTCAAGTGCAGATTTGCTTTGTTCAGACTGTATTGCTCCTTTCAATTAAAGGTGAAACATCTTTGTCTGTTCAAAGAAAAGAATGTAGCCCTGAGTTGCATATGAAGAAAGAATATGCATCTTGCTAGAACAATTTGTCTGATATCCAGGGAAAATTAATTATACACTTTAAAGCACAAAGCTGTTAGTTCTGTAGTGCTATTTTCTTCATTGGTGGTTTTTTGTTCCTTGTTCTTTCACAGAGAACATCCAGATGTATCATGTTAAAATATCTGTTTGCACATTTTCCAGTACTGTATATATTTCAAATTCTAACCACATTGCTTTGTCCCATCACACTTCCTCCCTCTGGACTAACTTCTTTAAATGTTTCCTTAGCTTTTGCTCTGTAACTCTAACAATGACCCACACCTTTCTTTAACAGTTTATTTTACTCTCTCTCTCTCTCTGTATTTCTTCTCTAAATGTGTGGATACATCTTTGCTGGTTCTGGAAGCCCTATTTCTTTCTTAATCCCCCTGCTCTTTTGCACAAATCCATGCCCTTGCCGTATTGCTTTCCATTCATTGTAAAGAGGGAAAGTGTGTGTCTCTAAAGCAGAAAATATCATTGTGTCTTGTCTTTCTAAGGCTGATTTTCAAGAAGTACACACCAAGCAAATCTGAAATAGCTGTCTGAATAATCTCCACGGTGTAGCTGTACATACAGTGCTTTACTGTGCTATACTGAGCAATGAAATCTCACCAAAAAGATGGGTGGTGGTGGAATTCTTTGGTTGGCCTCAGTCCAACAGCTCCTCATAAATATCCACATGTGGAGCTGTGCTACTCTGAGCCACATGCCTGACCATCTTATTGTAAAACCCCTGAAGCCATTTCACATGGCCATTCCATGCTTTATGGTGAATGGGCAGGACTGGTTTGGCTACCTTCCCATAGCCAGATATGTATTGCTAATAGCAGTGCTAGACCCACTGGAGAACCACAGCATATCTCAGTGATAATGTCATCATTTTACATCAAACAATGGGATTGTAACCAGACACTTATCTGATCCTGTCTGTGCACCGTAAAGCATGGAATGGCAGCTTTTCCAGAGGTTTACAGTAAGTTGGGGAGGGGGCTTTAGGTATTTCAGGGGGTAGAAAGAAATACCATCACCCCTCCCCAAAAAAAGGATGTCCAAAAGTTAAAGTATTGCAGCCAGTGTCTTTTAAAGTGGCATCTTGATTTGAATAGACTGGCACACAGCTAAGATATTTTGGAGACATTTTCAATGGTATGAGGTGAGCAGAGATCAGAATCACTTGGCCATGTCTTGCCAGCTGGAATTGGGGAGAGAAGGAAAGAAGAGGAAGTGAAAAATTATGTTTGATGGCTCCATAGGCTTGTTAGGGTTCTCTCCTCGTCATCCAGGTTTTTCTTTTCTTTTCTGCATTTAGATTGCTATATCTTGATGCCTGCCATTAGAAAATCATCCCAAGAAAGCTAAAATCTTTATACATAAAAATAGACAGAGTTGGAGGGGGGAGTACTATAGAGATACTATTATACTATGTCACCACAACAGAAAACAGAAAACATTGCCATACATTTTGAAAAATAAGATAATTTTTGAAAAATAAAATTAAAATATTTAAAATGAAAGTCACATTGAACATCACAATTTTCACCACCTGCTAGAAGCCCAACAAGGATGGAGCTCACCTAACTCTAATATACTTTTTTAGGCTCTTTGGATCATGGGAAGACAACGGGCCTCTGCTGAAGTTCTCAAAATATTGGCAGGCATATATGGAATTAGATTGTTATTCAGATATCCTAACTTAAGCCATTTAGGACTGTGTAGGTTAAGACAAGGCACTGTGAATTCAGCTCAGAATCAAATTCTGTGGAAACACTGCTGTCTCTCCCCTGTTAGATTCCAACTGTATTTTCTTTCTATCCTATTCTTATATTGCTGGGCTTTTTTGTCTCTCCCTTGAAATGTTTATTCATCTTTCCATGTGTGCATTTAATTCCACATACCGCCTATTTTATCACACATTCCCCTTGAAATTATGTTTCTCCTTTTTCCTCAATTAAGTGTATTTTAGGTAAAGGTAAACATTTCCCCTTTGGCATAGTTGTCAAGTCATGCCTGACTGTATGGGATAATGCTCATCTCTGTTACTAAACTATTGTCAAAGACACGTCTGTGATCATGTGGCAAACATGACTGCAAAGAAAGCTGTTACCTTCCCACTGAAGTGGTACCTATTAATCTACTTGCATTTTTTCATGCTTTTGAACTGCAAGGTTGGCAGAAGCTGGGACTGGTGGTGGGAGCTCACTCCACATTAACTTAACTTGGTCTTGAACTACCAACTTACTGATCTTCCAATCATCAGAGTCAGCATTTTAACTTCTGAACCACCACATCCTAAGTGTATAATAATAATAATAATAATAATAATAATAATAATAATAATAATAATAATTTTTATTTATATCCCACCCCTTTGCCAGGCAATCGGGGTGGCATACAACATTTCAAAACATCAGAAGAAATAAAACCAATTCAAATCCCATCCCTCATTCCCACACCCACCCATCCCCCAAGAACAAATCAAACTAAACAAATTAAATGACAATAATTAAAAATATACAATTTAAAAAATGCACAATTTTTCAATGTCAATATACAGCAGCATTAATTCAGGTGGAGGAAGGGCAAAGGACAGATTTATCTTCTTCTCCTGGATGGTAAGGCTACTGGCCCACTCCATAGGAGGGGTCTCTAGGATTAAACTGAAGGCTTCTCTCCAATCAGTGGAGGAGATGTACCAATTTCAAAGCCTTCATTCCTCCCTCTCCTGCCCCTACTACTGCAGCCACCGCTGTATTGCTACTAAGGGAGAATTTTGGTCCCTGGCGGCCCTAGCGCCTTTGCCTCGGTCCTGGTCTCTCCGGCTGCGCTACAGCCGCAGCTGTGCTGTTGCTGGGGAAGGTGTTGATCCCTGGCAGCATTTTAGCTTAGCCATTCATAATTAAAAATATGTATATTGTTGTGTTCATACTTTGGTTCATGGAAACTCTTTGTAAGTTTCATAATGCTTGCTACATGCTTCATATGTTCTATCAAAAGTTTGTCATGGCCGCTAGGTCTGGCAAATTTTGTTTCTATCCCTTGCATCAACCCATATGGATTTTTTCAACATAGTTGTATCTTGTTGTTGTTCCCCCCCCCCCAAATGCATCCTGTGAATGAAGTTAAAGGACACAAATGGGAAGACCTGAATATCCAATATATGTTTATTACAATATTCACTTCTCTCATGGCTGACAACCAGTATTTAAAAATCAGGAAAAAACCCAATCACTTATTTTTCTTTCCTTTCCTATCTTTTCTTTTCTTTTTCTTTCCTTTCAACAGCAGCCCCACCCAGAGACTACCATGTGAGGGAACACACATAAGATATGAGATTTTTAAGGCACATCAACACAAGATTTGTCAGAGATCAAATCTCCAGTGAACAGACTGGCAGGGCTTTTATTTAGAGACTTTGATAGTAACATCAAATTACTCCTGCACTGATGGTAGGCCAAAACTGCAAATGCACTTTAAAAATATAGCACAAGAGGACGGATAACAGCCTAAAGAAAGCTGTTGCTTTCAGCTAACTTAAAGACAAATATGGATTTTTTTCACCCATTGTGGAGTGTTGATATAGACATTATCCATCATAATGTAGCAAGAAAGGTGAACTGCAGTGTGGAGTTATACTGCTGATATTTTTCTTCCTGCAAAGTTCTAAATCTTTAGTTTTCTACAGTGCCTTAATATAAAGTCTCTGGTCATAGAAATCTTTTCCAGAAAAGGAGATCATGGGGACTGAAACTAATCTGTTTTGCTTGCAAATATATGTTTTGCATGCAGATATACTAGTTCACTGCCATTCTTATACCTGATTCATTTATTATCAATGTGGTATAGTGGCAACTTTCCCTTTTCTGGCTCTCAGGCCAAATTTCAAATGTTTTTATGATGGAACCAAATGAAACAGGTTGATCTCATTTCATTTGCACCTTCTTTGGTGTCAAGACAAACTAGTGTCCAGCACCAAAAAAAGAAAGGATCCCCTGAAGGAAGGATGACTCCAGAATTTAGATGGACTATGCCGAATTATTGGACCCTGACATGCAAGATGCAATCTCAGAAGGCACCTTACCCAGCAAATCTGAAAAGTGAGGAATCCAGTATTCCCAGTCTTGTTGGTACCATAGGTGCATAGAAGTTCCCTTACACAGCTTTATTTTCCAACCGTTGTACAATGGCCATATTCAGTATGTGACTATGTAAGTGGAGTTTTGCAGGTATAACCATTACACATGCATTTGCACATTCTCAGCTAGCTTTGAATTGTTTGTCAGTGTCTTCAATGTACAACTGAATTCACTGAGATTGTGCAGACAGAGATTTTATATCCCCTATTGCACAACAGGAGAATAAACAATCACATTGGTAGATACACAAACAGTTGCACAATGGTGGTGGTGAGCAGAAGGGTAACATAGTGCAACCACCACATAACTGTACAAAGGTAGATTTATGCAACACAAATGTGATGTAGGATCTTAACCAATGTGTCCTATGTGTTCCTTCTTACCCTATTACAGAGTCTGCACAATCCTCCTGGACCCATAGGTAGAGAGACCACAATGAGACTGAGCTGAAGTCATGTCCAGAAAGTATGGCTAACATGTGTCAGAATGAAGTCTTCGTTTCTTGAACTATATTCAAGAGGAACATTCATGCAAAACAAAACACTCACTGATACTAAGGACATTTGAACCAGAAAAGCATCTGCAACATTTTATACATCCAGCCTGTGTAATGCTGACTCAACATGTCCTTTTGCATAAAAGAAATCTCCCTGAAAGCCAGTAGTGCAGCTTCTACAAGAACTGGCAGCAGTGTTGGATTTTGAAAAAATTCTACATGAGGCTGCATGTAGGAATAGGATCTTCAAGATGTGACTCCTATCAGGAATGACAGCAATTGCTGCAGCTAGAAGCCAGATAGTACCATTTGCTTGATTGCTAAAAAAAAGTCTCTCTCTTCTCTTCCCAGCCCAGTCTATGGTGGTTTTACCCAGTTAGCATTACCTTGTTAACTGAGTTTTGCCTCAATTTATGGGCTTACATACTGACATCACCTACATAGTTGTTTCTTTAGTTGGTAGAGAATCAGCTTGAAAAGAAGTTCCATAACCTGACTATCCAGCCTCTATAACTTTACCTGGATCCACCCCATGACTTCACAATAATCCATTCCCTGGTCACAGCAAAATCTTGGAAATGGAATACTGCTCACAGCTCAACTGTACCTTGGTCCCAGTAGCTGGTGACAGGCCCTCCTTCCATACCTGCTGCCATTGCTGTGGCTTCTGTGGGAAAGAACAGCAGCCAGACACAATAGACTTATCCTTTGGCACTAGTGGCTGGTGAGAAGCTCTCCTTCCATACCAACTGCCATTGCTTTGACATCTGAAGGAGAGAACAGCACCCAGCATCTGCCAGACTAAATCACCTCCCGCATGGTGATCCCCTTATTGTTGTGTTTCATGTCTTTTTAGATTGTTAACCCAAAGGCAGGGAACTCTCAAATAAACAACTTGCAAGCTCCTCTGGGAGTCTTTTCAACTGAAGTAAGAAAGACATAGCAGAAAGGGGGTACAGCAGTGCCAGTAGCACCAACAGCAGTTGCAGCTGCAGCTACAACAGTGATGGAGCAGTGGCACAAGGCAGACCTATCATTGCTGGTGGCCTGTCATGGGTGGCTTTCCACTTCACTGATTCCCTCTCTCCCCCTCCACAGATAAGTTACAGCTCCTGGTCAAATGGATCATAATAATAATAATAATAATAATAATTTTTATTTATATCCCACCCCTCTGCTAGGCAATCATGCCCCCCAAAAGCTCCATCCAGTGGGCAGTGCCTGCCCAGGCAGGTCAACCTAGGAAATCCTGGGCTGACTTGGCCCCCAGGCCAAAACACCAGTGGCCCTCAGCCCCAGTGGCAGCCTCACCTTTGTCTGTGCCCCCTCCAGCTGTGAGTGATGATGCATTGGTGGGTTTAACCCACACTCTTTCTGCTTTCATTAAACAGGTGGGGAGGGTCAATACATCACCTGCCCCTGGGCCAATGGTTCCTGACCCCCAGGCAGCCACTGTGTGTGAGTGTGGTCAGGTTGCAAAGCAGGGACAGACACTTCAAGACCCAAGCAGCTCTAGTACTAGTAGCTCCTTCAGCTGTTCAACCATTTCTACTACCAGTTCCTCCACTACCAGTTTTGAAGCCAGTGTGACTTCCAGTGCCTCATCTACCAGTGCTAGACACAAGGGTTGGAAGCAGAGATGCGCTGCCAAGAAGAAGTGTAAAAAGGCCCACACCAAGGGGTCCAAGAAATCAAGAAATAGGGATGGTGAGTGCTCCAGTTCATCCTTGGGCAGGGATAACTATTGGTTGAGGGGTGCTTTGGTACTGGCAATGCCTTTTTGGGCCACCAGATGCAGGTCCAGGCACCTTAACCCCCAAGTCTCCTCCTGTCCAAAAGGATCAGAAAGTGAATTCTCAAGGGATACTGTGTAGATGTGTTAGGGCCATCATGTCCAGAAAGAAAGACAAGAAAGGCCAAGGCCCATCCTGTTGACAACTCTTTTGGCAACTGGACGGAAGGTTTTGGGGGTTTCATGGGGGTGCTCTCCATGGCCTATCCTGAATGGGGCTGACACCTGGCTAATCACATGGTGAATGTCCTCAAGGCCAGATCCATCAGGGGTGAGGCTGTAGCCATTGCTTATTACATGGTCTTCCACCAGCGTGCATACCTGAGCAACACCAAAAGTTGGGACCTCATTGACAGCTTGAGGTCAGCCCACATGCCAGGCCAAAAGGGGAACCCTCCAGATCCTCCAAGTGGGCAGGCAAGAAGGACCCTCGCAGGCTCATGTATTAGGAATTCAACATGGGCAAATGTGTATGGGCCCAATGCAGGTTCAAACACTGCTACGAGCTTTGCAGGGGCCCACATGCAAAGCTGGGGTGTTCCTGACTGTCAAGCTCTCAGCAGCCCTTTCGGTATGGATGCCCCAGCCCAGCAGCCTCTGAAAAAAAAGATGGAACCTCCAGCTCTGAGACCGGAGGGTTGGGGGTCCCAAATGAGCTCACTGAAACTGTGCAGCCATGTTTTGACCTTGCCCTAACACCCATGTGCTCTGAGGCCTTGATTCTACTCCTTCACAATTACCCTTTTAGAGAGGCAGCCACTTTTTTAGCAGAAGGCTTCATGTGGGGTTTCAGAATCCTGGCGGTGGGCCTTCGGCTGGCTTCGGACGCACAGAACCTGAAATCTGCCTGAGACATGCCTCAGGTCCTCAGGGCCAAGATTCAAAAAGAGTACGAGGCCAGTAGGCTGGCTGGCTCTTTCTCCTCACCACCCGTGCCCAACCTTAGGGTCTCCCCCCTTGGAGTAGTACTTAAAAAAGCTCTAGAGGAATTTCACCTTATTCACCATCTGTCTTACCCACCAGGGTCATCAGTCAACAATGCCATTCTCCTGGAGTTTGTTCTGTCCACTATTCCTCCTTCAACCATGTGGTCAGATTGGTCTGGTCATGTGGACAGGGAGCTCTTTTGGCCAAATGTGACACTCAGTCAGCATTCCAGCTGCTACTTGTCCACCCAATGACTTCTGTCTCTTGGGCTTCAAATTTGAGAGTCAGTAGTATTTTAACAAGGCCATGTCCATGGGCTGCTCTGTCAGCTAAACAGCATTTGAGACCTTCCTTGAGTGGGAGGTCAAGAGCTGGGCCACTTTGCCACTGATCACCCACTACTTTGACAACTTCTTGTTCATTGGTGAGGCTGGTATTGATGGCTGTTCCAGGCTTTTATCCACTTTCCAGTCCCTTATGGATGAGCTGAGTGTCCCCTTAGCAGCCAAAAAGACAGAAGGCCCATCCATGTCCCTCACTTACTTGGGAATCCATCTGGATTCAGTGGCTGATGTTTCTTGCCTGCCTGGGGACAAGCTCCAGACCCTGCATGCCAAGAGTCAGGCCACCCTCTTGGCCCAGCAGGCAACCATTAAGGAAATCCAGGCCATCTTAGGTCACCTCAACTTTGTGTGCAGGGTAATCTCCCCAGGTGGACCCTTTTGTGCTCATCTGGCCAAGATCACAATGGGAGTCAAAGCTGTGCACCACCACATATGCCTCACCAAGGGCATCAAGCAGGACTTTGGCTTGTGGGAGGGGTTCCTCAGAGTTTGAGCCCCTGGTACTTGGGTCAGGGCCTTAATGTACATTCAGATGCTGC
>CM034706.1:103412887-103425070 GCA_020142125.1 Phrynosoma platyrhinos
TCCTATTTTCACTCCTCCTTCTTCTGTGCCCAAATCTTATAATACGTTCTGCTTGTAAATTGGACAAATAGGATAAAAGGACACAGTCTTGTCTGACCCCTTTGCCATTTGGGAACCATTCTGTTTCTCCATGTTCTGTTCTGACAGTTTTTAGCCTCTTGTCCTGAGTACAAATTCCTCATCAAGACTATCAGATGTGTTGGCACTCCTTAAGGACATTCCATAGCCTTTCATGATCTATGCAGTCAAAAGCTTTGCTATAAGGGCTCTGCAGACTCGCCTAAAGGGATGGAACAGAGCTGCCCCTGGGAGCAGCAGATTGGGGCCACGGCAACTTCATGCTGCAGCCCCGATCCTCCCTTTTGCCACTCCTTCAGCCATGACAATGGCTTTTTTGTGCCCTTTTGGCATTAGGGTGGAGTCAGTGTGGCAAGCATGCAGCTGCCCCACCCCAACTCCACCCCAGGCCGACCCTTTATGCCAGCCTGAAAAGCCGATAGTCTATAAAGCACATGCTGATTTTATTTTGGAATTCCCTTGTGTGCTCCATTAACTATTGTATGTTTGCAATATGATCCCTAGTGCCTCTTTCTTTCCTGAACCCTGCTTGGACCTCTGGGATCTCTCTTTCTATATATGGGTGGAGTCTATATTGCAGAATTTTGAGCATAATTTTGCTTGCATTGGTCTATAATTGCTGCAGTCTCTTGTGTCTCCCTTTTTGTGGATGAGGATGTATATTGATTATTTCCAATCTGTTGGCCATCATTTTGTTTTCCATATCTGTTGACATATGTTGGTTAGCACTAGAGTTGACTCTGTCAATGTGGATTGCAGCAGTTAAATTAGAACTTCATCTGTTCCTAGCTATTTCTCTTAGTTCTCACTTTTTAGAATTTGGGGTTCATCTTTATATGGCTCTTCATTCCATGTTTCCTTCATTTTATCATCTCTTTTGTATAATTCTTCTGTGTATTTCATCCAGTGTCAGTTTATTCTTTTCTGGTCTTGAATTATTTTAGTTTTATTGTCATAGATCATCACAGTCCTTGGTTTGAATTTTCCTTTGATTTCCCAGATCTTATGAAATAGATCTCTTATTCTTCCCTTTTTGTTGTTGTCTTCTATTTCTCTGCATTGGTCATTGTAGTAATTTTATTCATCTTTCCACACAAGCCATTGTACTGTTGTATTGATAATTTTTAGTTTGTTCCTATCTCCCTTTTGTTTTTCTTCCCTTCTTTTCTTTATTGCTTGTAGTGGGGTTTTTCTCTTTCTTTTTGCTTATTGAAAATGTCTGTCTGCATTCTTTTTTTATTATGTCCCCGGCTGCAGACCATAGTTCCTCTGGTTCTTGGTTTATTATGCTTAGTAGTGCGAATCTGTTTCTTATTTTGTCAATAAATTCTGTAGAGATATTATTTGGATCATATTTTTGTGTAATCACTTGTTTTGTTTTCTTCCTCATTCTTACTTAGTGCCTGGTCTAGTTTTGACCACCAGTATAGAGTTCTGCCATCTTTTACTTCCAATCATATAATCTAATTGATTTCTGTGTTGACCATCTTGTGATGTCCATGTGTATAGCCTTCTTTCTAGTTGTAAGAAAAATGTGTTTCCAAAGAATAGATTGTTGGCTTCACAACGCTCACCTCCTTCATTTCTTTTACCTAATACAAATCTACCTACTCTTTTTGATTCCTCTTTGCTTCCAACTTTTGCATTCCAATATCCAGTGATCAGCTTGCCATCCTGTGTTGGTGTGCTGTCAATTTCTTCCTGTACTCCTTCACAGAATCTATCAATTTCTTCCTGTTCTGCCTCTGTGGTTGGTGCATATACTTGAATTATAGTGGTATTCATAGGTTTACAATGGAGCTTTACTGAATTGATCCAGTCTGATTTTGCATTGTATCCCCTGACTGCTTTTGCTACATCTTTTCTTAGTATGAAAGCCACCCCATTTCTTCTTGTCTTTTCATTGTCTGAGTAGAACACTGTGTGGTTGTTTGATGCAAAGTGGTCCATTCCTGTCCATTTTAACTCACTCACCCCCAGTACTGCTATGTTCATGCATTCCATTTCCATTTTTCCTATGTCCAGCTTCCCTTGGTTCATACTCTTCACATTCCACATCCCTATTTTATGTGTATTGCTGCTTTGGATGACATTTGCCTTCCTAAGGGTGTCTCCTATTTGTCTTGGCATCTTTCTTGTTCCTTTGGCTAATCTTGCAAATGTGATATCTCTTTATTTTCCCTCTCCTTCCCTTTCTGTTAATGCTCTGATCCTGCCTGGTGTCACTACAATTCACTCCTGTCAGTGATACCCACTACTACTGCTGCTGCCCAGTAGCTGCTTGTCTCCCTATATTATTCCTTTCATCTATATTCATGCATAATTTGATCAACATCTAGTGAAATGTGTCACTACCTAGTTGTCCCTCACTTCTAGTTTCTAGCTCCTAACATACTTCAGCTCTGCCTATGGCTTACTTTGAAAGAATTAGAATACAGGAAACATTAAGCTGGATCAGATCAAAGACTCATCTAGGTCCAAAACACACTGCAGAAATAAACCAGTTTGAGACTGCTTTAATTATCCTGGCTCAATGTTAAGAAATTCAGAGAACTGTAGTTTTGTGAGACATTAAATCTTCTCTGTTAGAGAGCTCTGGTGCCACAATAAACTATGTACAATTCCAGAATTCCCTAGAACTGAGCAAGGGCAGTTAAAGCAGTCTCAAACTGGATTATTTCTGCAGTGTGTTATTTGTCTGTGTGGTCCAAAAGGCCCATTGTCCCTCTTCAGATGACACATGGTAAAACCTCAATTCTGGTGCAAAAAGTCCACATGACATCCAGCATGTTCAGCGCCAAAACTAGGATATAACATTCTTCAAATAAATTTTAAAAACTTACCTCTTACTCTGGATTTTCTGTGAATTTCCAAAACCCTCTGTTCACATACTGGGGCATCCTTAGGTATTTGGTATACCTTAGCAATGAAGCATTTGATGAACACTAATTATTTGGTTCCCACCACTCAGCAACTGAAATTATAGTTTTGTGACCCTTTCTTCCCCTTGTTCTTTAAACTTTATTGGACCAATGACTAATAGCATACAACCTGCATTCAAGCTGGGCTTCTATACATCACTAAAAGCTCTGCTTTCAAGGGCTCAAAAATTCTCTGGAGCTGTTTGTCGGAAGGATTGTTTGCTTTTGGGGAAAGGTTACCATAGACATCTGCAGAAGACGGGCAAGTGGAAGAAAGTCCCAGTTAAAGTACTTTTGGATATTAAAGTACAGTGTTCGATTTGGGCCTTAGAGAAATGTGTTGCCAATGAGGCTTTTCTTTTGTATATGGTAACCTATTGGTTAAAAAGGTAAAGGTGAAGGTTTCTTGTTGATATGAATGTCTAGTTATAACTGACTGTAGGGGCAGTGCTCATTTCTCTTACTAAGCCAAAGGGCCAGCATGGTCCAAAGACACTTCTCATGGTCATGTGGACAGCATGACTGCATGGAATGCTATTATCTTCCCACCAAAGTGGTACCTATTTATCTACTTGCATTTGCAAGCTTTCAAACTGCTAGCTTGGCAGAAGCTGGGACTAGTGATGTGAGCTCATTCCATTATGTGACATTTGGGCCTCGAACAGCCAATCTTCCAACCTTACAATCATTAGAACTGTCATCTTAACCACTAAGCCACTGCATCCAGAACCTATTGGTTACTTCAGATGTTTGTCCAGAATTAGGATGTGGGTCAATAATATCTTTACAATGTAATATAAGTAAAACAATTTGGATCATAGGCTTAATGTAGGAAGAATAGTGCTGCCACCATCATGACAGAGATGGAGTTCTCCAATCCTCTACAGATTGCCAGTAGCAGAACCTAACTAAGGCCAATCCCAATCAAACTGATAATATAATCAACCTATATTACTGATGATGGATCACCCAAGTCCTAGTGAGAGGGCTCCAGGGAGAAATGAACAAAGGCTTGATTCAAACATATTTTATATCTCCTCGGTCAAGTTGAACAGAGGAAACTGTAATGGAAGGATGAAAGAAATATCCTCTGTGACCTACTTATATTAAAGATGATGTTCTTGGGCAATATTTAACCTCAGTGAATGTTCTGTGTTCTTCTTTTCTTTAAAGACAGAAGTTTTGCATAGGGATTTCCTTACAATGGAATTTATTCCCAACTTAGCATTTCCTTCTGCATGGGGAGAGATCTGCTCACATATTCTCTCCCCCCCCCTTTTTTTTTTTTTTTGGACAGGAAATATATCACTTGCCACAGTTAGTCACTGTGCTAATGATATAGAGACACTCTGGCACCAGTGATCTTGTAAATCAAACCAACTTTTTGAGTTCTGGTTTGGTTCCTTCTATTCCTCCTCCTTCTACATCATCAGTTGGCTTACCCTTCATTGTACTTATATCAATTTGAATAATAAATCATAGTTGCTTTTCTCTGATAGAATTTGGAATGACTTTCTCATTTAATAGCTTTCATCTTTATGATGTTCTATATAATGGATATCACGGCACACTAATGAGATTGCCAGCAACTTTCAAAGATGTATGGCCATCTAACATTGCTCCTTTTCACCCCTGATAAAAGACTGCATGGATTTATCCATTCTATAATTTCTCTTTACTGATATGGAGATATAGATTAAAATTCATGGCTCTTTAAAGGAACCATGAACAATCTTTCTTGTTTAGTAATGTTCATAACATTAAAGGTAACTTTTATGTTTTCTCATTTAGATTGATATACTATGCCTCCACTGGAGTTGGTATTTATGTAAGTGCAGCAAAACCACATGTATGAAAGTTATTTAATATTTTAAAAACAGCATTAAGTATTGAACTGAGGAATAAGGGACTTCATTTATTTTATTCACAGGATATTAATGTTCACCTCTGAAAAGCAATATTGAAAGTAATGGGCTGAATTTCTAATGCTTGTACGCTTCAGATTCCCCAGATCTCCCCATGGGTATGGATAAGAGGTCATTTTTTAAAAAAGGGAGTCAGTTAAGACACATACAATATTTCGATTTTAAGAGTGCTGATAGAAGACTATGCAGCCATGCTGGAAAACAACATCTTAGTTTTCATATATAAAAAGATGGAATTTTAAATGAAGTATTTCAAGTCAAACTCTCAGTGGCACAAGCTACTTTTAAAGAGGTATTAATGGAAAGAAGTGGTCTCCACTAAAAGCAAATGAGAGGGTAAAATGTAATGTCCTTTATTTGCAGTACGGTACATATTATTTTAAAATAAGATTGATTTGTAAAGTGGAAAAAAGAGGAATAAAAACTACATAAAATGGCAATGGCATTTGTCCCAAAGTTTTGGTAGTAATATCAGATAAACTTGTTATTTATGGGGAGGAAACACTTTACAGTAATAGAAAATCTGTATAAAAATTATCTATCATAAATGTCAGTTTCTCAGAGGGCTAAGTTTCATGAGTCATGTGCTCTTTGTTTTGTTTTTGTTTTCAATGCAATATTGGATTTTATTTCTCCACTGCCTTACCCCAAGGACTTCAGTACTGTTAAAAAGTGGCTTATGAAATCCCTGCAGTGTAGAAGTATGATTCTTAGTGGTCTACAACACCCAGTGATGGCTAGAGTAAAATGAGCTGGAAGGTATGTCACCAGAGTTAGAGACATGTTCACTTACACTTCCTGTTCAATTTTTACCTCCCTAGAAAGGTCTAATTGTGCTTAAGCATGCATAACAATTAACTAGAAGAACAATAGAAGAACAGATTCAGTAGGATTAAGTGTTGTCACACTGAATTGTACAACCTCTATCTTCCAATATTGTTATAATTGAACATATGTCTTTCATTTGTCTCCCTTTTTAGTAGTAGTAGTAGTAGCAGTAATGATCACTGAGTGACAGGCAAAGAAATATGATCACTACCACTACCTACAGAATTTAGACTGGGAACTGTGCTTGATGATCTTCTGGCTGGAATGCAACTGAAGTACACATAAAATATCCAAACATACTGCTTCCATTCTCACAGGCTATGAAAAATGACACTTATTTATGTTCTTATTATTAAATATGTAGTAAGATTCCTAGGCCCTTAGCCCAGGGGTAGGCAACCTAAGGCCCGGGGGCCGGATGTGGCCCCCCAAGGCCTTTGGACCAGCCCCAGGCCGGTCCTGCCGCCGCCTGCCATGATGATATTGATTATTGTTGTTATTACTTGTTCTTGGGATTTTCTTGGCAAAATCTCCATAGAGGTTTTGCCATGGCTTTTCTGGGGCTGAAAGAGTGTGCATGCATATTTTTAAAAAATATTATTATTATTATTATTATTATTATTATTATTATTATTATTATTATTATTTTAAAAATATTTATTTACTTATTTATTTTTGGTGCTTCGGCCCGCCAATTGTCTGAGGGACAGCAACCCGGCCCCCAGCTCAAAAAGGTTGCCTACTCCTGCCTTAGCCCTTTAACAGATTTAACATTTTCTCTTTATACAGTACAGAATTAAAGGATGCTAAAAACTAAAGAGTAGCACTGAAACCTAACCATTTTGAGATTAAATAAGGTGGAAGACTATATTCTGAAAACTGATTGGAGTATGTGTTCCTGAGCATTGAAAAACCCTGGTGGGAAGAATTTGAGAGTGATGAGAATCTCTGCATTCAGGACATCTTCTGCATAAAATGTGCACATGAATTTTCTGAACAAACTTTTTTTTTTTTTTAAAAAAAAAAAAGCAGAAATATTATTATCTGCTTCCTATGCAGAAAAACCTGATGTATTTGAAAAAAACTGTGAATTTTGTACAGAAAAAAATCATGAACTGCAAATCATCTTCAAAAACTGCACTTTTGAAAAACTTTTTCACAGTAGGAGGAAAATTGCCAAAATCACTGTTTGCTTTATTTGAAAAAAGAATGAAGAATTGCATCCCTAGTGGAAAGGACAGTCAATTTACTTCAGGGCTCCTCCACACTACCCGATTGTTTGGGGGAATGTCTGGGCATTCTCTCTAAGGATGTCATGTCTTGTAACTGCTTCTTTCTAACTATCCACATTCCACTTCTCTTACATTATTTCTTTTTTCCCCTACTTCTAAAGTTCTATTTTTGATGTAGAAATAGAGCAAAACTGTTCCTGGTTGCCTACATTTGTAGAAGACGCCTACCAAGACTTGAATATGTGCACATATTCTACATAACAATTGCAAGTTGAACTAAAATCTTATTCTGCCCAGAATACAGAAGGGTTAAATCTGTAGTTGCAATGAACTCTCTATGGTTACCCAAAGAGCATCCAGGGAAAATACTAGAAATATAAGTAATCCTTTTTAATCATATTAACTATTCAGTGTCGAATATTTCCTGCATGTAGAGAGCAATCAGGTGTGTATTAAGCATGAATACTTCAGACTGAGAGCTTTAACTAAAGCAACAACCATTTTGGTAGGGAGATTCCCCTTAAGTAAATGATTGTTAAATCAATAGTATGCAATTTCTGCTCCTTGTAGAGTGATTGACTCAGACTTTACTCCCTACATTCTTATTAAGTCAAGTGCCCAATAATTTCTCTCAGGAAAGCTAGCTGGGCATTCAGGTAATTTCTTGATTCTTTTGTCTTAGGAGACTTGCCTGAACTGGAAACATTTTTTCCAAATCCATGTAAAAGGACCTATACTACAAAAGCTAAATTGATACTGGACCAGGTCTGCTTGCTACCTCCCTCTCTTTCATAACCTCCTCTCTCCTGCTCCTGCATGTCTCTTTCTAGAATATTGCTGAAATAACTGACTACCTAGGACTGCATCCACTCTGCAGAAATAATCTAGTTTGACACCACTCTAATTGTCATGGCTCAGTGCTATGAAATTCTAGGAATTGTAGTTTTGTGAACCTTCTCTGTCAGAAAATTCTGGTGTCATAAAAAACTATAATTCCCAGAATTCCACAACACTGAGTCATGGCAGTTAAAGTAATTTCAGCCTGGTTTATTTCTATAGTATAGATGCTGCCCCTTTATGGGAAACATGTAACTCCTCTGTTACAACAGCTTCACTAGCTGTAGATCTGTTCCCAGGGCTGTAAAGTCCTCTACAGCTTGGTTCCAGACTACATGAAACACCATATACCTTCTTCTGATTTAGCTCAGATTTAGAGATTCTTGTGGGACAGTTTTCTGTTCATCCCCATACCTTGACTTTTGGGTTTGGAAAAAACACGTGAAAGAGCCTTCACATTCAGCATTCATAAAATGTGAATCTTCTTCCCATGGGAGCCTAGACTGGACTCCTCACTATACTCTCTGTACTGGAAGTCACTGGCATTTGATTTAGACAGGCTCTTGGCTATTAAATGGTTGATGAGTGAGAATCTTTTACTGGGAAGATATACCAAAGCTTTGAAAATGCTTTAAATCTGTTATAGTGTTATATTTATCTCAATGCTTTTTAATGCTGTTTACTGTTATGGTTGTTTTTAACTGTAATTTGTTTTAATCGGGGTTCTGTGCCACCTTGGGTTCCATTCTCACAGAAAGATGGGGTATAAAATAAAAGACAGTTTATGATAAAACAATTAAAGGCTGAAATTCCTGGTTTATCTGAAATATCTCCTTGCCTTCAAAAATAATTTCCTCAGTTCTCCCACCTAGTGTCTGTTAGAATATGGATGGGTTATACAGTCAAAGGTGAAATGTAGAGATGTGTGTGTGGCATTTTCCTCATGGGAACAACATCTAGACAAACAAAGACAACTCAATCCAGATGGCCAGAGAAGTCTAAACATGAGCAGTTTTAGCTGGGAACACAGACAGTGAAATTCAAAACAATATGAGATCATGGGAAAGGAGTCACATGGCTGGATGATGGACAGCAAGGGGCTGGGTTAGAATACATCATACAGGCAACATCCAATCAGCATAAGGTTAACACCCAGAAGGTGGAGTAAGAGCAGGGCCGAGAAATTCCTTTGTCTAGAATTGTTTATATTTCTTGCTTCTTCCTCCTGTGTGTGTGATCGCAATGGAACCATGGAGTTAATTTCTGGACTATAATATGCTTATATTGCTTTTAAAATGTAACTTCTGGATCTGGAAACATGGGACGTTTTCACATGGGGGTCCCTAAAGCCAGCTGGAGCCATTCCGGAATGGCTCCTGCCGCTGATTCTGGAATGGCTCCGTCAGCGGCAGGCTAATTCCAGGTGGACAGCCGGAATTACCTTTCCGCCGCTGAAGCCGGAGTTAGCATTGGTTCGGCCGGAGTCACGCTGGACTTAGGGCTCCGTGCGTTTGAACACACGGAGTGAAAAGCCGGACTGACGCAGGGATGACACCGGAAGGGGCGGGGTTTGCCGGCGCGCATCTGAACAACCTGGAAATGGAGCCAGAGTGAGGCCGGACGGAGGTAGGATTGCCTCCTCAAAAAGGCCCACGTGAAAACGTCCATGGATCTGTAACTCTTCTGTTCTACACATCAGCAAGATGTGATCCTATGGTGGACTATATATTTTTCTTTGCTTATTTTTATCTTATGGAACAATAAAGCTCCACTTTGGACCAACATGATTTGTCTGCATGCTTTTATCATGAGAAGGCTGATGGAGGAAGAAGTTTCCCTAGCTCTGCTGCATCCAAGCACACCACACCAATAAATCAACAGTGTCTTTTTGGGATGTGTCTGTATCTTAGGGGGAAATATTTATTGCATACACTTTTAATCCTCCTCCTTTTTCTCATAGCAATTTCTGAAATTCAAATCATACTAGCTTTTGGAGTCTGATTCTAGTCCTCTATAGCCCTACATGTCTTGCACCAATTGTCTGTCTCTTACAATCTTCTCTACCTTTTGAATTTGGTTCTTTGAGATGATGTTTTCCCATCATAAAGCAACTATGTTTTCATAGCCAATTATCTGTATATTTTATTGTTGACCATTAATGAGACACTAACATGGGCCTTTTCTGCACAGTAAAAAGTCCATGTTAGCGTCTCATCCCTGTTTCTGCCTCTTCCCATGACAATCTGTTCAGATGATGAAGGGCCCAATCTTTCCAGTGAGATTTGTCCAGATGATGTATGGCCAGTTCAGCATGGAACCCACCCTCTACCACCCTTAAAACCATTTTATAAAAAATCACCTTTTGCTGCAGGAAAATCCAGAGCCCTCCATAGTGATCCCAAGCAGCTGTTTACAGTGTAGCCCACTGTGCCACCCAGAGGTCTGAATGAGGAACCCAGATATGTGATTGATGCTGGGCACCTCTTTCTGCTCTTAGAGAGACTGGTTTACTCCAGTGGTAATGCCACTGGACATCATAGTGGGATGCATGTGTAAACAGCCAGCTACCATCACTCCAGAGTACCCAGCTAATGTGGGTATTAGGGGACACCTTTGGGACCAGAATACTCTGTTATTAGCCCACAGTATTATGGCCCGTGTAGATCCACCCTTTAACACAGTGCTATCAAATTTAAAAGATCTCTTTGAGATGTGTATGCTCAGACCATGTCTGAGTTCATACTTGTGCCCTGATAGCATACTGTAATAGAAGGGATGTGTGAATGCATACATGAAAATATGTAATGGATGGAAACTAATCTGGTCTGTCCATGCCTACCTATTATGTAGAATAATAATAATAATAATAATAATAATAATAATAATAATAATAATAATAATAATAAATACATTTTATTTATAGCCTGCCTCTCCATACGGATCAAGATGGGTTACAACAAATAGGAATAACAATAAAATCCAATATACAATTAAAACCAGATTTCTAAATAATCTCTTACCCCAACCCCTCTCTCAATCATAAAAAAGAAAAAAGAAGCAAGCTAAAAACAATAACAATATAAAATGAACAGCAATATAAAATACTAATTAAAAGCAGAAGAAATAACAAATTAGCTAAAAATAGAGGTAGTTAGAGGTGAGACATCTTTTGGGGGGTAGATGGGGGATGTCAATATCAGTGGAAAGGCTTGCCAGAAGAGATCTGTCTTAACAGCCTTTTTAAAGGCTTCTAGAGCGGTAATGTGACAGCTCTCCTCCGGCAGGCTGTTCCATAACTCAGGAGCGGCAGGTGAAAAGGCCCTCTGGGTTACCACAGCCAATCTGGTCTTCTTAGACTGCAGTAAATACTTCCCAGAGGATATAAGTTGATTATATGGAGGAAGGCACTCCCACAAGTAGTCTGGACCTAGGCCATGTAGGGCTTTAAAGGATATAACCAACACCTTGTACTGTGCCTGGAAACTAATTGGCAAACAATGGAGAGATTTTAAAATAGGTGTTATATGGTCGCCTCTAGATGTACCCGCAACTAGCCTGGCTGCCATATTTTGCACCAACTGAAGTTTCCAAACTTGGCACAAGGGTAGCCCCATGTAGAGCGCGTTGCAGAAGTCAAGTCAATAGGTTACCAGCGCATGTACTACTGTTTCTAGGTCACAGCTGGTGCATCAGCCAAAGCTGATAACAGGCACTCCTGACCATTGCATCTATCTGAGGTGTCAACTGGAGAGACAAGTCCAGGAGCGCCCCCAAGCTGCAAACACAGTCCTTCAGGGGAAGTATGACCCCATCCAGAACTAGTTGACATATCTCCATTCCCAGGTTAGGGGTTCCTATAGCAAGTACCTCCATCTTATATGGATTCAGTTTGAGTCTGTTTTCCCTCATCCAGTTCATTACCACCTTAAGACATTCCTTCAGAGGAGAGATGCCATCCTTTGTCACTACAGCAGTCCAAGACATAGATAAACATATCTGGGTGTCATCAGCATACTGATAACACCCCACCCCATATCTCCAGATGATGATTTCACCCAGCAGCTTCATGTAAATATTAAATAACATAGGAGACAGGATGGCACCCTGAGAGATGCCAGATTTTAGTTCTCTTTTAGAAGATCAACTGTCTTACCATCTGGAGTCTGCCTGAGAGATAGGAATGGAACCACTGCAGTGCAGTGCCCCCAATTCCGAACTCTCCCAGGCATTCCAGAAGGATACCATGGTCGATGGTATCGAAGGCTGCTGAGAGGTCCAAGAGCACCAACAGGGTCACACTTTCCCTGTCAATGTCCAGATGGAGATCATTGACTAAGGCAACCATGGCAGTCTCAACTCCAT
>CM034706.1:103513569-103531349 GCA_020142125.1 Phrynosoma platyrhinos
GAGAGTAAATAATAAACAGCTGCTAATTAAGGGTGGGTGGGTTGGGTCGCTCGACTGCTCAAACAAAATGGCTGCTGCCACGTGGCAGCTGAAGGCTATATGGCCCCCAAATCTTATGGGTAATCTCGCAGATCCATGGTCTTGCAAGTTTACCTGCATGCTGGGGAATCTTGTGAGATCCCCCCTGATTGGCTGGGTGGTGCAGACTTTCTGCCCACCCAGTCAATCATGGTGTTGGCTTCTTTTAAGAGGCCAGCACAACAGTGAGCCCCTCCCAACGTGTTGGGGGGGGGGTCCTTCTATTTGTTGTTGGTGAAACTGGATCACCTACAAAGTTTTCAGGGCCCTTTTTCAAGGAAATGTTTTTGTTTTTTAAGTGTGTGTGTGTGTGTGTGTGTGTGGTTTGTTTACTTCAATATGTATGTTTAGCTTATTTTCATACTCTGTGTACTCCTTTTTCTCTTATTTTTCCCCCTTCTTTTCAGCCTCTTCATGTTTTCCTGTTACAGTTGAAGCAGGAGATTTTCTTTAATTAATGTTTTATATGCCAAAATTAGAGATGTGTGCTATTATGTGTATTCTCATTGTATTCTCATTCTCATTCTCATTGCTCAGGATTCTATATGTTTAAAGTTCAGAGCATCCAATAGAATGTCAGCTTTGAATTTCTTTGTCTGTGAGTGCATAAAACTACAGCCATCTTAACTTGTCTTTTGCATAATGATCTGAATGCTAATTCCGTTGGGACTTGCCAGCAATAAATCTGTTTTTAAACTATTTTGTGGTCCCTTGTTCTACTTCAAGCTCTGCAAAGAACTGTGGACGCTGGAAGTTAATTTGCAACAGTTGGTTTTTCCACTACACAGTTGGCCCTTTGTATCCATGGATTCAAGCATCCATGGCTTGAAAATGTTTTGTTTTTTAAAATAAGTATAAATTCCAAATAGGAAACTTTGATTTCAGCTGTTTATATAAGGGACACCATTTTATGATATCACTTTATCTAATGGGACTTGATCATCTATGGATTTAGGTATCCATGGGCAAGAGATTCCTGGAGCTAACCCTAAGGACCCCTTGTATTGATAACCATGTTTTTTTTTTAATCTTTTGTAAGGAGCCCATTACAGGAATAAGATTTGAATTTATAATGGACAGGGGGGCTCCTCTTCTAACAACCTCTAGCTGTCATTCCCTTTCTAATTATTCCAGACATTTCTAAAGATGTGTGAGTTCTCATAATATAGCTCTTTGGATGATGCTGGATTTTGCCATTTGTTGCCTCCACATCCACTGATTCCATTCTTTTATTTTTTTGGGGGGGAGGGCTCTTTGTAGCAATTTTTTTAAAAAAAATATCTGTGCTAGGGTTCTTCCAAAGGCACTCCAGTGCACCACCAGACTAATAATATGGTTTGCTGAGACAGTTCTTTGGTTTGGAAGACACATGTTATCTCTGAATTTTTTTTCTTCTTAGAACTATAATGGTATAGGACAGAGTTGTCATATCATTAATGTGCTCATGCACAATAGAACCATAACCCTACCCCCAAAAAAATAAAAATAAAAAGTTTTTAAAAGAGAGAAAGGAGAAGAGTACATTTTTGTTCCAATCTTTCTAGGAATTAAAAAAGAATCCCACTTGAAAATATGTATAAAACATTAGATCTGGTGCCTGGAATTGTCAGAGAATAGTCTGAGACAACAGAAAATGTTAGCTGGATGTTGCAGAAAGATAGCAAAAAAAGAACTACAGCAATAAAACCCACAACTTCTTAACACATTTAAACAACTTGGAGTAAAATTATGTTACATTTGTTGTGCCATTTTGGAAAGCTTCTTGGGTTTGACTAGATAGTATGTAAATATATTCTATCAGGCAATATCAATATTTTCAAAATGGATGCAGTGGAGTTTATCACATTGACATAAAATCTGCCCACTCCCCAATGGGATACAGTCAGGTTGCTACTGGGTGTTATTGCATGCAAGTCACCACTGCTGCCACTGGGTAAGTGCAATCTGGCTGTATCCCAGGTGCCAAGCATGTTTAGGAGGCTGCTTTTCCAAGCCGGGAGCTTACTGTTTTGGAAAAGCAGCCTGCAAAGTGTGCCTGGGATGCAACCAGGTTGCTATTGCCCAGCAGCAGCCATGGTAACTTGCATGTGATAATACCCGGTAGCAACCCACAACCCAACTGTATCCCATTTGGGAGCAGTCAGATTTTATGTCAATGCAATAATCTCCACAGTCTGTATGCTATTGCACAAGATCTATTTCCAAGGGCCATGTAAAGGCTTGTTTTTCAAAAGCTTAGGGAGATATCCATGTGATTTCTGTCTAACTTCTTCCACTCATTCATCTCCTCCTTTCTCCCAACAATATATAGTGTCAAAAATGCATTCCTGGTCATGCATTTCTCCTTTCTGAAGATTTATGCCATTGAATTGATTGCTATGTGTAGGAATTTTTTTTAACAAGATAACAACATGCCACTAATTTATAATGATACACAACTGTGGAGAGAATAAACCGAGAAGAAGCCAGCCCTTATCTGCCAGGCATTTGTTGTTGTTGTTGTTGTGTGCCTTCAAGTGATTTCTGACTCACAGTGAACCTCAGGCTCACTATCATGAGGTTTTCCTGGCAGGATTTGTTCAAACGAGGTTTGTTGTTGCCTTTCTCTGTAGATCAGAGAGTGTGACTTGCCAAAGGTCATCTCATGGATTTTCATGGCTGAGCAAGAATTTTCACACTGGTCTCCAGAGTCACAGTCCAACCACAAACCACTACACAACACTGGCTTCCTCTGTCATGTTTATTACCTGCTTAATAAAAAGTGACATCAATTACTCAACATATTTTAATTTGAAAGAGGTATTTGGGACACATATTTTTTCCTAGCCCCACAAGTCAACAATAGTATCAGGTGATAAACAAAGGTACAGATTATTATTATTATTATTATTATTATTATTATTATTATCTACAGTAATAATTCTGTCACCAAGTTTCACCTCCCAAATAAAAAGCAGAGTGGTGTGCTTTTGTTTTTGTTTTGTTTTTGAAGTTATTATTTTACTTTTGCTTTGTTTTTGCTTTAATTACAAGTTGTCCTAAATACACTCTTAACATGTTTCAAAGCTATCTTTCACACTGTAGGGGGCATGCCAATTATTTCAAAAGCAATATGGGATGCTGCATAATGATACCTTTGATGCAACATGATACTTACTGCAAATGCAAATTAAGAATGCCTCTCAAAAACACTGCATTGCACCTTTTTTCCTTAAAAGGATAGCACCATTTTGGTCTTTTTTCATACCTTGTCACACAAGGGCCGTACATCCATATGTTGTAGGAAGAAAAATGTTTGGCTCTTACATGCAAAGGAGTATGATATATTGTCTAAATAAAGTATTGGTCCATTTAGTTCAGTTTACATCTTGGATGAACAACTGCAGGTGTAGGGAGTTGCACTGGCCATATGCAGAACCTCAGAGGGCCACAACTCCAGCTGTTATGCCTAACAACCATCTTTATTATTGTTGTTGATGTTGCTATTGCTGTTGTTGCCAGTAACATTGGCTAAAAATGGCTCTAACACCAATCACAACAAAAGTGGGAATGATGTAGTCTTCCAGATGTCAATAGACTGCAACTCTCAGTAGATTTCACTAGCAGAACCAATGGTGAAGAATGACGGTAGAGTTGTTGTCCAGCAACATCTGGAGCACTCCTATCCTAGGAGGAGCAAGAGTAATTTTTTGTATCCTTGGTTTAT
The DNA here is from genome assembly GCA_020142125.1 of Phrynosoma platyrhinos. Lineage (NCBI taxonomy): Eukaryota > Metazoa > Chordata > Lepidosauria > Squamata > Phrynosomatidae > Phrynosoma > Phrynosoma platyrhinos. The sequence continues at coordinate 103,517,354 of CM034706.1, forward strand.
TTTAGGAAAGGGGCAATGCAAGATGGCCTGTAAGTAGTGGCTCTGTGCCGCCCCGGGAGTGCTGGATTGGGGTCACGGCAACCACACACCACAGCCCCGATCCTCTTTTTTGCTGCCTCCAAAAGAGCAGGCAAATACCGCTTCTTTGGGGGGCAACAAAAAGGCACCCTTTTGCACCCTTTGGCTCAGCGTGTCTGCATGCTGTGCCAACAGGGCGCCCTGATGCTTCATGCCATGCAGTTGGGTGTGTGGTGTTGAAGCGGAGTCAGGGCGGCCAGCATGTGGTCACCCCACCCCAACTCCATCCCCAGGCCAGCCTAAAGTGCTAGTCTGCATCAGCCTAAAGTCTTTTTTTTAAAAGTGAAATGTTAACTGGACATCCACTTTACTTTCTGGCCTGAAAAAGGTCACTCCTGCATATAAACAATTCAGGGGAGCCCAAAGACATGGTAACATTTTCATTTTTAAAACATTTCTCTTTTTTCATGGGGGGAGTATGGATAGTCTTTGGAGGCCTGAAAACAGCCTAAGAGGGCTGCATGAAGCCTGAGAAAATACTCTTTTCTGCACACCAAAATTGTGTAAAAAATTCAGGAAGAAGATCAAAACTGATAGTAGTTTTCAAAGATTTTCTTACAGAGGGAAGAAAATTGCTTTTTCTAAGAATGAAATTAGGAAATAATTACATCCCCAGTTGTAGAACTTTCATATCCAGTAGAATAACAAACATACTATTATGACATCTTTGTAAAGAGTTGAAATTCAATGTCCATACAACTCAAAACACACTGATGTTCAGAATAAACAACCTGAAAATGGAATATCTCTATATTGAACAAGTGATTATTTATCATGATGAGCATGTAACCAGGTGGTAAAACAATTGGCTTTATTGTCTTGACATATGGCAGGAAAATATTACTGTATTTCAGCACCTGATAACATTACATTTTAAAAAAACTCTTCAAGATCTTTTCCTCCCAATTATGAAGAAACTTGGAATTTCACTAAATTCTTAGCAAAAGTAGACTTCTCACCCTTCTGCACTACTTCTAGAAATGACTCAGTCAATGCTAGAAAAATGTCAGGCAGTTTTATTGATGAAGCTCCTTAAGCTGCTTGGCTGGAAATCAATGTATATGCTAACATTAAACTCCACACTCCATTCATATTCAAGCCAGCCAGAACTAGACAATACCTGGGACATGTGGGCACCCCCGCAAAGAAGAGTCCCATTATTTTCTCTCTCCTTCCTCTTTATTTTATTTTATCATATTTGCACACGCTAACTACTTGTTGCCCACAACATGGAAGGAAACACAAGGTTGCTATTTTCAGTTGCAATCAAGTATGTTGGTTAATGTCCAGTGTTGCACCTAAAGAGTAAGTGTTTCCCATATGTGGTGGCAAATAGGCAAGAAAATCTGGCTATTTTTAATAAAACTGGAAATGTTTGAGAGCAAGACAGATCACACTGATCAAACCCAGCTTCTAAGATTTAAAGGAGGTTGGAAAGTATGAGTGGCAGGTAGAGAGAGAGAGAGAGAGAAATGCAGCCTCTTAAGAATGAAGAAGATTAACACAAAGACTGAGTGACAGAGAGATCCCATTGAGAGCAAATCTTGGAAATCTTTTTGAATACAAGGAATGTGGTGATGCTGTGAGCCCAACAAGCCCCCAGGAAAGCTTTGCAAACATGTAAGTGCTGATACAAATTCAGAGAGATGAACCAGAGAATTTTGTACTTTATACCACCTAATATTAAAATACAGTTTGCAGCGGGGGGGGGGGGGAGAGCAAAACAAGGTCACCCAAGATATATGCCTAACAGGATTTATATTTTTTTTTAAAAAAAAGAAAAAAGGTACTCTTCTGAAATGGTTTAGTTCCTTTTCTTTATGCATCTGATTTTCTGTAGTAATCTGCTTTCAGGAAGACCAAAACAATTGTTTGTTCTAGGGAGGATCTATCTGAAAATAATGTACAGTGTTAATGTTTTCTTTCTCCTTAAAAGCAAACTGTTTTGTAATCATGCAAACATTTGTGGACCAAAATCTATATCACCTGAAGGGTCAGGTGAAATGTAGACTGCTATGTCAGCATTATTGTAATGCACTGTATGTGAAAATGTTCTTGGAAAGTGTTCAGAAACTGTAGCTAGTGTATAATGTGGTAGGCTGCATCTGCACTTCAGACATAATCCCTTTAATTATCAAGGCTCAGTGCTATGGAATTTTGGGATTTGTAGTTTTGTGAGACATTTTGAGGCTATGCAGAAGGGCGGCTTTGGGTCGCCCCTTCTAGCGGTGGATCGAGGCCGCGGCAACGTCATACCACAGTCCCAATCCTTCCTTTTAGGGGTGGTAAAAGGCCACCCTAAGAGCCAATGCCATGGCTCTTCCATGCCCTTTCGGTGCAGTAGGGATACCATGTGCCATGCAAACAGGCACGTGGTGTCAGGACAGCATTGGGGTGGGGTTGGGGTGGCCGAGATGCACCGGCCCCACCCCAGCTCCACCCCCAGGCTGGCCCTTTAGTTTGGTCTGCAATGCCCCTTAGTCTTCTCTGTCAAAGAGCTCTGCTGCCACAACAAAGTACAATTCCCAGAATTCCATAACATTGAGCCTTGGTAGTTAAAGTGGTGTCAGACTGAAATATTTTTGCAGTGTGTGTCATGAACCGAGGTTCTCTGTTGTTTTTTTAATCCAGAGAGAAATTTAGCTACCCTAGACTATAGGACTTTCAACAAAGACACATAGGAAACCATATCTGGGTTTTGACACTTTGCATGTAACATTTATTGAGACACAGACACAGAGACACCTGAAACAATCATTTCTAATATCAGATACTCAATATAACAAACACCTTAATTATCAAGAGCTCTTTTCATTCACTCACACATTCATACTCACAATCCTTCACTGGAAGTTGATCAAGCCTCCAAGAAAGGTGGATGGCCCCGTTGCTGCGGATCAGGAACCACAAGGTGAAGTGGGAGAGGTACTGTCTTTTATACCTTTTTTACTCTTCTTTCTTGAAACAAACATGTTTTGCTGATCACCATGGGTTCAGAACAGTTAAGTTCTTTGCACAAGTTTCAGTACATTCTGTGTGTGCCGGATCTCACTTGGCCATATCAACATATTTCATTCATATACGACAGATTGTATTGTCCTGGTTATGCTTGGTCAGCATCTCCGCTTCCAAGGCCAAGTTTCTCTCATTCCTCACTTCCACCATCCAGGTTCCTCCTTCAATAGTGCTTTGCGCGGCATCCATTTTATTTGGTTCTTTCAGGGCTTTGTCAATCCAGAAACCCATTTACCTTCCATATACTCAGCCATTCTCTCACATGTGAATACAGCCATAGAATACACTGTTGGCTGTTGTGTGCTTTAGAGACCATATATCACTGGTCTTCTGAGAGTTCACAAATTTTCTTCCAGTTTACTTCCAAGCTCATTTCTAGGTGCTAGTATAGTAGTCTTGCAAAAACATTAAGTAGCTTGTGCCAAGGATATTTAGAAAAAATGCCTCCTCCCTTATAGGTTGGTCTGAAATCTGAGATCTTTGTGGGATCCCCTATTGCATAAACTATCACTTCATGAGGCTAAGTTGGTGGGTACATGTACCTTGACTTTCTCTGTAGCAGCAACTCAACTGTAGAACTCTTTCCCAAAGGAAATCAGGTTAGTTTCATCCCTTTCACATTTCTTCTGGTCTGCTGAGACAGATAAGCTTATTGCATGGCACTTACAAGAACGGGAATAGATGGAAGGGAAGGGAACGGAATGGGGCACAAACACATTTTACTGGATGAGTGAATGCCACCAATGCTGCCAGGTGTCCCCAATGCGTTCCCCAGCCATTCCTGGCTGCCAATTTTTGAAGGATGGTTCAAAATCGTTCTTCAAAATTCATTGACATGCCAAGATACAACATAAACAATTTAGAGGAAGACTGGAACCTGCTTGAAAAATACTGGAGAAAGAAATAGAAATCAAATATATTCAGTTGAAATTAAGCTGAGACATAGATTAAGATTGTGATAGAAAAGTGTACCACTCTAGTAGAAAAAAAAAAAACAGACATAAAATGCTAATGTGGAGATTTAAGAATACAATTTTCTGGTCTTTCCCCCTCCTTTTTTAGGGCAGAAAAAATGAGATATTGAAATTTAAATGTTAAAAGACATATTTCAAGTATAAATGGATACAAAATACAGTCAATTTAGGCTATTAGCAATTCCAATTATATGGCTGAGAAGGGAAAAAAAGTTTAAAATATTGTGTATTCTGTAAAGTAGATTTAAGAGGATATAAATATGTGACACATAATCTTTTATGCTTGTAAGAAGATGTAATAACTGAATAGAATATGTATGAGAGAGAGAGAGAGATACAAATAAGTTCTAGAGCAAATCAAATATGAACTCTCCCTAGAAGCCAAGATGATTAAACTGAGACTGTTGTATTTTGGCCACATCATGGGAAGACAAGGTTGTCAAGTTGTGTCTGACCATAGGGGCCGGTGCTCATCTCCATTACTAAGCCGAAGAGCCAGTGTTGTCAGAGACTACTCTGTGATCATGTGGCCAGCATGATTGCACAGAACGCTGTTTACCTTTCCACTGAGAAGTGGTACTTATTTATTTACTTGTATTTGCATTCTTTCGAACTGCTAGCAAAGTAAGGTAGGAGGTAGCAGAAAAAGAGGAAGACCATATTCCAAGATAGATAGAATCAATCAAGGAGGTCATGGCCCTAAACCCACAAGACTGAGTAGAGCTGTTAATGATAGGGTGTTTTGGAGGTCTCTTATCCATAGGGTCACCATAAATCAAGTCAACTGGAGGGTAGTTAATAATAACAAAGTCCACAAGGATGCATGCCATAAGAAATCTGTTACACTATAAATTGTCACAATGGCTATTCCCTCCAGAAATTATCAAACTACCTTGAAGGTTCAGTAGGAAGAAGTTAGTAATAAGTGAATTGGTCCCAAGACATAGTCCAAAAGCATGTCATGCAAGGGTTGAGCAGATGGGCCAGGTCAGTCCCCGACTCAACAAAGAGACAGGCGGGTGTTTACACACCCTCCTCACATTAATCTGGGACTCAGTAGTGTCATGAGGCTCACCATTGCTGTAAGTGGGTAGACCCCCATTGCTGTGTCTGTGCAGAAACAGGGAACCTGGCTGCAGTCACTTGGCCAAGTGCCACTTTTCCACATCTGATGCAGTGACAGGGGCCTACCTACTTGCAGCAGTAACAAATGAAGGTAAAATGGTCATCTGAGCAGCCAGGGTTGTCTACAGAGTTTCCACAAAATTTTGTAGCGAACCTGGGGCCAAATTACCCAGTGTTAAGACCCTTTTGCTCCGAGATCAGATCAGGTCTTCCTGATTCATGTCCAGTCTGGTAGGATCAAGCTTGATCCTGTGTTGGGGTTCCAGGCAAGGATGACACACACCGAGACACTGAATGGGGGCACAAATGCTTGAGAGAGTCTTTCTCCCTCTTGCCTTTTATTAACCATTTCTTCTACAGCATGCTCAATGCAGTCAGTCAATCATTAACTGGTAGTAGGAGCTATTCCAGTGTTGAACTCAAAGGTCAGAGTAAGCAAGCAGGATACAGGAAATAAGCCAAATTAGTCATTAACACATAGACCAGCCAGTCATTAATCAGGATGTGTATATTTGTGTTTACTCACCTGGCTGTGTGTACATGTAATTAACAGCCAGGCCTAATTGCTAGACTGCTACGTGCCAAAAGGAGCATCATGGTCTGCCAATGATGCCCTCTACAATCCTGCCCTTGGGCTTTTGGTCTGCATGATCCAAATAGGCCAACATGAGGCCAGGGGGAACCCAGCCCTTTTGGTCCATGAGGACAACCCCACAGTCACCTTGCCAAAGCTAAGCAGGTGTAGGTCTGTTCAATGCCTAGAATGAGTCTATAATTTATATTTATACTTAGCCTTGTAGCTCTGTGATAACAGAAAATAAGTGTTTATTTTGTTTTGTTTTTCACAAGGCTGGATTACTAAACAGATTAACATGGCCTTGACTCATGGCCCATGATTTTAATATTAATTGAGTGGATGTATTCTTCTTATTCCCCCCCCCCCCAAAAAAAGCATTACCAGTTAAAGGAGACACCCCATGCAGCCTTCTGGAAGGCCTACAGTCTTCATAATAAAGTTCTGTTTTTGATTACGTTTAGCTGTTATTGTGAGCCTCCAAGTAATTTTTGACTTATGGTGACTCTAAGGAAAACCCATTACAGGGTTTTCTTGGAAATATTTGTTCAGGGGAGAGGTTGCCTTTGTCTTCCTCTGAAGCTGAAAGAGTATGACTTGCCTATGCTCACCCAGTGGATTTCCATGGTTGAGCATGGATTCAAACCCTGGTCTCCAGAGTCATAATACAATGCTGAAACCACTACACCACACTGACATAGCTGTTCTATTCTCATTTTGATTATGATACTAACACTGAAGAGAAAAACAAATGCATGATTTGATGAATTTTTTTCCTAAAAGTAAGTGGTTTGCTGGCACCCCTAGAAATTGTGAGTGTTGGGGGTAGGCACATTCAAGAACCACTATTCTTCTATAATATCACTATTGTATGAACAGTACAACTTCATTCCCTCCAATGATTCTCAGATAAAATTGGATGCATGTGGCCAAGCAACATCAAAATGTGGTCAAGATGACAGGAATTATTAATGAAGAACACATAAGCTAATAGTTTGCATCTGTATCAGCCTCTTGTGATGTCGAGGACAAAGGAGGAGCAGTGGGGGAGGAGAAACGGACATTTTAAATGGAGCTAAAAAGTGGGATAGCAGAGGATTAATCAGGACTGTTCCTGTCAAATGGTTGTATGGAAGTTACCAATTCCAAGCATCAACAGCTATTTGATAAGAAATGATTTATTCATTATCAAGAAATAAATTCTAAAGATAAAATTTCTTGATAGATAATCACTGTCATGTGAAAGGGGACAAGCAGAAGTTTTCCTCCACCTCCTAAATCTCCTGCCCTACATGCCCACTTGTTTTCCAAAATCAAGGGTTTAGTATCCAAAACTTGGAAAATTCCTTTTAAAATGGAATATATCATAGTTCCAAGATTCCTTGTAAGTATATAACAATCAGTGTCTCTTTATTTTAAAGTAACTCTTTATCTTGCCATTTCTTCAAAACCTGCAACAAATTGCAGAGTACATGAAACATATTTTATTTATTAAAAATATTTGTTAATTGCTTCTTGGCCCACCAGGACCACCCAGAGTAATGCATAATAGGAGACATTCCTCAAAAATGATTAAAGACCAGTTTAAAAGCCAGTTTGAAAACATTTAAAAAAAAAAGCCCAGATGAAATAATATCATTTCAATCGCCCACCAAAAGCTCAATAGAGATAGGGACAATCTGACTTCATGTTAATGAACAGAACCAGTATTCCAATTATTTATACATTGTTGTTTGTTTCCCATTTTTCCCCATTCTGTGAACTCAAGGCTGCTTACAAACATTAAAAAAAAATACAGTTAATACAGGATGCATCTAAACTGCAGAAATAATACCACTTTAACTACCATGGCTCCACCCTACAGGATCCTAGGATTTGCAGTTTTGTGAGAAACCAGCACTCTTTGGCAGAGAAGGCTACAGACCTTGCAAAACTACAGATTCCAGGATTCCATAGGATGGAGCTACAGTACTTAAAATGATGCCAAACTGCTTTATTTCTACAATGTAGATTCACAGTTTTTCTTTAAAATATATTATACAAAAGTTGAAAAGTAAAATTAAACTAACAGTAGAAGTTGTTGTATGTCTTCAAGTCATTTGTGACTTATGACACCCCATAAGCTGAATCTATCTTGGATGCATTCTTGACAAGATCTATTGGGAGGGGTGCTTTGCCTCCAGCAGAGAATGGTAGAGTAGGTTTCCGTGGTTAGGGGCGGGCTAGAACACTGGTGTCCAGATCCATAGTGCAACACTCAAATCACTACACCACACTGGCTTTCATGACAATAGAAGTAATAGAGCTTGGAAGCAGCCACTTGAAAATGTGACCTTCTGTATTCATAGAATCATAGAGTTGGAAGAGACCTCAAGGACCATCCAGTTCCACCCCTTGCTATACAGGATTACACAATCAAAACACCTCTGAGAGATGACCATCCAGTCTCTGTTTAAAAACCTCCAAAGAAGGAGGCTCCACCACACTCCAAGGAAGTGTCTTCCACTGTAAAACAGCTCTTACTGTCATGACGTCCTTACCAATGTTTAGGTGGAATCTCTTTTCCTGTAGTTTGCATCCATCGCTCCCACCAAATTCCCAACCACCTATGAGGGTGGTGCAACAAAGAAAAGGGGCTCCCTAGAAAATCTCAAAACCAGGCTTGTGTGGGAGAATATGTTCATTCAGAAAACCTGGATCAGAGCTGTTATAGGTCATAACTGGGACTTTAAATTATCCCCTGAAACAGACTGGCAGCCAGTAGATCTGTTGGAACAGTGAAGCTCCCTGCAGCCATTACAATAAGGTGGTCCTGTATATGAATCAATTTTGGGAACTTGTTGCACCATGGTTCAACAAATCTGTTGGAGGACGCTGTTGAATATGTCCTGCATCCTTCTGAGGGCTACTACTGTGTGTGGTTGAAGAATGCACACTATTGCCAGTACTAAAGTAGGATGAAGATACAGCCCAATTTAACTCCTATATGCGTACTAGGAAAAATGGTGCAGTCTTATCTTTCACTATGCAAAACAATACCCATGGGCACTTTTGCTTCCTCTTCAGGGCATGAGCAAGGAACATGGCCTGGTTCACAGCATCACACGGTTCTGAGAGGCAATTGTGTGAGGAAATAACTCTAAAAAAGGCTTTTGAAAGGGAGGGAGAGAGATTTATTGTTTCTTTCTCACAGACTATTAGATCTGATTCTATAAAATATTGAGAAAATGTACCTTATTAATTTTCTGAACTGATTAAAGCTGAATTTTAAATGGTTTGAATGTCTGAAGCAAAAATGAAATCCTTTTTTTACTTTTTATTTTTTGCATGTGAATATGTTTTGTGGTCAGCCAGTTATTATAAAAATAGTGCTCTAATTCTTTGAGGTGCCTTTGAATCATAGGTGTGTATTATGAATGTGTTTAATCAGCTAACTTAATATGATTTTTTTTTAAAAAAAAATACATAGCTATTTTTCATAAATGTACCAGCACAAACATTTTTGTGCTCACACATTCCTATTATGAATAACACAAGGAGAACCAATTAACATCAAATGTGGTGAAATATGAATGAACAGGAAATTTTTAAAAATGTACAATTAAACGGGAGATATACAGTGGCTGCTTGTTTGAAATTCCCCATCAAGACAAGGTAACCACTTTTAACTATGTCCATTAACCACTTTTGATCTACATCTTTATCTATTCTTACAGCTAATGAGGAACAAATTACTTATTTCTCAAGAATGACACTAACTACCCACTCTTGCACAAAAAGAGAATATTACAATTTACATTTAAATGAGATTTGAAATGTTAATGAACAGCGTAGGTATTCTGATTATCTCTACAAATATATTATATTAAGGTGAACTTTTCTAGAAGAATTACTTTTGGAAACATGTTATAGCATGGCCCAGAACTGGCTGTACTCTATACCATGCCAGTGTTTAATACTTCCAACTTCAGTACAACATAGAGATATATTAAACATTTTGTATATATTAAGACCAGAGCTTAAATATTGCTAGTTACAAGTAACTAGTTACTTTGAAATAATTGGTTTCATTTCTCAAACCCAGCATAAAATTGCATTACAATAATAATAATAATAATAATAATAAATATTTATAACCCGCCCCTCTGCTTGGCAATTGGGGCGGGGTACAGCAAGTTAAAAATACAAAAAGTAAAAACATTCCATCCTCTCCCCCAGACCCTCCCACCCCTTAAAACAGGATTAAACTATTGTCAGATTAAAATCAAATTACAAAATTAAAAACAAAAATCAAAAACATTATGATTGTTATATGACGAGGGAAATTTTCATTCTTATATCTATGAAACCTATCCCATTAGTCAAACTCTTTGTGAATTGAACATTATACTTGTGTATTTATGTATTAACTTTTTGGTCATTTTGGAGAGAGCAATTCATTACCTCCCTAAGACAATTGATAAAACCTTGCAGGATTCATCTTCCTCCTGTTACATCCCCATCCATATACATTTTGTTACCATTATAGAGTGGGGTATATAGTAGAAGTATCTGGCTATGTGCTTGTAACCAGATGCAGAAAAAAAACAACACATCACCCCAGACCTACTTGGGGGTCTTCTATTGGTCCTAGAGAGTGATGTCATTGTTTTTCATCTATTTATAATTGCATAGTCATTTTTTTTAATGCTCTGTGCTTTCCACCAGCTACTGAATGGCCATGAACGTAGCAGCCTGCAGGTGAATCTTGAAGGAGAGAAGAGAGGAAATTTGTCATAGTTTTGCCTGAGCCACACTTACACTGTGGACCTTATCACATGGGAGAAATCCCATGCAGAAACAGGATTTAAATGTGGGGAAAATCCATGAAAGCAGGTAGATTATAGGCTGATGAGACATGGGACTTTGGGGGGTTGCAGACTGCCAGAAATAGTGCAAATTGAGTCCACTTTAAGGGTTAGGGTTAGGGAATCATGGGAACTGTATTTAGGGTTAGGGAATCATGGGAACTGACAGAGAAGGCTCAATGTCTCAGAAAAAAACCAATTCCCATGATTCCCTAGCACTAACCCTAACCCTAAAAGTGGACTCAATTTGCACTATTTCTGGCAGTCTGCAACCCTCCTTTATCACATGGGGAAAATCCCATGCAGAAATGGGGTTTTAAATAGAAAAAAAAATGCAAAAGCGGGTAGATTTTCAGATGACATCACTGTTAAAGTGTGCTTAACCCAAATGGAAAGTAGTCAAAAGCTGGTTCTTTTTACTTTCAGAATTCAGATCTTTAAATAACTGGGAGAAAAAATAACTAGTTAGTTACTTCTGAGAAAATTGGAAAGCAGATAGTTACTTTTTACAAAAAATAAGTATCTTGGGTTTGGGAGCTGTAAAGAACTACTTTTTTAAAGTAACTTCCCAATCTCAAAAAAAAAGCAAACATTAGGTCAGTAGAAACTATTTTTTATCTTGTCTCTTTCTCCTAGGGATGTAATTCTTCACTAGGGTTGGATCCACTCTGCAGAAATAATCTAGGTTGATACCACTTTACCTGCCCTGGCTCAATGCTATGGAATTCTGGGAGTTGTAGTTTTATGAGACATTTAGCCTTCTCTGTCAAGGAGCCCTGGTGCCACAACAAACTACAATTTCCAGAATTCCATAGCATTGACCAATGGCAGTTAAAGTGGTGTCAAACTGGATTATTTTCTTCAGTGGACTGGAATAAATAATGAAAATGTTGCTTTCTGTGCAAATAGAAAATGTTGCTTTCTGTGCAAAACAACCACATGTGAATTTTACAAATAAGTCCCAAGTGCTTTCAATGCCTACCTTCCAAATAAACTTCCTCAAAACAGAGGGTGGAAGGCTCCACCTTTCACTGCTCACTAAAGTGGAATGATACCCTCCCAACATGAACAAAGTAAGAGAGAAAATCTAGGATACAGAGAGTATTTTTGAAGGTACCTTTAGCTTCCAAATATACATATATCAAAATCTGAGATGTTTCCAGAAAGTCATTTCCACTGAGGCAGTCACTTGAATTTGAAAGTTGTAGCTTATGCTTGGGACCTAAAACAATTCTGATATTAATCAATTTAGCATATTGTTCCCAAGTGGAATATGAATTTATTATCTGCTATTTTGCTAAGATGATAATCAGTCTCCTGGTTTTAATCACAAACTGTTTATTCCTTGAAGCAATTTTAAGCCAAGCAGACTTTTTTTAAAAAAGAATATTAAATAAGTCACAGGTTTTGAATAATGCATTTGTATAAGTTCATGTCTAAATCTCCCTTTTATTCATTATTACAAGCCACTGTCCTCTCCTTCAGTTTAATAATATGTTAGATAAAAAGAGATTTAGCAAAAGAAGTTTTCAAGATTTCATTTGAGAAGACAAAAATAGTTCAATTGTCTCTGGAACATTTCAGTCAATGCCAATTCCAGATGCAGCACCTGGAGAAAGCTTTATATAACATGAATAAACTACTTCACAATTGAAATGAAAGTAATTGTAGGTTAGTTGCTTATTGCTGGCATAATTTGACAAAGTGGCATGACAACCAATGCCAGACAGATGGGACTGAATGCTGCATGGAAAATTCAATGTTGCATGTGTGTTTGCAAACAAAAGCAAATTGAAAAACTAGTCTTTAAAATATTTATTTCCCAAATTCTAAAATAACAACAAAGAAATGATTATAACTCATGTAATTGCAGGAAACGAAAAAGAAGAATGATATGCTATATCATCTAAATAACAAATTTCTGAAATACATTTTGATGAAAACTATTCATATCAATTTATTCCAGTTCTTCAAAATATTTTCTTATAAGATGGTGCAAATGCATAATATGATTTATGAAACTATTACCTACGGAGAGTTCAGTGTTCATATGACCTTGTTTTGTCTATAAGATTCCTAATAAAGGGAAATATTATATAAAGGACTTACACTCACACAAGAATGGAATCCAGAATGGGGGGGGGGGGGAAACAATCTCCCCTTATATCTTCTGCCCCCCTCCCCAAGCACCTAAAACCCTGCTTGAGGATACTGGAAACTTCAGGGAACAGGAACAAAACCCCCAAAGCCATGAAAATCACATTGGATTTGATCAATGTCTCCTAGTTAACAGGTGTGCCAAGTTACTTTTCTTGAGACACAGGAGAGTTGCTAGCAGTGACACTGTACAAGGGACTAATGATATGACTCAGGGCTTGTACAGACTGCCAGAAATAATCCAGCTTGAGGCCACTTTAACTGTCCTGGCTCAGTGCTAAGGAATCATGGGAACTGTAGTTTATTGTGGCACCATAGCTCTCTGACAGAGAAGGTTCAATGTCTCAGGAAAAAACAACACGACTACAGTTCCCATGATTCCCTAGCATTGAGCCAGGACAGTTAAAGTGGTCTCAAGATGAATTATTTCTGGCAGTCTGTACAGACCCTCAGTGACTATACTGGTGGGAATAATGGGAACTGTAGTCCATCACATTCAGAAAGCACCAGGTGGACAAAGGTTTTGATATCACAGCTTATGTCCTATATTATTATTGATTGGATTCTTTTTGGTGTCATGCACATCCATACATTTTATCTCACTTGAGTCATGGGTATCACTAGGGGTGTGTGAGGGGGTTAAGCCCACATTGGGTGACACCCCAGAAGAGGGATAACACCCTGTCAGGCCTTCCTCCTGCTGTGCCCTTCCTAGCTGTGCCACAGGCAGAGGCCTTCTGAAGAGGAGACCTCCACCACTGCAGCAAAGGAGAAAGTTGACAGTTTCCTTCCTGGCTTTGCTGCAGCAGTGGAGGTCTCCTCTCAGGGAGACCTCTGCCACCGTGGTGAAAGATAGGGCTAACTGTGCCTCTCCTGGCTTTGCCACCTTGGGAGAGGCCTCCTTGTGAGGACTCTCCACCACCACAGTGAAGGAGGGGGCCCAAGTGCACCCTTTTGGCCAGGGGTTGGGGACACCACTGACTTGAGAACTGTGCATTAGTTGAGTTTCACAAATTAACCATTTCAAATAGACCTAAATCCTATTGTTAGCCTTGATTAGAGTACAGCCATTTTGAATCATTTGAATTTGTGTATGTTTTGACTCACCATTCAACAATCGACTTAAAGGGTCTACTTTAGATGGAACTACCCAAAAGAATTCCAGTAGTAGCCTGTTTAAAGAGGTTCCCAATTCATATCTGGTTGAACAAGTATCTCTCTCTCTC
>CM034706.1:103615046-103626182 GCA_020142125.1 Phrynosoma platyrhinos
ACTAGAAGAAAACCTCACAGACCTAGAACACCTACTATGGAAAATCAAACAAGAAAGTGCTAAGGCAGGCTCAATGTTGAACATAAAGAAAATAAAAATAATGACCATCAAGGACCTTCACAATTTCATTGACAATGAAGAAATAGAAATAGTAAAAGAATTCCCATACCTGGGATCAAGCATTGATAAAAATGGGGACTGTAGTCAGGAAATCAGAAAAAAGACTAAGAATGGGGAGGGTGGCTATGAAAGAACTAGAAAAGATTCTAAAATGCAAAGATATACAACTCAGCACAAAAGTTAGGATCATAAAAGCTATTGTAGTCCCTATTACCATGTGTGGATGTGAGATCTGGACAGTTAAGAAAGATGATAGGAAGAAAATCAGTTCATATGAGATGTGGTGCTAGAGAAGAGTGCTGAGGATTCCATGGACAGCCAAAAGGACAAACAAATAGGCCCTAGAGCAGATCAAGCCAGAAACCTCCCTGTAAACCAAGATGACCAAACTTAGGCTGTCGTACTTTGAACACATCATGAGAAGGCTCACTGGAAAAGACCATAATGCTGGGAAAGGTGGAGGGAAGTAGGAAGAGAGGAAGGCCACATGCCAGATGTATGGACTCTATTAAGGAGGTCACGGGTGTGGGTTTGGAGGAATTAAGCAGAGTGGTGGAGGACAGGAGGTCTTGGAGATGTCTCATCCATAAAATTTGCCATGGGTCGAGATTGACTCGAGGGCAGTTAACAACAAAAAACTATTCTGGGTCGTATCTGAATGGAATACTAAATGACAGCTTTGTGTGCACTACTTTGCAGTTCACAATAGAATGAAGATAGGACATAAATATATTAAGTGAATAAGGAGGAAGTCCCATTGAATTCTTGTGCATCATCTGCAGTGCAAGTGTAGCAGTTTACAGTGGACACAGATTCTCCCATTGGTCACTCTGTATTCTATATGTATACTTATCCATTACTCCTCAGCTACATTTCTCCCTGTGCTATCCCTTCTATTTCTACCATCCCTTATTACATTTCATATGCATGTGATGTGATCATTTAAAACAATAACCACCCTTAATCAGTGGTTTATTCATTCTGTTGTACAAATACTACCGAATAATTCTTCTACTTTGTCTCTGGAAACCTCTCTCTCAATGTTTTAATAATGTGAAGTGGTTGAACTCTACACACAATGTGGTCTTGCACAGTCAGAAGCAGACAGACATCCTTTATAGCTCATCAAAAAAATTAATCTGAGAAGTATGACCCAACATGTCAAATTCCACTGATACATTTTGTGTGTGTTAACAGTTGAATAATAAACCATAAAACCCAAGACATATAGTGGAAGCACTGGATGACCCTCTACCTACAAGAACAATACTGCAGCCTGTTATAATCTAATTGCCATGCCAATTTCAAAGTGGTTTTAATTTGAGTTGTCTGGTGACATATTGTGCTCTCTGATCATTTGAAAGTTTATTCAGTGCAGCTCAGTTCAATCCAAATGTTTTTTAATCCATAATCTGCAGGAATCAATTTATTTAATACCTCTTTAAAACATTTATATGCACTTTGCCTAAACTGAGTGATTTTATTATTAAAATTATTAGAATAACAATTGACAAGCTTAGTAACAAACATCCCACAGCCTTACCATTGCAAGCATCATTCTGTTGTCTTTAAATTAGCCGCTCCCTATCACCAGTGTGGTGTAGTTGTTTGACTCTAGATAGATTCCCTGGTACGTCAAGGAAACTCACAGAATAACCCCCCAAAAAATCCTGTGATAGATTCACCATAAATTGGAAATGTCTTGATGGCAAACAACAAGTCCCTCCCTCAATATTGTGAAATACATAAAGTTTGCAGAACCAGCAGTCACAGAGTATCTGACTTCACTGATGAGGTTGTTCCAGAAATTTGGGATAATTTTTCCAAAATTCTGATTATTTCACTCCATATAACGGAGAAGTATTTAGCTGAGTTTCACCACAGCAAAACTGAGATTCATACTGGGAAAGACTGTCTCTATATCCATGATGTTCTAGGGTTTCTGGCCACGTAGAAATAGTGTGTTTGAACAATGCAGCCAGAGAAGCCCTTCATATCCACCACCACTTCCCTATACTTAAAGGTAAGGATTGAAAACTCTCCTCTTTCAGTTATTTTGTTGTTTGTTTGTTTGTTGTTTCTTAACCTATTCATTTATCAAATCACCCCACTGGCTGATGATGGTAATATTATTTTTTACCAACTGTGGTCTTCAAAACACTGTTGAATGGCATTCAACTGCTCTTTAATGGCAGGTGAGTTGTGCTGTGGAACTTTATTTTGAGTAGACATGCACATAATGTATCAGTTATTTGTATATTTGATGGGAATATATTCCAATTGGTAAAGATTACCAATCTGAGAACCTTCCCAAATTGAAATCTGGACAGCAATGATTCTCCAATAGCACTAAACTGATCCATCTCTTTCTAAAATTAGCGACCAGTACTGTAATGTGTTCTTCATAGATCTGTTCTTGGGGATGATTTGAAGAAGCAGAATAGAGTGGCACTATTACTTCTCTTGATCAAGACACTATACTTCTACTGATGCAGCCTAAAATTGCATTGGCCTTTTTAGCTGCTGCATCGCACTGTTGACTCATGTTCAACTTATGGTCCACCTGGATTCCTAGATCCCTTTCACACATAGTCTCATTCAGCCAGGAGTCCCCATCGTATATCTGTACTTTTCGTTTTTCAGCCCTAAGTGCAGTGTCTTACATTTCTCTGTGTTGAATTTCATTTTGTTAGCTTTGGCCCAGCTTTCTAGTCTGTTCAAGTCATTTTGAATTTTGATCCTGTCCTCTGGGGTATTAGCTACTCCTCCTAATTTGGTGTCGTCTGCAAATTTGATAACTATGACCCCAATACTGTCATCCAAGTCATTAATAAAGATATTGTATAGCACTGGGCCCAGGACAGAGCCCTGTGGCACCCCACTGGTCACTTCTTTCCAGGTTGAAAAGGAGCTGAGTTGATGGTTAAGTGACTTGGAGGTGTCTCATTTGTAGGGTTGGCATAAGCAAAAGTAAATTTGTTGACAGTTAATAACTATTCAAGGAATTCTTGAATGTTGAGTCAGAACATTTGTAAATCCATTTGATTCAATGGCTCTTTTCCAGTGAGAATTAACAATAGGATTTGGGCCCATGTGGAATATTTACACTTGTGGAACGTTATGTATGCAATATGTACTGAATATGTTCATCATACATATGGTCAAAAAAGTAGAAATGTGTGTATAAGGGAACTTACATATGTATACCACATCAAGAGGATTCCAGCAATTATAGTCAGGCCACTCCAACAATTTCTGATCACAGACTTGCCCATTTTAGCATGTTTCATCCTAAGACTATGTCCTTCCTTCACTCCCTTTCTTCCTGTCTTGCAATTCATTCAATTCATGCATTAGAAAGGGCAAAATGAAAATGTTCTGGATATTGAAATGCAGAGGGAGAAATGTTTGAGGGATGTGATAATTGGGGATTTTTGTTATAGACAAGATGGCATAGGGCAGGGGTTGGCAACCTTTGTTGCCGGGGGTCTGGGAGGGGGGAAAATAGCGTGGGGGCCATCCGGCCGACTGCATGCGCACTTGCACATGCGCACTTGCCCCCCCACATGCATGCGCATGACGCCTGCCGTCATGCATATGCATGCCCATGTGGGGGGGTGCCATTTTGGAAGGCCCCACCGCACGTGCGCCATGCAAATTTGCATGGCGCAGGTGTGGTGGGGCCTTCCCTGGGCCTTGGTGCAGCCGCCGTGGGACCTTCCAAAATGGCGCCCACTATTGAGCGCATGCACGCATGAGTGCAACTGCCATTTTGGGTGCCAAAATGTTGCCTGTGTGTGGGGCGGAGTTGTGCATGCAGCGGCAGTGGGACCAGCCATGGGCTGGTCCCAAGGCCTCCGTGGGCCGCATCCGGCCCACGGGCCATAGGTTGCCAACCCCTGGCATAGGGTGTGAGATAGTGCATTAAATAGATGACCAGCAGTAACATTGTTTTCTGTAGGTTTTCCAGGCTATGTGGCCATGTTCTGGAAGAATTTTTTCCTGATCTTTCACCTCTATCTGTGACTGGCATCTTCAGAGGGTGGTGGCATGAAAGTGTGTGGGGTATATATACTTGTGTGACCCTTGGTTGAGAAACGTGATTTACATATTAATCTGTGTATTGGTCTGTTGTTGCATAGCAAGGCCTCAGAGTATGAGGATATGTGTGGTGGATCTGTGTCTATTTAATTAGAAATCCACAAACATGTGGACGACTTCAAAAAGAAAGAAAAAATGCTGAAAGTAAACAAAGTTTGGCTATTAGTCCTGAAAAACACAAAAATCAAGACCCAATTCATGCAAATGAATACCACCCAGGGTCAGGAGTTTTCCCCGCAGACAATAGATTGTTAATTAAATAGACACACAGATCCTCCCTCATATCCGCCCACCTAGAGCCTTGTCATTCAACAACAGACCAACACATAGATTAACATGTAAATCAAGGACAAGGGTCACACAAGTATATATACCCCACATACTTCCATGCCACGACCCTCTGAAGATGCCAGCCACAGATGCAGGTGAAATGTCAGAAATAAATTCTTCCAGAATGCCAACACATAGTCTAGAAAACCCACAGAATACCATGGATGCCAGCAGTGAAAGCCTTCAACTTAACAGCAGTAACACTCATCCCATGGTGTTCTGCCTGGCTAGAGAACAGTAGTATGCTCAGAAAGAAACTGGAAGAAGAAAAACTGGTTGTGGGAGGTATGGGAGACAAGGACCTAACTACCTCACTTGTAAAGATGAAATCCCACCCCCATCATGTACATAATCTTAAAATTTCCCTCTCATTCAGCGATGCATATATATATATTTATATTCTCAAATTTCATGGGGTGGGGTGTTTAGGTGAGAAGTTACATCTCCCCATGCCAGAGGCATTGGGGAAGGGAAGTATTGTTTGTTGCCCTCCCCAGACAGGGAGTGAAGTAGCAGGAGGAAGCTGGGGGCATGGCCAGAGTCAACTTGCAAACTGTCACCCCCAACTTCTCATTGTGGGTTGAGCCACTGACTCACACTCCTGCCAATGGTGCAATATGTTGTATTTTGGTCAGTTCTTGGCTGGGTGGGATTTTTCCCTCCTTTCCACAGGCTTTTCCACCTACCCCATACTGTTCCTAGTCGGAAATGGGAAATTGGCTAGGGTGATGTCTAAATAGGTTATCATTTGGCAGAACTGGGGGTGATTTATAGTTCAGTGGGCACTTAGGACACTGCTTGGGTGGAAGGGACATCTCTGGAACTACCTCTTTAGGTCATGAAACTCGGGAGGTGGAGAAAAAGATTGCCCTTGAAAGCGAAACAGTCTCTTTAAGCCCTGTGGATTAGGAGAGGGATTTTCTGGTTGGTCTTCCTGATGCAGGCTGGCCAGCGAGTAACATAGACTTTGGGTTCTTGTTGAGGCCCAGGTGTGATCACTCGGAGGAAGCTGCAGAGGTGGTCTGGGGAAGAGACCTCTGGTTGCAGCTGCTCCCACACTATTCTCCCACTTTAGTTGCAGTTCTCTTAAGAAATTAATAAATATGTAAAGTTAATAAATGGTCCATTTTTCAACCCACTTTCTTGTGTTTTGTCTTATTATTTCTGGGGTTGGTCAGCAAATGGTTCTATAGTTCTGTGAGTCTATGAAGTACATTTGATGAGTCTATAAAATATAGTGTCAAACAAACTGTGCACGAGTACTAATCATTATGGCTGCATCTTATTTTAAAACCACTATGAGTCTATATACTAGTGAACTTGTTACTGGTAAATGTAAGGTTTATATTCAGTCCCTGACTATGGGACTTTCCTAAAGTCATATGGCTGGCCACTGTGGAAACAGAATGCAGAATTCACTACATACAGCTTGAGGTCCAAAACACACTGCAGAAATAATCCAGTTTGAGACCGTTTTAATTGCCCTGGCTCAGTGCTAGGTAATAATCAGCCCTGGTGGCGCAGTGGTTAAATGCCTGTACTGCAGCCACTCACTCATAGACTACAAGGTTGCGAGTTCAATACCAGACAGGGCTGAGGCTCGACTCAGGCCTGCATCCTTCCGAGGTCGCTAAAATGAGTACCCAGATTGTTGGGGGGCAATCAGCTCACAGTTGTAAACCGCTTAGACATCCCATGTGCGATATGAAGCGGTATATAAATGAAGCTGCTTTGCTTTGCTTTGCTTTTAATCCCAGGACTTGTTGTTTGTTGTGGCACCAGAACTCTCTGACAGAGAAAGCTCAATGTCTCACAAAACTATAGTTCCCAGAATTTCCTAGCACTGTGCCAGGGCAGTTAAAGTGGCCTCATACTGAACTATTTCTGCAGTATGTTTTGGACCTGAGTCTGTTCTTTCAGATTCACTTCATGATTGTATGAGAACTAGTCTCTGGATGATCTCTAAGGAACTTCTGATGAAGAGACCATTTTATTGAAGAACAGTAGGTTTCCTTACTGAATGATATTATCCTTCTTATTTTTTCAAGCATTTTTTGTTATGTTATATTATAGATTCTACATTTTATTTATAGAATCATAGAGTTGGACAAGACCACAAGAGCCATTGAGTCCAGCCCCCTGATGTGCAGGAATATACACTCAAAATATGTTATGTTATGTTTTACTAATACTGGGTGTGGGAGCATCAACCATATTTATATGATTGTTTGCCTGATTTAAGGCAATGTTGTCCTTGCCCTGCACCTCTCCACACCAATTCCTGCATTGGTCAGACGGTCTGTCTGAATTTTTCTGGAGATGAAGATGTCTGTAGAGGAAGAAAACAGCAATCTTTTTTATGCTAACTTATTTCAAGACTAAAGCCAATGTGTAGTCAGATCCTTAGCTGCAGACTTGGCACCACCACCAATTGCTTTAGTCTTCTGAATTTTGCAGCTTTCTTATTTACTTACTTATTTTCACAAAGAAGAATATGAGACATTTAGCATGGATTTTTGAAGGAAAAATACAGATGACTCTTTGAGGAATGACTAATTAGAAAACAGGGGTCACTGAATGAAGGCACTTGTCTCTGTGAAACTGAAAGCTCCCTCTGCAATTTCCTTTAAATAAGAATAATCCTTAGCAAGCTTTTACATCAAAATGAAAAGAACATTATTACTAAAGAGCTTAATATTATAGCTTCTATACACAGGAATGCCTGTGCTTACATGCGTGATCTCATTAAAAAGAAAGGTAAATACCTGTTTTAATAATTCATTTAATCATTTTAATAAATGTATTTTTGCCAAATAACATTTTTTAAAAAAAGATAGCTGCCCCTGAGCATTTAGTTCATTTATAATATGATTTTTGGCAGCTGAGAAGTATGTTAGACTTATTTCATACCATCTGTTCTTCCTTTAGGAAATTTGAAGACACTCCCCTCCAGCCCAACACAAACTGCTGTTGTTTCTTTATCTCTAAAATATTTGTAGAACTTTTAATGTGGTATTTCCTGGAGAATGTAGTACTGTTCACTATTTATTTATGATGAGTCTTATTTATTACATTTGTCTTCTGCCCTAAATTGTGAAAATAATAAAATGCAGTTTAAAATGAAAGCAAAATTAAAATATAATTAAAGCAACATAAAAACAATCATTTTGTAAAACAAGCTTTATAAACAACATTAAAAATACATACATGTGAAAGAAGTAGGACTCAACCTGCTAAAACGTAATGACAAACCAGCCCTTTTCCATTTATGAAGATATAAGTAGTATCTAGTCTCTGTTATTATCATGTTGTGAACTACAATATATATATATATATATATATATATATATATATATATTCATTCAATGGAACAATGGATACTTTTTGATGATAACAACCTACTTAAAATGCTTAAAGTTACCATCATCAAATACATCTACACTGTATAAATAATGCAGTTTGACACCACTTGAAGTGTTCTAGTTCCATCTTATGGAATCCTGAGATTTGTAGTTTTACTAGGTCTTTAGGCTTCTCTACCAAATTGTGCTGATGGCTCACAAAACTACACATCACAGGATTGTGTTGGATAGAGTCATGGCAGTTGAAGTGGTGTCAAATTGCGTTATTTCCACAATGTAGATACACCCATTGTCTCAACTTCTGTAAGACTAGGCTCTGAACAGGTAATAATAATAATAATAAATAATAATAAATTTTATTTATAACCCGCCTCTCAGAAGCAGTTTGAAGTTGCCTAGCTAAGCAACCATCCACTCCATTTTGGTCAAACTTACTAACAAAGCAAATATGGTGGACTAGCTGTGCTAAATGAGGGCACTGCCTTCCTCATAAAATTTTTTCCCTCTCTGTGGAATTTTCTGATAGTCACCAAGTTTATAATGTTGCAGTAATTTAAAATTTGAGTTGAGCATTTAAAAATACATTTTCGCTATCCAATAAAAAAGTGTCAAACAAAGTGTTATCAAGAGAAAACAAGCAGAGGAAATGGAAGAGTTATGGGTGTGAAAGATTTTCAGCGTCTTGCTCTCTGCAATGCTAGAAATTTGAAGATAGGAGGCAATTTTCCTTTGGAAACACAGAATTCTCACCAGCACCACCCCCGCCACACCATTACTGCTGCTGCATTGTAACCTGAGTTGGTGTAATCAGCAGCAGATTTGTGGTTCAAGGATGCATTGCTAGTGGGCTGTTTCAAATCTGCTGACCCATTGGTTGGGGGAGATACTTGGAAGGGGAAAGCCCAAACCTTTGCCTCCCTTCACTAAAAGACAAGATGCATGGAATTGTGATAAAGCAAACTTGTTTATTTTAGAGATGCATTCCAGTTTTTCCCCACAAGACTCTACAACAGAAGTTCTTAACCTGTTGTCTGTGGACCTCCAGAGGGGCATAATGTCCTCACAGGGGGTCCATAAAAGCTTCAGAACTTGAAGGCTGCTCAGCCCACCTCCTCCCTTCAGTGGCGTGGCCACATTACAGGGGCTAAGGCTGGCTGGCTGGGCCTGTACATTGCCTCTCATGTGGACACTGTCAGTGAGGAGGTGGCAGCTGAGCAGTTGAATAACAGTGGAGCTGACAACCTTTGCCCTTAGCTCTCTATCTCACTCACATCCCTCCTTTTCAACTGGGAACAATCCAGTCCCTTATCAGAAATATATATATATATATGCCTTCTTTATCAGGACAGGAGGAGACCAAGCTGGGATGATTGTCACTTATTGGGAGCAGGTTCAATTTGCTTCAGCTTCAGATGCATGGCAGGGGGAAGGGAAGATATTTCTCCTGCTACTTTTCACCAGTTTTCACCTAGAGCAGATTGAACATGCAGGTGCAGCCAAACAGCCTTTACTTTGGCTCCTGTCATATGGCTGCTCTGCTTCTGGGTGGATGTGAGCAGAGCAGCTGAGTGACAGCAGACTAACTCCATGACAGAAACCAAGACAAAGACTGTCTGGCTGGGCAGCACATTGCCATTCAATCTTCTCCAGACAAACTGGTGGGAAAAAGCAGGAGAAAAGTCTTCCCTCTTCCTCTGGCAACTCTGAGGGAAAATGTAATGGATGGTGTAATTTTTAATGGTTCAGTGTTCAGGTTATTATTATTATTATTATTATTATTATTATTAGGGTTTTTAAAATGGACTTAAGGTAAGTCTACTTAGACTTAACTATATTAAAACTTAGGCTACCAACTTCTTTCATACAGTTAGTCTTAAAGCTGCTACAAGATCCCTTTGCAAACATAGCTTTGTGTATGAATTTATATGATATGTTACAGTCAAAGATCTGAGCCTACAATATCATTCTTGATCTTCATTGAGGTTGTTATTTTGCATATTTGCTGGCAATATTAGCCAGGCTGCTGATTTTGAAGAGACAGTTACAACTGTGGGCAAACTCTTGAAATACTACTGCCAAAAGACCTGCTGCTTACTGTAGAGCCAACAACTTTGGGGACATTTCTTGCTACATCAGCAATGCTTAGCTTCAAGACTGACACTCTTTGGTTTTTGATATTCATGCCTGGTGCCTTATTTATTGTTTCACTGGCCAAACTGGATTGTCTATCAATTGTGGCTCTGTTTGACAAGCTTGGTACATATTTATAGTTGCTGCTCTATTTAGACCTTTGAGCTGACTGCCAAGTAGTTTCCAAGTTAGTCAATCTCACTTGGAAAAAGTTAAAGCTATTGCTGTTCCCTAAAGGAATATTTATTAAAAATATTTGTTTATTGCTTCACAGCCTTCCAGGGCTCCCTAGATGATGCATAAAAGATTTTTTAAAAATTCTTTTTGAAATAAATTAAAACATTGTAAGGAGCCAGCATGGGGTACTGGTTTAAACATTGGACTATGACTCAGGACAGCAGGGTTCAAATCCCTGCTCAGCTGTGGAAACCCACTTGGTGACTTTAGGCATTTCATATGCTCTCAGCATCAGAGAAAAGCAATTACAAGCCTACTCTGTACATATCTTGCCAAGAAAACCCTGTGATACAGAAGCTTTAGGGTTGCCATAAGTTGAAAATGACTTGAAGGTACACAACAGCAACAAAATACTTTGAAGCCACTATGAAACACAAATAAATCTCATAATTAAAATAGCTTTAAAAGCCAATCTTGATTGTAAGACCACTAAAAACATGTTGTGACTCAATCTGTGGAATCTGACTCAGAAGAGTTAGACCTAGAGAGGCCACTGACTTCAGACCTTTAAGATGGCATCCCTATCCCAGCTGGAACTGATGGATACTAAGTAGATGTTCCCATCATTTACAATATTTGGACAAGAAAAACAATTCATCTAAACAATGATTCAGGATTTCCATATATACCTTGGTATCAGTTGAGAAATAGAAATATATTGGTATCTTCAGCATAATTGTGTGGCCCATCCCAAAACTCTCAGAAATGCTGGATAACCTCTGCTGGTATCCTTGTGTAGATGTCTGAAAGCACTGAAGACAGTAATGAGTCATATAGAGCCTCAGAGACTAGGGTTATAATTATTCACTAACCCCCTAAGCAGACCAGGGCGTCCAGGACGTCCTGGGACGGTGCG
>CM034706.1:103636625-103650960 GCA_020142125.1 Phrynosoma platyrhinos
CCAGAATGCATCACTTAGTATACTGGCAGTCCTTCCCCCCAACACTTTGTCATTTCCCCCCAACCTTCTCATAGCTGGGAGATGGAAATAATTTTGAAAGCAGCATTTAAATCTGGACTATTTTTTTAAAAAGTAAGGTCCAAAACACACTGCAGAAATAAATGCTAGGGAACATGGGAGCTGTAGTTTGTTGTGTTTATAAGTGACAGTTTTCCTGCTAAGTACCTGCATGTCATAAGCATTTGAATTAAAATTACTGTATTGAAATCAAATTTGATTTTTTAAATTTTTTATTTGGTGTGTGTTGGAAGAGGGGTCATCTTATACGGCGAGTATATCCCAAACTCTATATTTTAGCTGGAAAAGTTGGGGGTCGTCTTATATGCCAGAAAATACGGGTATGTCTCTCCAATAGTTTGGTAGTTGGGAAGACACTACCCAACTATTGGGGAGAAATAGCAATGTTACAGGTTTCCCATAGTTCCTCAGATTCCCCCCTCCTTGTCCACACATAAACCATCACATCCTCTGCACACTTACCACCTCAAAAGACCAGATCCTGTGCATAGGTATCACTTCATCAGAAAGGATACTTACTACCCTACTGAAACAGATCCTGAGTAATATTACATTTGGACATTGTCTTCCTGTTTTTATTTCATATAAGATTGTAAGATTTCTCCCCTGCACTGAGAGTTGCACTCAGTGTTTTTGTGTGTGTGTGTGTGTGTGTGTGTGTGTGTGTGTGTGTGTGTGCGTGCGATCTTACAATCTTATATAAAACAAAAACAGGAAGACAATGTCCCAGTGTGATATTAAAAATACTTGGGATGTTTCAGATTTGCTCTCATTCTTACCAATTTTCTTAATTTGCACATTTATCTCCACAATTTTTCTAATTTGCACATAAAGCATGATTTGGCATATTTTTGTCCAATTACGCACATTTTAGTTTTAAACATTTTGAAATATATGTGCTGCTTTATTTCTGAGGAATACTATAGGAAGCTTCACAAATGTGGAAATGCTTGAAGAGACGTTCATTTTTTCTCACAGGTCTCAGGAAGTTTTAAAATGCTAAGCTCATCAAGACTGTTGAGTCCAATGATCCCACTCCCACCCCACAACCCTATATTTTATCATATATTTATTTTGATTCAAAGCATTGTATTCCTTTAATATCACTAATTCACATTTAATTTGATGTCTTTTTGTAATGAATATTTGCATATATTAATACATGTACAAGCATGTACAAGCTTGTATTGCATATATTAATACATGTACAAGCATTGTATTCCTTTAATATCACTAATTCACATGTACAAGTGATACAATTTTAAATTTTATATTCCTCTTTTTTGCTGGTATTTTGATATTAGTTCCATCCTTATACTTGTAATGAATAATTGCTTTGTTTGTGTTATACTTTTTTATTAATTGCACTTTCCCTTCAGAAGACATTTTGAAATACAGTAATCCAATAAGCATCCTTAATGATTTGCATCCTTGGATTAACAACTTCTTCCTCTGGTTATTGGCACCTTTCTTATTTTGGTTTCTCTGTTAATTAAAAATCATCCAATATGAAACTTATCTAATAATGAAAATGTATATCATGTGACACAAACAAAGCAATTATTCAGTATAATTCACTTGCATAGATATTAAATATAAGCAAATAGTCAGTATATACTCAGTATATAAACTTCATAGTATACCATTTGAAGGAAGATTAATTGCTACTCAAATTAAGGGAACTTTCAGAGAAAGCATGCAAGGGCAAGAAGCTACTTAGGGGGGTTGCAGACTGCCAGAAATAGTGCAAATTGAGTCCACTTTTAGGGTTAGGGTTAGGGTTCGGGAACCATGGGAACTGTATTTTATTGTGGCATCAGAGCTCTCTGACAGAGAAGGCTCAATGTCTCAGTTGAAAAACAATTCCCATGATTCCCTAGCACTAACCCTAACCCTAAAAGTGGACTCAATTTGCACTATTTCTGGCAGTCTGCATCCCCTCTTAGGAATATTAGCATTACTCTAAAACTAGAGCAGAAGAGCAACATCAAACTCCTAATTCCACTCAGATAAAATGAAATGTAGTAAATAAACCAAAATATGACACTATCCACATGAGTTAAGCTGTTTTTGACAAATGCTGTAGCCTAAGAAATTTAAAAGACTTATGGAGGAGGTTACATCTGAAAACAGACATAGGGCCTCGGCAGACGGCTAATTGAGCCGTCCTGGAGGCAGGGAAGAGGAGGGGCAGCCGCACGATCGGCACCCCTTCCTCCTCCCGAGGTTACCCTCGGAGCTGCTGGCCCTCCGCACGGCTGGCGCTCCAAGGGCAACCTCCCGCCGCAGCGTCCGGACACGCTGCGGCAGATAAGTCAGTGAAAGTGCGCCCTACGCTTTTGGGGCGCACTTTCACTGACTTCTGAAAGCAGCGCTGATTTAGCTCTCCTTTCAGGGGTGCCGACGGTGCGCTGTGGTGCGGATGCCTCGGTCCCGCGGCTCACCGTCCCACGGCGTCCCAGAGGCCCTCGTCTGCTTCCCCCCACAGTGTTTCTCAAGTTTTTTAATCTATAGGCCTTTGCAGACTGCCAGAAATAGTGCACATTAAATTGAGGCACTGCCCTAGCTGAGTGCTAGGCTATCATGGGAACTGTAATTTATTGTAGCACCAGAGCTCTCTCACAGAGAAGGCTCAATGTCCCAGAAAAAAAATACAGTTCCCATGATTCCCTAGCACTGAGCCAGGGCAGTGCCTCAATTTAATGTGCACTATTTCTGGCAGTCTGCTTAGGCCTTATGTCACCCTTTAGATAAACATTAAAATTTCATCTTTTATGTATAGTTATCACTGAAAGCATTAAGGATGCTTAAATTGTACACTCTTTTAGAATCTTGATACCTGAAAAAATGATGCATAAGGTAGGATATTTTCATGATGGAGTATATAGCAAGGTTTTGTGCTTATATCTACAAGTGCAGAAAAATCAACTTTTACCTTCACAAAAGTATGTTAATGAAAAGAAAACGATCAAGCCTTGAGCCTACTTATTAGTTTGGGGATAAACAAGAAATATTTACGAGCAATTACTCAAAATGATTTCCTGGAAGTTGTCTTTAGCAATTGGATCAAAACTGATTCCAAACAATCCTCTTGCAGATTGTCTGCCAAAGACTGATCATCACTGGTAAAAGTGTTCCTCACAAACTTCTAAATGGGATTTTCAGCCATGATGTCTGAAAGACAGAGTTTAATTCTTCCTGCAGTCAGTTTAGATGAAATTTGATGTTTTTCTCCCTTGAGATCATTTTCAAGGACCTTGTCCTTCAGAGCTTCATGAAGCTGAGGAAATAAAGCAATATTTTTTTTAAACAAATCTGTGCTGTAGCCATGGCTGGAATTTGACCATAAATGTTTGAATTATACCAGGATGAACAATGATGGTGGTGTTTTCCCCATGAATCTTCAGTGTATTCAAGGCTCTCTCTCTCTCTCTCTCTCTCTCTCTCTCTCTCTCTCTCTCTCTCTCTCTCTCTCTCTCTCTCTCTCTATATATATATATATATATGACATGCCAAGTACAGCTGAAAACTATCATTTTTAATGCTTCAAGGAGTTCTTGGTTTTTGTCCTTCCCTTAAAATTCCAAAAATGGAGTGACTACTTTCTTCAATTCATAAATCTGAGCAAACATATTTTTCTTTGACAACTGACAAATCTCAGTATGGAACAGAAGAACATTCTGATCAGCTTGCAGATTTTCACAAAGCAAGGTGTATAACCTGCTGTTTGATGTAAAATTACTATTTTCCCTGCTGCTGACCAAACACATGATTTGGGTTGAATATAAGCAAATTAATGTAAACAATCAACCAATTTAAGTCTGAGCCTTAAAATAAGCAAAAGTGGGAAGAAACATGGGATTGCAGCAGCTCTTCTAGACCCCTCTCCAGCTTCTCTGGGTAAAATTCCTTAGCTCCTAGGATAAACCAAATGCTGTGGTCCTCACTCCTTGCTACTGGAAACCACCAAGTCACATGACTTAAAGTGATACTTAAGCCCTCAGGACTTGAATTGATGGACTACAATATAGAATTAACAATAATATAATGTATGACACAAGATATTAATAGATGGACTTAATTGAAGTAGGAGTAAAACAGGCTAAATTGCAAGTTGTGTCAAGTTCAGGAAGTTGTTTTTAAATGTTCGTGTATGTTTGTTTTCATATTTTATATGTTGTATATGTTGTAGCATCTTAATGGGTTTTTTTTTGTTAAAGTATGTATTTTTTTTGTTTTTAATTAATAAATGTTTAATTTTTTTTTAAAAAAACCCCTCAGGACAGCCTCCTTCCCCACTTCCCAGATCTCACGACTGGTAAAGGAGTTACAGATACCTCTCCTTCACCAAATGTGTGCCATGAACTCCCATTTTCTTTTCCCCCATTACCTCCCAAGTGACCAGTTATATAAAACATCACCACAAGCCAATTATCAAAGTCCCCATCAAAATGTAGGGTAGGCCTATCTGGCCATGAAGTGACCATCAGAACTTACACAGAATCAGAAGTGATTCTGTGATTCTCTCCAAAAAGGGAGAGAAAAAAATTGGCAAGAGTCTTTAAAGCAGGGGTAGGCAACCTAAGGCCCAGGGGTCGGATGCGGCCCGCCAAGGCCTTTGGACCGGCCCTAGGCCGGTCCTTCTGCCGCCACTGCCGCCCACCAAGATGATATTGATTATTGTTATTACTTGTTCTTGGGGTATTCTTGGCAAAATCTCCACAGGGGTTTTGCCATCATGGCTTTTCTGGGGCTGAGACAGTGTGCATGCATATTTTTTAATTTTTTTAAAAAAATGTTTGTGTTTCGGCCCCCCAATTGCCTGAGGGACAGCAACCCGGCCCCCAGCTCAAAAAGGTTGCCTACCCCTGCTTTAAAGCCTCTGACTCTCCCCCATATACACTTAGTCATGGCATCCATCACCATGACAGCATTAAAATGGCTTCTATTCATGGAGGCCAGCAAATGCACCTCCCCCAGTGACACATTGTGGTGCAGTGCAAGGGAGGATCTGAATAATTACTGTAACTACCTAGATAGGAAGATTAAGAACTTCCTATAGATGGATGTAAAGAGTCCTGGAAGCTAATGCTTAGTGATGATTAGCATATTATTTCTGCAGAGCAGAAACAGCCTAAGATTTATTTTTAGTTTTATTTTATTTGATGCTATGGCCCCAAAGCTGGCTGCTGATGCAGCCCTAAATGGATCATCAGCAAGGAGTGTCTTTTTGCCACTTCTTACCTGGGCCACCTTAAGCAGCTGCAGAGCAGCATCCGACTAATCCAAGGGCATGCATCATCTGCACACCATGCCCCTGAAGTGGCCGAAAGCTGCTCTTTTTTGCCCATGTGTTTTGAGCCTGTGTCATCTAAGTGAGAGATGACATTGTTTGATGTGTTTGTATATACAATTAACTGAGCAATTTCCCTTCCATCCTCTGTGATAGCTGTATTTAATTTCAGCCTCATTAAATTGTTTGGATCTTATGCCATCATCTTGAGAAGGTTATTGAAAATAAGAAGCATTGCTTATTAAACAGGAGATAGATTTTTGTTTATTCTTCCTAGCCAGGTTAGATGCAGTATGTATGAACGGTTTTTGTCCTGCCCTTCATGTAGCACTGGTAGGTGTTAGACTGAGTGTAAATACAGTGTACATACTATGTACAAAGTCAGTGTGTAATGTCCCATGAGTACTGGTAGTCATTCAATTGGAAAATAATGTTAAAGCAGATTTCGGTATCTCAAAGATACTATAGTTCTCTTTGAGGTATAGCTCATTCTTTTACTTTAAAAATCTCTGTTCTTCTCAGAATGTAAAAATATCCTTATTGAAATGAAAAGGGCACAACCATAAAAGTAGCTGATCTTGAGAATACTGTAAGAAATAATTTCTGCAGGACACAGTGGAACATGAAATGAAGAGCTGACGTGAACACATTATTAAAGCAAACAAAACAAATACACACAGCTTACAAACTTCAACTCCAGGTTGCTCTATGCACACTTCACATATCTTTGCCACAATACAACTTAGGGTGAGGATAACAGGAATGTAAGAAAGGGGATAGCCTGGACTGGTTGTATTACTACCCTTTCTATGACCTCTGAACAATTTTTAAACCAATTTACTTCTCCTGCCACTCATCAATGAAATGGTAATGAACCCTTAAAGGAAAGTATACTGTATATACTCATCTATAAGTCGATAAATTTATGACCAAAAATGATCCCAAAATCCTAGGTTGATTTATATATGGGTTAATATGGTAATACAATGGCAACTCTTTCAGATTTCCCTGCCCGTGTGGTGGATAGAGCAGTTTTTTCCCCTCTCCTTTGCCTTAAGGGAAGCAGAGCCAGTGGTGGGTTATGGTTCCTGCTTTCAGAGTTCCTCTTGCATGCACTTGAATACACACACCTCCCTCCTGTGTCTCCCTCACAGCTCAAGAATAAATGCTCAGTGATGAGCAGTTGATTGTTGCTGCTTTTAAGAGTCCCTAGCTGCTCCTGTTTTAAGAGTCCCTCTTGCACAGATCTCTTTTCTGCTTCCCTCATTGCTCCTGGTGTTTTAAGAGACCTCTGTCTCTATACACCAGGGGTAGGCAACCTAAGGCCCGGGGGCTGGATGTGGCCCCCCGAGGCCTTTGGACTGGCCCTATGCTGGTCCTGCTGCCGCTGCCGCCGCCACCCACCATGATGATTTTGATTATTGTTGTTATTACTTGTTCTTGGGGTTTTCTTGGCAAAATCTCCACGGGGGTTTTGCCATGGCTTTCTGGGGCTGAGAGAGTGTGCATGCATATTTTTTAATTTTTTTATTTTTTTTTAAAAAAAATATTTATTTGTTTTTGGTGCTTCGGCCCTCCAATTGTCTGAGAGACAGCAACCTGCCTACCCCTGCCATACGCATACACACATAAGCCTCTCTCTTCTATCTTTCTCACTGCTCCTGTTTTCAGAGTTCCTCTTGCGCATGCTTGCATTCACACACACATACCTCCCTCCTCTGTCTCCCACGCAACTCAGGAAAGCTCCATGGTGGGTGATTGATTGCTTCTGCTTTTAAGAGTCCCCTGCTTGTCTCTCTCATACACGCATATACACACTGCAGGAGCCTCAAAGTTTTACCCTCAAGTTATCCACAGGTCATTGTAAAATCCATAACTTTGGCCCCAAAACTTACCCTCGACTTATACATGGGATTAACTTATAGTCGAGTATATATAGTAGTACCCTTTTGGAATTCAGCACTAAATAGATGATAGCAATTCACAAGATTCCACTTTCAACAGTATATTTTTGACTCATCATAAATGCATTGCTGTCTACTAGTAAATTCCATAGGAAAGTAATGACTTGGGGGAATTTAAATGTCCCATTAAGATGAAGGGTTCAGTTTTCTATGATTATAAATTTATGCATTTGTTGGATTTGAAGAATGTACATCAACAAATAATAATTTTGTGGCAAATTATTGCCAGAACTGCTCGGTATATTGCCTCTGTTCAGTCATGATAATAGACAATGAGGAAAAGGGTAAGAAAAATTAAAGTGCAGGCACTGAAAATTTAAAATAAATGTGATACAAAAATTGATACATTAAGTACAGAGGGTGCAATCCAACAATAGTTAGCTGGAATTCTGTCAATTGGGAGAGAAAAAAGTCTCTTTGAGTTACTTAAGATTCAGTCCCACACTATCATTTACAGTGGGACTCATTTATAGTGACATTTTTGCTGGATTTTCCACATAAAGAATAATGTTTAAACAGAATTATGGATTATAGGTAGAGTACTTTGATACACTGCAACTTTTCTGAAAAAGTTTTTAATTTGCATGTTATAACTTAACCATATTTTCTGAAGTGTTGAGGCATTTTTATTGAATGTACTATGAATATATGTATTCATAGACTTCAAGTAAATATCATCTGTAGATCTGTGGTTCTTTTGGGCAAAAGGAACTGGACTCAGTGACACACGCAAGTCATCTAAAGGTATTATATTGGAGTATTTTTCTTGCCAACTATATTGGGCACAAGAATTGGGCAACTAAAGGACTGCTATATTTACTAATGAAATATTAATCTTTTAATTTTATTATCTGCAGCAGAGAGAAAACTAATGTGAATTTCAGCTGTGGCTGGAAGTGCCACCTGACTTCCCTCTGAGCCAATGCTTACCATTTGCAGACTTGAGCTCATGCAGATGGCAAGCCCCTGGGCATTATAATGGTGCACACGGGAGTACGTGGCCATAGGGAAGAATGGGACTTAAGGTCCCATGTTTTTTGCCTTATATGGGAGGGTCCAGAACAGATCCCATGCTTATAACAAGGGTCCACTGTATATTCCTGTTTTTTCAGTGAAGACTTTGGAGGCAAATAAAACCTTACTGTCTATACACCACAGTAAAGACTGGCAATGTGAAGTTCTTTATGAATGATTAGTGTTGTGAAGATTATTTATTCATAGATCTAAGTTACTGTAAATTATTGAGTCATTTTTACTTTTTATTTTTTATTTCATTTTATTTTTTGCTAGAGAGAGACATTTTTTCTCCCATAGCTTGGCAGATTATATTTCAGTAGGCAACCTGCAGGGTTTTTTTAAATGTTTTTATATTGAAAGAAGGAGTTTTATTCTTTTGACTGCCTGCAGCACAAGTAGGAATTTCATGATCTTTCCGATATTATTGAGGTAGTAGGCAGGGCCCAAAGCACCAACTCTATCTTAACTTCAGGCATTCCTCACAATAGACTATGTTGACTAGGGCCATTAGAAATTACATTCCAACAGCATCTGACGTACCATACAATACGCACTTCTCATCTCTAATGAAGAGAGAAAAATGTGGAACTACTTGAAGTAACATATTTTTTGGAACCTGATATGAACTCACATGTGCCATAAATTAGTCTTGTGCTGTAACTTCCAGATTTTGTTTCACTATTGACAATGTTTCTTACCTCTTCTGGAAGTTGCCATTCAAAAAACATCTGGACAACTTCATGATTCATATCCCTATTTTAAGCAATATTTGGGGAAGAGCCTAGGAAATTATTTTTAAAACTAGCTTTACTCTTTACTTGTTCACCTAAAAATATTTCACTAATGCAATTGTAATACGTTAATAACCTTAATTGCAGTCATATTCTTTTTTACTGAAATACACTGAAAAATAATCTTACTTTTAAGTAATATGTACATGCTATTGTGAAAGCCCTGCTTTGTGATCTGTGGCCATTTTGGATTATTTGGGGGTATTTTTCAAATAGGGCTGATGAAGACTGTAGACCAGGGGTCGGCAACCTACGGCCCCCGGGCCGGTTCCGGCCCAGGATGCTGTACTTACCAGCCCAGGCAGACCGCTGCTGCCACTACCGCCGCGGCACCTCCGCCGCCTGTTTTTGTCGGCGACCGCGTGCGCCATGGCTGGCATTTTGTTCTCCAAAATGGCGGCCGCGACGCATTTGCGCATGTGCAGGATTTGCGCATGCGCAAACATGTCACGGCTGGCATTTTGGTGAACCAAATGCTAGCTGCGTCGCGCGCTATCGCGCGTCGACAAAAGCAGGCAGCAGTGGAGGCAGCGGAGGCGGAAGCAGCAGAGGCGGCGGCGGAGGCGCCGCCTCCTCCTCCGCCGCTGCCTCCTCTGCCGCCGCTGCCTCCTCCGCCACCGCATCTGGCTCCACATCCGCTGACGAAAGCAGCGTCAGAGCCGGAGGCGGCGGCAGCGGCAGCAGGGGTCCGCCTGGGTCGGTAAGGGGACTCATGTGGGGGGGCCGCGTGCGCCGCCATTCCCCCCCCTTGGCCCAGCCGAGACCTGGGCTAGTGGAGACCGGCCCAGGTCTCAAAAAGGTTGCCGGTCTCTGCTGTAGACAAAAGATATATGAATAATCACAGTTGTCTGTGTCCGGGCTATGTCTCAAATGCTGTACACATTCCTATTTGTTCCATTTTTTAAAAAGATTCCATAGAACTAGAAAAGATGTATATACAAATAAATAAAGCAACCAAAAAGTCAGGAGGATTCTCCTATCAGCAATGGTTACGGCATACTTCTATTTTTGTTTTTGTTTCTTATGATGGCAGGGACAAAATAGACCTTTATAGAATTGTCCATAATGTGGAAAAAATGGATAAAGGTGGGGGGATAGTTTTGCTATCTCTCATATTACTAGACTTTGATGTCACCTAGAGAAACTGATTGTTACTAGACTTAGAGAAGGAGAATTATTGTCTTTTACATTACATAGAAATTGTGAAATTCACTGCCACTAGATGAGGTGATAACTTAGAAGCATAGATTCATAAAGTGCATTGTGGTCTGATGTGAGCTGTTTAATGATGCCCACTTTGGGATAAAACTAGTCAGGACAAATGGTAAGTACATGCCACAGAACAAACCATGAGGCAGAATTAAGAAGCAAGTGAAGGGGCATACAAAGGAAAAAGGAGCACAGCAGAACTGCTGAAGACCTTCACTCTAAACAGAGATCATCCTACTTGCATTAGACCTAAAAGTGAGGCTGTGGATGTACACACAGACACCCACCCACCCACACATTGCTTTGCCTATACTGTTATTTCCCAGATAATTATGTAAAAAGATATGATG
Source organism: Phrynosoma platyrhinos (assembly GCA_020142125.1). Taxonomy (NCBI): domain Eukaryota; kingdom Metazoa; phylum Chordata; class Lepidosauria; order Squamata; family Phrynosomatidae; genus Phrynosoma; species Phrynosoma platyrhinos. The sequence goes on from CM034706.1 coordinate 103,647,328, forward strand.
GGGGGTCTACTCATTTGAGTGTCACAATGAGATCAAACAGTGTTACTGATTGTGAGGGGAGAATGTAAACAAAACTCTCACCCCTTCATACTTTCCAGGATGGAAAAAGTGGGGATTTGAACCAGGATGAATGGAGGTAGGGTATCTGTGCACACAGACTGTCCCCTCTTTTAGCCCACATTCATTCATGCATTCATTCATTTGGATATTTATATTGCATCCTAGATCAAAATAACTTAGTTTGGGGTAGAGGCAACAAAACAAAATGTAAAACAATATAAATGATGTAGAACAATTTAAGACAGTGCAAAAAGAACATAAAATGCCCTAAATGAAATAGAAACTTTTAAAACATGTGGAAAGTATAGATCAGGGGTTGGCAACCTACGGCCCAGGGGCCGGTGCTGCCCCCCCCCGAGGCCTTTGGACTGGCCCCTGCCGCCCCTGCCGCTGCTGACCCCCGCTGCCGCCATCGCGTGTGTTGCGACCACCATTTTGTTTTCCAAAATGGCAGCTGCGTCTCGTTTGCACATGCGCAGTACTCCTGCGCATGTGTGAACGAGCTGCAGCTGCCATTTTGGAAAACAAAATGGCAGCCGTGGCTTGTTTGCTCATGCACCAAGTACTGTGCATGCGCAAATGAGTCGCGGCCGCCATTTTGTTTTCCAAAATGGTGGCTGCAACTCGCTCAATCATGCACAGTACTTTTGGTGTACTGTGTATGCGGACGCGCGTGAGCGCATGCACCACCATTTCCCCCACCACCATCAGCCCGTGGAAGACCATGGGACCCCAGACCAGTCCCAGGTAAGTGAAACTTGCCAATCCCTGTATAGTATAGATAATTCCAAATCACTATAATCTAGTCAGACTATGACCCCTGGGTGCCCAAGGCTTTTGTGAAAACCAGAATTTAACATGGAGCTGTCTTTAGGCCAGAGTTGGCACCAAATGAGCCTTCAATGGGAGAGCATTCAATGGACAGGGTGCCACAGCAGAGAGGATCTTCTGTTGCTTTTCCACATAATGTATTTGGGGCCTCTGTAACTCTTAATAGAATAGCCATTCCTTCACATATTGGGTTTCCAAGCCTCTAAGTCTAACACCACAAATTTAACCAGAAATTTGTTTAATTTTGCTTAACAAATGCACTTATTTATGTCTATGAGACTAATATCCTAAATCACTAAGAAAGACCTGCAACCACCAGATTTGTCCCTTTTTAATTACATCCAAATGTATCTGCACCATGACAGTGGGGAATAATGAACACAGAAATGAGTGCATTAAGAAAAATGCATTACCAAGCATATGCATTAGGGGAAAAATTCATATCAAAATATGCATGTTTCCACCAGGGGGCAGGGGAATAACCCAAAATGAAGCATAGATGAGCAGCAAATGGAGTTGGGATCCAGAGAAATAAGATAAAATCCCTGCTTCCAATACAAAGGCCTGGTCTTCACATACTCTCACCTTCAGCTGTAGACTTTGTAGTAATAGTAAGCATTTGCATAGAAGCCTGTCATTGGACATTGAAACAAATGGACCAAGACTCTCTTCTTTATATTAAAAAATGCACTAATTTCAAAGGCTTTGCAAGTTGTATTAGGAATGTCAGCATTACTAATGCTGGGGATATTGTAGTGAATGTTTGAGTGCATACGAAAAGGTTACATTGAAGTCAAGGCAGTGCAAAAGATATTAAAATGATATTTTTAACAGAGTGAAGGCAGTTAAATTCTGAGCAGCAGAGAGAAATGTTATGTAAAATTGACTCTGCTGCTTTGTCAAAGTTTAACTGCGCTCTTTCCTTAACAACAGGAGTAAGTAGCTTAATTCAATTTCACATAGGTTTTCTTCCTGGCAGATAATTGCCTGTTTTCACTACATGGGCATCAGTGAGAGAAAGATATGTCAAAGCCCTAAATGCATCACCCAGGCCAGCCCAATGTTTTGAGTCACAAAATACTAAGTGGGGTAATAACGTTGATAGCAAATGCAATTATGGGAGTAAACTCTCAGTCTAATGCATGTAGAGCTGACACACAACTTCCATTAACTTGAATGGTTATGCTGCAAAGAATCCCCACTGAGGCCTCCCAGAATTACTCTCTTCAAAATATATAAAATATAAGTGCATTAATCAGACACACAACCAACAAAATACAAAGCTGAGCAAAAATTGGAAACCAATATGAGGAAAACTGGGCACTTTATGATGAGAATAGCTAACACAATTAGAAAGAGTTCAACCATGGCTGCGGCTACACTACAGAATTAATGCAATTTGACACCACTTTGAATGCCATGGCATAATGCTATGGAATTCTAGGATTTGTAGTTTTGTGAAATATTTAACCTTCTCTTTCAGAGAGCTCTGGTACCACAACAAAAAAATGCCAGTACTGCAGTCACAGGGTTGTGAGCTTGATCCCAGGCAGGGCTCCAAGGTCTATTCAGCCTTCTATCCTTCCATAAGTCAGTAAAATGAGTACCCAGCTTGTTGTGGGCAATTGGCTTACACATTATAAACTGCCTAGGGAGTGTTAGTTCACTGATAAGCAGTATAGAAATGCACTTGCTATTGCTATTGCTACAAATCCCAGGATTCCATAGGATGGACAGTAAAAGCACTGTCAAACTGCATTAATTATTTAATTAATTATTAGTGTATGACAGCCAGCCTTTTTGGCATGTGTGTCCTGTGTCTAATCCAATGGAGAACATATCATTAGGATAAACACCAAGGGCCATATGCAGAATACTCTATGGCTTTTGTAGTCTTTACTCTAGTGAGCCAGGGTAGACGTGACAGGGATCATGAGAAAAGGAGAAAATCATGTCATGCACACCTGATGCTATACTTCAGCAAGGTGTGTGGTTTCTCATGTTTCACTTTGAGTGTGTTTTTATAATAAACATGTGATGTTCGTGTTATATGTGACTTGTGGACATTTTATTTATTGATCTGTTCCTTTGGGATACTGATCAGTTGTCTTTGTGTCTGAGGCACCTACAGCCATGTCCAGTAATGGATTAAATAGTGATTTGTTTCATTCCATTTAAGGCCTGGGAAAGGAAAGTGAACAACTACAAAAATGCATATTTAATCCTTTTTAAAACCTATTCAGAAAGTTGTGGCACATGGTGTAATTTTTTATTCACAATTTTATAATTATCTTCCTTTCCTATCCATGTCACCAGTTCCCAACAGAGACCATATATGATATATGCCAACTGTGATTGTTTAAAATGAGAATTTGCAATAAGTTATTTACAATCAGTTGACTATTGTGGTATGCTGAGATTTGCCTAGACAAATGATGGGAGAAGTGGAGATTGTGGAGTACATGTTCTCCAAGACATATTTTAATACAACTACAGGTCAATGTTGCTTCACATTGGAGTGAAAAGCCTGCAGAGTTAGGGTCTTTCTCTTTATGAGTCTATGACTGTTTCCCTCTAAATGGACTACTCAAATATGGAAGGGAGGATAAAACAAAATTTTACCTTCCAGGCCCACCAGGCTGCAAACAGGCTGCCAAAATCAAGCAAGCAGCTTGCGCTGGGACTATGATTCCAAAAAAGAGAACTAGGCTGAATAGAGGCCACTAATAAAAGGCCACTCAT
>CM034706.1:103663696-103680533 GCA_020142125.1 Phrynosoma platyrhinos
TTTCGACTACATTTGTAATAGAAGTAAAAATGTCAATGTAAATTAATGTGAGAAGACCAAACAATTTTGGGTTAGATAAATGTTTATTTGGAAATTTAACAAAATAACAAAAATGGAGGAAATATTTAATTGGTGTAATGATAATTTAAGTTTGCGACTATGCGAGTAAATAGCCTAAACTCTTGGTCAACCTGTAATTGAGAAAGGAGGTGTTACGAGATAAGGAATGAGACTTGTTCCAGGGCTCAGGAAGTCACTGAGGGACCATTTTACCCTTGCTTTACTACTTTCTTTTCCTTTTTCTTTTCTTTCTTTTTCTGTATGCTTATTGTTATTGTTGTTGTATTGGAGTTGTAAGGTTTGGATGTATGGTTTTATGTTAACTATGTATGTCTTTTATTGCTTAATAAAATTTTTAAAAAATAAAACTGTTTATTATTATTATTATTAAGTATTTATATCCGTTTACTGGGTCTATCCATTTTATTCACAAACAGTTCCCTTTTGCAATTACTCAGGAAGTTGAATATCTGGAAACTGGATTTTTATAACTTCCATTCCCATAGGTATCATAGTAATGCAATATTGAAGGGAAAACAGTTTTTTTACCTACCCACCCCAGATAAGGAATCCAAACGTAACTGCTTAAAATAGATGAGCAATAAAGCTTTCTTATTACAAATGGTGTGACAAATTTATGTATTGAAGTTGTCTGTGATTTTTCAGGATTTTGGATATTTGATTTTTTTCACAGCTTCACTGAGTATTGTTAAACACTCAGATAGCTCTGTGAGAACCCACATTAAGAGCTTCTCACTATTTTCCTTCCGTTTGTATACAACTCTGAAGTAGAGTGCACTGTCTTCTATTTTTAGGTTTGAAAAGTCCTCCAGTTCAAGTCACAACTGTAGAAAGAAAGGTTTTTACTCATCAACAGCACCAGGACAACTGACTGCACAGTGCTTAGGTTGCTAACTCAAAATATTCCCCAATATGGAAATGGGTGAGATATTTAAATTACATCAATTATACTAATTATTCCTAAAATGTGTTCATGAAACCTTAGTTATCTACTTTTTAAGGTAATTAATTTCCGCTTACTTGGTGATCTGCAAGGGAACATCTTCTTGTCTGTTTTGACATAGAAAACAAGCATTTTTTGCACATTCTACTCTGCACAGAATCTATATGTGTACTGAAAATGCTACGTTCTGTGCAAAACTATCACATGTGGGTTTTGTGCGTGCAAAATAAGTCTTGAACTATGAATAGTCTTTGAAAATTACACTTTGTTAAAATTACTCATTGCTTAATTCAAGAAGAAAATTTGCAAAGAACTGCATCCTTATTCTGTGGTACAGGTTGCTTTTCCCTTATCCAGAATTATAAAATCTGAAATATTCCAAATCCCAAAAGATTTTTCAAGGGATAGTGACATCTTTGCTTTTTGAAGATTCTGTGTACACAAATTTTGTTTTATGCACAAAAATGATTTTTAAAATTATATAAAATTATCTTCAGACTATGTGTATAATTTGTATATGAAACATAAATGAATTTTGTATTTAGACTGAGGGCTGGTCTGGGGGTGGAGTTTGCAGCAGAGCAGCTGGACGCCAGCTACCCCAACTCCACCCTGATACCATCCTGATGCCTCGTGGCTGTATGCACAGCATGCCCTCTTGGCCCATTTAAACATGCTATGCTGAAAGGGTGAAGAAGAGCCTCAGCGCCAGCTCTTAGGGCGGCCTTTTGCCACCCCTAAAAGAAGTGGCATTTTGCCGCTCTTTTTGGGATGGCAAAAGGGAGGATTGGGGCTGTGCTGTGGGGTTGCTGTGGCCCCAATCTACCACATCCCAGGGCGGCTCTGTGCCGCCTCAAATGGCCGGTCTGCATCAGCCCTTAGTTCTCATCTCCAAGATATCTCATTATATATGTATATGCAAATACAAGTATTCCAAAATCCAAAAATATACAAAATCCAAAAAAACAACAACCTCTGATCCCAATCCTTTTGGATAAGAGAGACTCAGCCTATACTCATGTGACACAATCCAACCAAAGAAAGGGGGAAAGCAGATTGGCAGCATGGGGCCGCCCTGGGAAGGTGCGCCGTGGGACCTAGGCATTCCCATGCCTTGATCCTGCGGCACACCTTCCCCATCCCTGAAAGGAGCGCTAAAATAGCGCTCCTTTCACTGACTTTTCCGCCGCAGCATGTCCGGACGCTGCGGCGGGAGGTTGCCCTCAGAGCGCCAGCCGTGCGGAGGGCTGGTGGCTCCGAGGGCAACCTCGGAAGGAGGAAGGGGCGCCGAGTGTGCGGCTGCCCCTCCTCTTCCTTGCCTCCAGGATGGCTTTTTAAGCCATCTGCCGAGGCCCTTAGTTGTGACAGAATCATCTTGAAAACAATGGGAAAATGTATACTGCTATAGATACTGACTTAGGGGTTGTGTTAAATTGTAATAATTTAATTCTGTTTTAATGTAACACTTTTCTGTGTTTTTAATTGTACTGTTTTTAATCTTGTAAGCCACTCTGAATTAAAGTTTTGGGGAAAGAGTGGGATATAAATACTAATAATACTAATACTAATACAACTAATAATAGTCTGCACGGGCCAAAAGGCCCATGTTCCCCCATCCACATGTTGTTCAATTCCAACCACATAGGCCAAAAATCCAGGGCCACAATTGGACGCAATCCTGCCAGACCAGACATGGATCCGGTGGATCCTAGAATAAATAGCATTTATCCTGGGTCAATTTGACCACTGGGTGCTGCAATTTTTCCAGGAAACTCCATGGCAAATGCTGGATGTTTATATGCCACACACACACACACACACTCCTTATCTTGCCACACCATCACTGGTATTGAGACCCCCCACCCCCACCCCCACCCCCACCCCCACCCCCATTGCTGCAGGTTTTAAGTTGTCACAAAAAGTATATCTTGTTGAGACTTATCAGACCTCAGCTGGAACAACATCTTCCAAAGTAGAAGACAAGGCTGAGAAGACCCTGGTTCTTGTTAGCACTCACTACTTCATATCCAAGCAATTTGAAGGAATATCTTCAGTGAAGAGCCCAGCATGCAGGAAAGATCTTATGGAAGTTGTCTGTTAATCATGGAATTAATGGGATTAACTGTGGAAGAAGGGGACTTTGCAGATTTTCAAAAAGGTTAAAATGTCTTATTATAGTCCTCATCCCTGCAGTACTCACTTGCCCAGTCCATGCATTTCCATTCTAATGTATGCAGAGCCAATGCATTTACAGCTGCCCATGTGGACCTCTCTTTTAACAATCTAATAAAAGAGCATCCATTTGAAAGAAGTCTGACACTACAATGCAACTTAAGCATCTTTGTTTATCTTAGTCCTGCTAAAGACTTGCCAAAGGGGGTGAATGCCCCAGAGAATTCAGTTAGTTCTATCTTTTGCGGGATTAATGCACACAGAGCTGAAATCAAATGCCACAGTACCTCCAAAACTCCAATTTCACAGTTCTATGGAACAAATTGGGGAGATATGTCAGAAGCTTCAGTGGGGAAAGGGTATTGCCCCGTCATCTGATTCTGTTGATGGAAGCTGTTCCAGCAGCAGAACACAGCTGGATCCTTACCATGAGTTCTTTGATTGTAACCATTGCATACATTTCATTTCCACACTTTTTATTTCCCAGTGGACACTGCACTGTAAAAGTTGTATTTTCCTTTTTAAATATTTCCTTCAGGAGGATTACAAATTAAATGTTCACTATAGTTACTATTTTCAATGTATGAAAGATTTTTTAAAAGCTGTCTTAATTAAATTGTATTTGCCTTTTGAAAAGGTATTTATTATTTTGCATTCCTTAAAAAGAACACTAGTTGCTGAAATAACAAGGGCCTAGGTGGGCACATTTTCTTTCTGAAGTGCTTCTTAGATTTAAGGAGATAATAGAAATGAAAATGACTACTGAGTTGCATTATGAGCAGTCCAATAGCTAGAATAAAAATAATTCCTTCTGTGGGATGATAGGATTGGAGTGAAATAAAGCTTTTATTTCAGTGCTGTGAAGACAGTAGCATTTAGACAACTGAAAATGAATTCCACTAGCAAAATGTAAGTGGCATGGAACATTCTTGCCATTGATTTTTCTTCTGCCCAAGGAGAGGGATTTTCAACTAGGTTAAAGTCAGGCAAGATCAGGAATGAAAAGTTAAAATACCTATGATATTTTTCTCTTTCTGGAGTCTCCTCGGGATTCAATTGTCATAGATTCCAAAATTGTCAAACAAAAATAATGCTGTAACAATATAAAAGCCAGCTTTTGGGATCCATGTCTTTGCCACACTTGACTGCAGGGGTGGAACACTTCCAGTAATCCAGAGGCCAATGTACCATAGCCAGGACTGACTATGGACTACACCAAATCTGGAAATGCTGGAGAAAAATTAAAAATCAAGGTCAATGCCCTGCATCAGGACTGTACAACATAATCTCAATGGGAAGCGTGAAGTGTTAACTGTGTTACGTCACATTTGTGTTGAACAGCAATGTTGCACAACCAACTGCATAACTTCAGGCAATGCACAGCTGAATGCACAGGAAACAAAACCGGAATAATCCAGTTGCATCAGGTATAGACAGATACATGGTAGCCAAGAATGCCTATCTACATTTGCAATGGAATGGCACAAAATATTCCAGTTCCGGAAACCTTAAATAAATATGGACATTGCACAAAAATGCCAAACTGTTTTCACAAGGGAACATAAGCACAGGTATCACACCAAGCAGGATTCCCAACCCAAACTAGAAGTATCTGGAGAAGTGGCAATTTGATTAGCCAAAAGTACAAAAACCTAGGGATGCAAAAAATAAATATATGTTCTTATTCTGTAAAAATATTTTTTCTCTTCAAGACAGCCTGTCAAGAAAATTGACATGCAGTGATTTTTCACAAAACCTTTTTTTTTTTCAAAAAGCATATTTGTTAACCAGCTTTCTCGCAAAAATATTACTTTTGTGTAAATTTTAGTTTTTGTGCACATTGTTATACAAGAGGATCTGTAAATACAAAAAAATATCCACAGCAACTCACTTAGGAAGAAAATGCTGAAATTATTTGATCTTGCAAACAAATGAAAAATATTCATCCCTAGTGAAAATTGTTGTGTGTGTATGCAAACTTGATTGCAGTGAAAGCAGACGTAATGACTTGTGCTGTTTTCAATCAAGAAAAAATATAAAGGTTTCTGACTTCAATTTCAACATTTTATGCACCTCAAAGCAATGACATTATACTGTTTGGTAACAGATGAAAATTATTTAGTGTTTCTGTCATATTATTGTTGTGTAGTTCAAATGTTAACACTGTCCTCACTTTTCTTTTTCTTTAGCTTTTTTATGAACTCATCTATTTTGATTATTCCTGGATTAGCCAAGATTCATTAAAATATCTCTGTATTGGCATTCACTAATCTCTCTCATTAGCATTTCTAAACCCTTGCATTTGGAATTAAACATGCATGAAGTCAATGCTCTCTATGGCACTAATTAGAATCATTAGTGTTTATTCAATTAAGTGTGTTTTGTGGTAATCATGGACAGGTATTGTTCTGGGGGTTTTCATCGCTATAGAAGCTTCACAAGAGAGTTGCCAAGGCCATAGGGAAAAGATAAAGAAACTCCAAACTATTTTAATTAATATTTAATTAAGAAACTAGTAATACTCAATGAAAGCTCAGTCAATATATTTGCATCTAGAGAATCAGCTCAGTGCCTTCCATGGGCTGTTTGATTGATTGATTTTTCACCAGATTGGGACTCAAGGTGGCTTGTTAAAAGATTTTTTTAAAAGCTACAGATGAAACTGCAAAAAGTCACATTGTTAAAACACAGTTCAGCACAAATAAACAAATAATAGTATTAAATCATAGTTTATTAAAATGAATTTGAAAGCATATCTGTAATGAAGTGCAGTACCTACCCATTAAAACCCCCTTATAATTGTGTCTAAAGATCTCTGAGTCTATTCTTGAATGTCAGGATCTAAAGCCACAGAAATAACACTGGGTTAAAAATGCTACCTTTGAAATATGTATCTATTTTTTAAAAGCCTTGTATACTTGGAGCCATTGCTAATATAGGCTGTTTTAAAGTGACTTCTGTCATTCTCCATGAAGTCTATCAGCCCATCTCTTCCCTTCTCTGCTTTTCCTTTCAATATTTATCAAACTTTGGCCAGCACCAGGGCTCATTGGAAGAACATGGTATGGATAGGGAATTTCTGAGTTACCCAAGAAGTCACTGAATATTGCACTATAAGAGTTCTGCTTTGTGGCTCTTCTTTTCATATCATTTACTTTCTGGGCTTTGTTACCATTGTCCACAAACCTATTCAAAATGGCTGCATCATAGAATCATAGAAACATAGAGTTGGAAGAGACCATAGGGGCCATTGAGTCCAACTCCCTACCATGCAGGAACTCACAAGCAAAGCACCCCCCGGAACATAGCCTTTGCTTAAAAGCCTCCAAAGAAGGAGATTCCACCATGCTTAGAGGCAGCATATTCTACTGTCTAACAGCTGTGACTGTCAGGAAATTCTTCCTGAGATGTAGGTGGAATCTCTTTTCTTGTAGTTTGAATCCATTGCTTTTTGTCCTGGGTCTGGAACAGATGAGCCAAATGACATGGCTTCCAGCCACTTTGGAGGTGTGGTGTTGACATGACACAACCCCACCCCCCCAAAGTGGCCCAAAGCTGTTCCGATGTTGTGCTTCAGTCCTTTGGACCAGAGCAAAATGAAGCCAGGATCTGGCTCCTGACAGCGCAGCTTGGGTCCTGCAGCAGTGGACCTCTTTGTGAACAGGCCATATGCCCACTTGCAGCCAGGGTGGCCTTGGGCCTCTCCTTCCTTCCTGTGTGTTTCTCCCCATAGTCTCTGGAGCAATGGAAAACGAGCCTGTTCCCTCTTTCATATGACATCCCTTTAAACATTTAAACATGACTATCATGTCACCTCATAACCTTCTTTTCATCAGGCTAAACATTCCCAGCTCCTGGCTGCCAAGTACACATTATTCATGAGCCTCCACCTCCAGGGGCTCTGCCAGCTGCCTGCTTTCATCTTTGAGGCAGTGGCTATGCCACACCTTCTTGTTTGTTTGCAAGGTGGAAGGGGGGGCTGGTGGGCTTGCCAAAGCTGGGAGCCCAAAGAATACACAGCTGGTGGATGGGGTTTGCCATCACCTCTGCTGCTGCCCTGGGACCGCTTGGCCAGGTGGGAGTGGAAGAGCCACTGGGCAAAAATGATTTGGGTTCCTTTCTTCTCTTTCCATATGTAAGGGTACTCACTTTATTAGATCTTCAGTATTTTCCCCAAAATATTTTGAATCCACAGTTAATTGGATCTATGTATCCTGTGCCTGCTGTATGTGTGCATGTCACTAACAGAGTTTCACACACTATTTCCCTCTTTCCCTTGTCATCCTTATTGTTTCTTGTCCTCTTTTTGCTTCTCTTCCCTTTTTAATCCTCTTGGCAGTATTTGTATTCCCTGTCTTTCCCCATCCCATTATTTCTCTCTCTAAATTTCCTTCCCCTTGTACCATTTGGTTTCATGACCTGTAACTGACAGAATCAAAGTGATAGAAGCATAAGGTGAAGAAGAGCTGAAGTGGAGCGGAGGAAATGCCTATAAGAGATCTTTATCTATTAAAAATATAAGAGACCTACGTGGTGGTAGCAGCAGCAAAACATCTAACATACTGAGCAAATCTGTCCTACACAGCAGGAAGCATCACATAATCCACTCTTATATTAAGATGTTTCCTTGTTAATATGCCTAGTTTTCTGCAGAGTTTTTTGTATTTTTTAAATTTGTTTTCTTGTTTTTGTTTTCAGCTAATTCTCAGGAATGGTCCACAAATTAAAAACTCACCAGTCCTCAGGTTCCTGATCAAGAACCCACTAGAGATTTAAGTCTATCAATGCTCTGAGCATCTTTGTTGAATACAGAAATAGAGAACAGGTGGCTTTGCAAAAAGACTGCTGAATCAATTGCCAATAATGAAGCTCTTGCTATGCCTAAAACATATGCGTCCCTCTTTGAACAAAGGAAGATTTCAGACTATCTTTATTAACCTTTATTTTTAGATGTAAATTGAAAAGCTAAGAAATCACTTTTTCATGAAATAGCATTATCCTCATTCTTTACCAGAGTGGTATGGAAAGGTTCACACAGACATGCTGATTTCTTTTTCCCTTTCTTTTTAGTCTGTCTTCATTTGTTCCTTTATTAATCTAATTTTGAATCATGTTTAGTATTCTAAGCAGCAAGGAAGAGATGTTGTATTTCATTTTCGAAAACCCAAAGATGAAAAAAGAAACAAGACTGGAAGTGAAAGCTTTATTATCATTTTCCATTGTATCAAAAAAAAAGGCAAGTCCTTAACATATTTCAAAATAAACACATATGGATTTAAATCAGAGTCCCTTGGTACATAGTCCTTTGAATCTGCTTTGTTCCTACATCTCCTTCAATTTTGTTAATTGGAATTAAGTATCCTATTATGATAGTGCTGTACTTTGATGTGGGATTTTTGAATGTCATGGACTGAAAGCACTTCCCAGATGGGTTAGGAAGTTATTAAGTGCAAGACGCCTCCAGAGATTAAAAAAAAAACACATAATGCTGTGAGACAGATTGCCATTGAATTTTTCCTACATTTAAAAGTGGTGTCAGAAATAAACTGAGATCTGGCTTGGAAGATGAAGTTGAAAAATGCATGACAATCGAACAAGGGGGATGGACTTAATGAACTCATTCTGATAGCAATGAGTCTGAATGTACATCTGCAATCACAATGTACATCATAGTCTGATTTTGATGGTTACATCTGGTTATTTATATAGATAAGAATACTCATGTCCAGGGATGTAGCTATGGGGAGGAGTAAAATGAAGACTTCTCCCTTCATAAGAACAATGGTCCTTGTGAAATTGTCATTCTGCTCCCAATTTTCTAATAATGCAATAACATAATAATAATAATAATAATAATAATAATAATAATTTTTATTGTTAACCTGCCCCTCTGCTCAGCAACCGGGGCGGCATACAGCAAATTAAAACAAACAACAGTTAAAACAATCCTTCAGCCCAATCCCTAACCCTCCCACCCCTTAAAAATAAATTAAACTAGAGCAATATTAAAATAGCAATTCAAACAACATGCATACAATACAATAAACAAAGCATATTCTAGAGAAAGCAGACAATGGAGGCAGGGAAACAGGGAGCAATCCAGACTCCTAATTTGGTCGGGAAATTATTCCGGGAAGGCCTGCTGGAAGAGATCCATCTTTACTGCTTTTTTGAAGCAATCAAGGGTGGTGATAAGATGGATCTCATCTGGCAGGCCATTCCCTAGTCTGGGAGTGGTCGCCGAGAAGATCCTCTGGGAGGTCTGTGACAGCCTAGTTTTCATAGGCTGCAGCAGGTTCGTCCCAGAGGACCGAAGTGCTCGGGGGGGATCATATGGGAAGAGGCGGTTCCAGAGATAAGATGGACCCAAGCCATGTAGGGCTTTAAAGATTAAAACCAACACCTTGTACTGTGCCTGGAAACTAATCGGCAGCCAGTGGAGAGATTTAAGCACAGGTGTTATATGCTCCCTCCTAGATGTTCCAGTAATTAGCCTGGATGCCATGTTTTGTACCAGTTGAAGTTTCTGGGTTAGGCACAAGGGTAGCCCCATGTAGAATGCATTGCAGTAATCCAGATGCGAGGTTACCAAAGCATGTACCACAGTTTCCAGATCCCTCATGTCCAGATAAGGGCGCAGTTGGCGTATCAGCTGAAGCTAATAACAGGCACTCCTGACTGCCACGTTCACCTGATAAAACTGCACTTCAATATTAGATATGCAATGTATGCATCCAAAAGAGGAGAGGGTGACAGAGTTACTAGGAGAACACAAAAACAGTAGTTCTAAACTTGCACCTTTTTCATTATCTCCCTCTCTGGAAGGAAAATGTCATCTGAATGGCAGAATCCTTGTCTGGGTAGTTACAGCTCTTATTGTGCCCTGCCCCGTAGCTGCATTCCTGCTCACACCTATCCAGATTTACTAGCTGTACGATCAGTATTATCCAGTTGTCTATGCAATCCTATTCTTTTTGTTTTCTTTTGCTTATTCCAGCTGTATTTTTACAAAAATCCTGCCAGGCATGATGGATTTAGATGGGAACCCTGTTCTTCATAGTCCCTTGACCAATTACATGCTCTGAGATAGCTATCACATAATCTGTCTCTATTTATTTTACCAGACAGATTATTATAGTATGGCATTCCTGATCAAACTTTTATTTAATAATTTATCAGGATGGGATATTATCAGAATTTATCTACTTAGTTCTGGAGTAATATTTGCTCAAAAATAAAAGTTTGTAAGGCTAAATTTGTACTGAGCCACTTTGCTAATTATTGGGGAAGAATTGTTGATTTGTTATTCCAAAGGGTCCTTGGAACCATTTAACATATATGTTTCCACTGCCTCACAGGCCAAAGTATTACAGCATATCTTTTGCTGGGGAAGCAGTGTTTTTTCCTCCTAAAATGATTTTACATTTCTTCATTAAGGCTGTACAAAGGTTCCAAAATGATGCAGGAGGGGGGAACCAGATAATTTTAAGCCTTCCATAATTAAGTCACAATGCTATAGGCTAAGACCTAACACCATGATTTACTGAATACATAATCTCAACCTAGTTCCCATCTTCTTTCTACAAGAGAGCAACACAGACAGAGAGAGATACTCAGCATTTGAAGCAAAGGTCTCTACTTTTTCCTCTGTTGACAAACCTCTGAACATCAACAGCATGGTTACAAAACAGCATTTTTTCAAGGAATGCTTGTATACTTTTCACATAGAAATTGTGGGACAGTCATATCATAAAACTGTTCAGCAGTGTATCTGCACTTTTGGCCTGACCCACAACATTGCTACCTATGTATTAAGGATAGAGGAGATCAGAGCCTGTGGAAGTTACATTCTAGGATTGCAGCCCACAGAATACCTTCAGCCAGCATAGCTATTGTCTCTGGGTTCTATAATCCAAGAATGCAATTTTTGTAAACTATGGGAAAGAAAAGAAATTCACTTGGATCTCATCACATTTAACCTATTGTTGCATTTTGTAAACAATAAGCAAATGAAACCTCAGCATCTCTTTGAAACGTGCACTTGTCCAATTCTTTGCAATGGAATGATCCAGCTAAAATTGCATGTAAAAAAATGAGAGTGTGGAGTAAAAGTGAACAAGAAAATATGAATAGAAGTCAGCAAAATGTATTAGAGAGGTTGCATGCAAAGTGTGTATGTTAGGCAAAATCATCTCAGAAGTATGCATTAAAAGAACTGCACACAAAAATGTGTACTCATTTGCATGCATTTTTTTTTTTTACAAAAAGTCATTCACAAAACCTGTGACAATAATAACAACATGAGATTGAAAAAATGTTGAGGTTCAAGATGTATTGAATTTAAGATTGGAAGGAAAATTTAAAAAAATAGGAAATCAGGTTGAAAAAATGGGAAATTCATCTATTTGCATGTGTGGATGTCTGACTTTATGAATCTTATCTGTGAATAGTTGACCACACATAGGTGAGATTAGGAAGCCTGTGAATTTGGAACACCTGCTTGACTACATGGACACCTATGTGCAATCAACTATGTGGCAGTTCAGATATCCATACCAATATATGGATGCTCAGGGGTAGTGGATCAGAGCAACTTATCCAGAGAGAAAGATCAGTAGTACATATTCACCCCCTGGTATTTGTGTGCTGTTGCTCTGAAAGGGCATGGAAAGACTTTACAGAGGCAAATGCTTTGATTTTAGCTTCCACCATTTTAGAACATAATGTCTTGCTTTCTTCCCTAGTGACTGTTCTTCAGAGAATGTAAGAATCTGTTATTTTAATGGTATGAAGAAGCACCATCAAATGTCATGCAAAGACTAATATATCTCCCAAATAACCTGAAAACCTGAAGCTTTTATCTGTAAACTTGAATCCGATGGTTAATCCCAACTAGAATGGGACAACTGAATTTTACAGGAACATGTTAAGAAAATACCTATATGTGTTCCATTGGGGCAGTGGGCCTGTTAGAGTTGGGGCAAACAACTGGATTTAGGTTAAGCTTATCTACTGTGAGTTGAGTGCTGATGCTGACTCTTCCCTGATTGAGATAACTTTCTCAATAAAAGTGTTCATCTTTAACAGAACTGGGTTTGCTTGATCTGCTCTGGGACTTATTTGTTTGTCTTCTTGGCTGTCCGTGGAATCCTCAGCACTCTTCTCCAGCACCACATCTCAAATGAATTGATTTTCTTCCTATCTTCTTTCTCAACTCTCCAGCTCTCACATCCATACATGGTAATAGGGTATACAATAGCTTTTATGATTCTAACTTTTTTGCTGAGTTATATATCTTGGCATTTTAGGATCTTTTCTAGTTCTTTCATAGAATGCCCTCTCTATTCTTAATCTTCTGATTTCCTGGCTACAGTCTGTCATCATGAGGCATGCCATGAATATACTTCAGTATCTTAGTGGATAGCTTGAGATACTCTCCAAAACAGGAAGATGAAACCAGGCTGCTACAGTTGATGGATTTATTTACAGAGGAAGGAGAAAAATTATATGCAGCAACAGTAGAGCTCTGGGATGAAATCAAATACAAACTTCCTTCTTCTCCAGTTCTCAGCAACACAGAAAAACAGTAACTCTCCAATACTCACAAACTCTCTCCCCTGACTGACTCACAATGACCCAAATGTGCTTACTCTGAGCTGTGCCTCTTACACGATTGACTGATGCAATCTCTGTCCAGGCTTGCTCAGGCATTACATCATATTAATTACATCATACGGTCCAGGTGCTGGTCTAACATACATTCAGTGGTCTGGCTGCTTCAAGGACATGATCAGCAAAAGTCATAGTCATTGTCACGCATACACTCACATAATGACTTTGCAGTTCTGCAGATGTAATGACATATAAACACAACATGGTGACACAGTCCCCATTCCTATCAATGTTTGATTCCAGATATGAGAACTTTTTTACTTTTTCTGTTTCTTCATTGTCTAGTTTGAATTTATGTAAGTTTGCTATGGTCATTATTTTTGTTTTCTTTATGTTCACCAGTAATCCTGCCTTTGCATTTTCTTCTTTGATCTTCCTGAGTTGTTTGAGGTCTGTGAGGTTTTCTGCTAGTATTATGATGTCATTAGCATATCTCAGATTGTTGATATTTCTTCCTCCTATTTTCACTCCTCCCTCTTCTGTGTCCATCTTATCTTATCTTAGGGCCTTTGCAGACTGCCAGAAATATTGCACATTAAATTGTGGCACTTCCTTGGCTCAGTTCTAGGGAATCATGGGAACTGTAATGTATTGTGGCACCAGAGCTCTCTGACAGAGAAGGCTCAATGTCTCAAAAAAAATTACAATTCCCATGATTCCCTAGCACTGGGCCTAAGCAGACCGGTGGCACGGAGCCGCCCTGGGAAGGTGCGCCGCGGGACCAAGGCATCCCCACGCCTCGATCCTGCAGTGCACCTTCACCGCCCCTGAAAGGAGAGCTAAAATAGCGCTCCTTTCACAAGTCAGTGAAAGTGCACCACAAAAGCTTGTGGCGCACTTTTGCTGACTTTTCAGCGTGTCCGGACGCTGCGGCGGGAGGTTGTCCCCGGAGCGCCAGCTGCGCGGAGGGCCGGCGGCTCTGAGGACGACCTCAGGAGGAGGAAGGGGCACCGAGCGTGTGGCTGCCCCTCCCCTTTCTTGCACCGAGGATGGCTTTTTAAGCCGTCCGCCGAGGCCCACTGAGCCAGGGCAGTGCCTCAATTTAATGTGCACTATTTCTGGCAGTCTGCAAAGGCCCTTAGTTTTATCTTAGAGATGGCTTATTTCCATTTGTCATTTAACTTTAAATCTGGTAGCATACAGTCCAAAAAAGGTAGAGCTGTAGAGGAAAGCAAACATAATGATAATTTTAGCCCAAATTGTAAAATATTGTCAGAGAAAAAAGAAAAGCACCATGGTGATAGCAGTAGAAGCTGAAGGAATTAATGAAATAGTGCAACCTCGAGAACATCAAGGGTTCACCCTTATAACCTGATTGAAGCTGCTGGGGCAGACCTGATTTGCATATGCATTTATATTTCTTCATTGAAATTCACTTCTTTAATTACTGTTCAGTTGCTTCAGGCTAGATTTCTATTCCTATTATAGTATAAAAAGTGTCATGATGCATCTTTATTCCTGTTTAAGCAGCAAACCAAAAGGAGAAAGGAGTATAATAAAATAGAAGAGATATGATTTATGTACTAATGTACAGCACACTCCATACACTATACTAATTCTGATAGCTTTGTCTGGACACAAAAGTAAAGTCACCCTAGCAATTAATGAGTTCATCAGTACTTGAGTGCCCAGTCATTCAGATGAAACATTGCTGCCTTTTAGAGTCTGAAATTGTGAAATATTTTGTGCCAATTGGGTCAGATATCTCCACCTTTCCACATGCTATTTTGTCTTTTGTGTGCCTACCTGCTTTGCAACATTGGTGCTACTATCATGAAACCTGGTGAAGTGATTACCTCAGGATGGTAGAGTGCAGGAGATGGCAAATGTATCACTCCTCTAGACCACTCTATTGCTCTTACTCAGGGGTAGGCAACCTTTCCCCTTTAAGGGCCGAGGGACTTCAACTCCCAGAAGCCTCAGCCATGATGGCCAATAGTCCCATGTTGGCCCATAGCTCCTGGGATTCTGGGAGTTGAAGTCCTTCAGCCCTTAAAGGGGAAAGGTTGCCTACCCCTGCTTACTGCTGAGCATCCAGCCAGTAGGTAAGCAAGTTTTTTCTGGCAGTCTGCAAAGGCCCTAACTCTCCAGCATAACTCTTCTTGGTTGTGAATGATGTAACAGCCATAGACCCTGGAGACTGAATGGCCTACTGTGAGAAGTTTGTAAAATGCTTTAAAGATGTGGTTGCTCATGCTTCCTTTGAATTTGATGCCATCACTGATGTAGGTGCAGTGGAAGTCTTCAGATCACTTCCTAGTCCAATTATGTTGGATCAATGAATAGTCTCATTTGGGTATGTGGAATCATTTTCAGTAGACGAGTCATAAACATGTGAGCAGATTCAGCCAACTTCCTGTGTTTTCTATCCATGTCTCTTTTGGTCTTTTACACCAAGTTGAAAGGCTGTACCCAAAAATCATATCTCGGAAATTATTAATACCGAGCAGAAGGGTGGGTTATAAATAAAAATTTATTATTATAATAATTATTATTATACCTCTTTGGGTGAGGGAGTAGTCACAGCTGACTTGAAGGAAGAAGATAATATGGCAATTTCTTATGAAATCCTCTTTAGATCTAGGAGACTGGCTCGGATCTTGTTGATTACTTATGACATTTGCATGGTGCAAGTCACTTTTTTGAGCAGGTAGAATGGGAACAGTGGTGGACACCATCTCCATCTCCACTTCAACTCTAGAAGGACAGCTTTATGTCCTAACACAGATTATGTTTGCTGCTGTCATCCACTATCAGCACCATGGCCTCTGCCACTTTACCTCTGCTACCATGCTACCCCCTCTACCACCACCCATTCCAAAAGCAGTGTAGCTATGTTGTCCAGTAGATTGTCAGTAACCCCTTTGAGGACCAGGTAATCCAAAAAGGCATTGCCAGCTCAACTTTAAACGCTTTTGTAGGAAGTGGATTCTTTAGAACAATTTCAATTTGAATTCAGGTGGAAATTTGTCACTAAACCAGCATTTGTCATCTTAATAGTTGACCACTGGTTCTGGAAAAGAGATGAAGGAGTCTCTCTCTCTCTCTCTCTCTCTCTCTCTCTATATATATATATATATATAGTTATATATAGATATACAGATATGTAGATATATATAGATATAGATATATATTTATAGATATGATGGTGGTTGCTCTTCAGCTCCAAGCTGTCTTGAAGGAGACTGATTATCTAGATCCATTTCAAATCCACTAACTTCAGGACAGCATATGGAGTTTAGTCTGCCATAGTCACCTTAGCTGATGACCTTCGTCTGGACTTTGACAGGGGTTGTGTGACCCTGCTGGTGCTACTGGACCTCTCAGCTGCATTTGATACAATAGATCATAACATCCTCTTGGATTGCCTGAGAGGGCTAGATTGCCTGTAAGGGACCCACACTGCCTTTTGTATGATGTCCCACCTCCAAAACCTCAAAATATTAGTAGCATGTTTTGTGACTAAAACATAGGGCAAGTGATGTTGGAACAAGAAGAAAAGTTTATTTTAAATCAGCATGTAATAAATGTAACAGGGCCTTTGCAGAATGCCAGAAACAGTGCAAATTGAGTCCACTTTAACTGTCCTGGCTCAGTGCTAGGGAATCATGGGAACTGTAGTTTTTCTGAGACATTGAGCCTTCTCTGCCAGAGAGCTCTGGTGCACAATAAAATACAGTTCCCATGATTTCCTAGCACTGAGTCAGTGTTATAGTGGACTCAATTTGCACTATTTCTGGCACGCTGCCAAGGCCTTTACTTCAGAACTTGCTACTATAGTCTTTCTTGGTTACAAAATTATAACATTTGTTTCTAATTCACTCACATATCTATCTGGAGAGAACACCACAGCAACTCTTTTCTTTAGAGTTCTGTGAGTGTTCAGAGTCTCTCCTTTCTAGACTCTGACTCCCCAAAATGCAGTTCCCTCAGGAACACCCTAAAACACAGCCCTCTCTCTGGCTTAAC
>CM034706.1:103684369-103695643 GCA_020142125.1 Phrynosoma platyrhinos
TGTAATCAACAAGGCCTTGAGCCTTGGACCAAAAGGCTAGTGCACGAATTGACTGTGATCATAGTCCCTTGTGATGCAAAGCTACACAGAACTGAAGGATGTGAGAACGTGGTACCCATAACTCCTCACCTAGGTGTTCACACCTTCAAAACAACAACAACAAAAAAACCTCAATGGCTTTAAAATAGCTTGTGCTATTTTGGTGCTTGTGGCTAGGGACAAGCAAATCTTATTACTTCTTGCTGCCAAAACTCCTCCCTGATGTCTGTAGACACTTGAAGCCTATGGTGAGGTAACCTTAAGTTGCATTGCAAAGGCAACATAAAAAGGCCCAACCTGGTGCTATCACCTTGCAGGCAAAATTTAGGTGGCCAATAAGCTCCTGCATTTCCCTAAATGTGGCTTTGCCAGAAATAGTGCAAATTGAGTCCACTTTAACTGCCCTGACTCAAATGGTAACTGTAGTTTATTGTTGCACCAGAGCTCTCTGGCAGAGAAGGTTCAATGTCTCAGAAAAAAAAAACAATTCCCATAATTCCCTAGCACTGAGCCAGGACAGTTAAAGTGGCCTCAATTTGCACTATTTCTGGCAGTCTGCAAAGGCCCTAAGATTTTGTAGCTTGTCATCAACAAATCTACAAAATTGATTCAGCATATCAATTTCAATGCCCAAAAAGGTTAACTGGTAAGAAGGGCCTTCTGTTTTTTTCTGGAGCGAAGAGGACATGAAGTTCTTCTGTTAAGGAAGCAAAATCAGACAACAGGCAAGCACACTGGCCAGAAGCATAAGGCTCTATAAACAAGAAGTCATCAAGGTAATGTACTACACCCTGCTGGCCAGATTTTGTCCTCATGGCCCATTTCAAAAACATGCTGAAGGTTTTGAATGCAGCGCATGAAATCAAACAGCTCATTGGCAAGGCCTTATCCACATTGTAACCACCTTTAAAATAGAAGCCTAACAGTTTAAAGTCACTAGAGTGTACTGGTAATAAGCAAAATGCAGAATTAATGTCACATTTTGTTAATTCAGCCTTTATACCAAATCTGTGTATCTGTTTAATTGCCTGATCAAAAGGGGTATACCTAACTGAGCACATGTCATCAGGAATAGCATCATTTACCAAATAACCCCTAGGGTATGAGAAGTGATGAATTAATAAGTATTCTCCAGGGACCCATTTTGGTACTATTCCTAAAGGGGATACACATATGTTGGGAAACGGCGGCTCCTGAAAAGGTCCTACAATTCTACCCTCAGCAACTTCCTTGACAATTTTCTGGCTAACAATGTGCTGTCAACCATTAATGGACTTTAAATTCTTGGCCATAAATGGATGCTGAACTCCACTAAAAGGAATATGAAAACTGTCAGTAAAACCTTGTTTTAAGTACAAAGTTGCTTGATGATTGGGATAAGCACCCAGCCATCAAAGCAAGTTGTCTAGTTTATAGGGCTAGGTCCCTTTTGAAGAAAGAAGGTCCAACTGTTGACATTTTTCCTCCATGTTGATCCTGTTGGTTTCCTTGTGAACCCTTCCACTGGAGCAATTGCAAAAGGAATGGTTAGCTCCACATATGGAACACTTGTGCTTAAATGTTCATGGCTTGTGAGTGCAGATGCTCTGTGACCCAAATTCCCAGAACAAAAATTTGTTTGGTTGACCAGTAGTCTGTTGTGAATGAAAGGAGCCCAGGCCACCAGTCCTTTTAATAAGATGGCAGCTGCAAGTGCATTCTCCTTGAATTGGTCTGGAGGGGGTCATGAGCTGTATCCACAATTGTGTATGCATCGTGTCACATCCAAGTGAAGGGTAAATGGCTGCCCTCATGCAAAATGCTTCACCATAGAGGAGCCATGCTGGACCAGCAAAATCAACATATGCTCTTTGGATTATATCCATATATTGTATGATAGACATAGCTTGTAAGGGTTGAGACCTAGCAATAAATCCTGTATAAACAAACATACCTGAAATCCAATTAGACCAATTGTATTCAACCTTTCATTTCTTTAATTTCCCCTTTTCTTTATTACCCAACTGATATTTCTCTTTTTTATCCAGTTCCCAATACAAGAGGGAAAAGATGTCTACATATTTTCCTTTCAAAATCTTTTCTCTAGTTGTTTGTGATAAATGATTGCCAAGTGGCAATGTTATGCCCCTAAAAGTTATAGGCAAGCTGGAGGCAGCCTCATATTCCATTGAGGTTGGAAAACCTATAGCCATCAGATCCACCCTTGAAGTGTGGGAAGGGGACCACAAAAAAGTCTCTGTATATGGATAACATGGAGCTGGGGAGGGTGATGCCAGATTAGGGGAAAAGATTGTACGAAATTGTCCAGAGGCACCACCCATAGATGGAGAACAGACTTGTCCTGATGGAGGTCCTCCTGGCCCCCAAGGCCATGTAACACCTGAATATGTTTATGTGGATTGGACTGCTCATTTTGAAAAGCAGGCCCTTGTGGTAAGGCTGACTCAGGCTGGTCATCATCGTGAGCCAAAAGTGTGGCATCCACCTCATTAGACTCATTAGGAACAGTAGAGGGCTCACCTTGGGAATGCGGCAAGAATGTTAAGGCCAGAACAAACTTCATTATACACCTGTCTTTGACTGGATAATTTAGAAGATTTCCATGGGGAAATAACACCTTGGTTGGGTAGTAAGAGAGTCTGTTCTAATGCCTTAATTCTGGCTAAAGTGTTTCCCCAAGGAATATCATCATCATCATCATCATCATCATCTGATGATGATGATGATGATGATGATGAAACTGCTATCTGCGGGTGCTTGACCAGCTATTTTTCTGGCCCCTTGGCTTTTGGGCCTGATCTGCCCTTCTTTGGGCCCATTATAATGCCGGGCCCATTATAATGCCAAATTATGTGGGCCAGAAACAAGAAAGCTGCATGTCTAGAGCCAGTTAGATGTCTTAATCCTCAAAATTATGACCTTACACCCAGCAACAAATGACAAATGGATATAGCTACTTGTTTGATAACAACCCCAATGGTATTTGAAAGTGTTCATTGAATATAGCCTGTAGCCAACACAGTAAGAGAAAGAAAGAGGAGACAGAGAAAGAAAGAGAGTAAAAAAAGAGGAGAAGAGAAGAAAGAAGAGGAGAAAAGAAGAAAGAAGGAGGGTGCTTTTTTTTAAAAAAAAATATCCCTATATGAGGAAAAAGTAATAGGAAATGTGAGATAATTGACTAATTGGAATTGGAATTGAACCAAAAAACTAAAGTTGATGACAAGGTTAGAGAGTGAGACAGTGTGACCTGAATAGCTAATCCTCAGTTTAGCAAGGTCTAATGTACTTAACTGAGGTGCAATGTGCCTCATGGCCACAAGGGGTCACTGCTGATGTAACCCAATCCATCCTTAATTGGCAAAACCAAAAGGGAAATTGCAAGCAGCCATGAGGCATGCTGGCAAATAGTAGGGCTAGGCCCTAAAAAGCCTGAAAATCAATGAGGCTGAGGGAGGGAATGATGCTTGCCCAGAAGAACTGGGACACCAGTTAGCCAGCCCTAAACAAAGGAAAGCTGGTACCAAAGCTCCCAAGGTAATCCCCCTGAACCCACCCACTCAGGAGAGGCGGGGTCACCCAGGCCCACAAATGTGGCACAGAGCTGACTTGAGGGGCAACAAACAGCTTGCTCCCCCTTCTAAACCTTGGTCCCCAAACAGGTTTCAGTCCCACCCCAGGCCCTCCAACCAAGGGCCGACACCAAGGCTTAAGCACCCAGAGAGCCGATCTCAGCCTGTGGGGAGGAGGTGTCCTCTCCACCCAAACCCAGCTGAGGGAAGGGAAGGTCAGGCAAAAGCTGCAATATCAGTCCGCCTCTGGGATGCCCCTCATCCTCCCAAACCACAGCCAGGACTAAGCACACATCTGAAGGCAGCTCAGGAGAGGTCCAACCTCCACCCTGGTGGGAGAAAGCCCATCCACCATGCCGATGCCACCCCCCCGACAAAAACAACAACAACATAGCCCAATCCTGGGCTTACTGCCAATCTTGAGGACGATCAAAGGGG
Source organism: Phrynosoma platyrhinos (assembly GCA_020142125.1). NCBI lineage: Eukaryota > Metazoa > Chordata > Lepidosauria > Squamata > Phrynosomatidae > Phrynosoma > Phrynosoma platyrhinos. The sequence continues at coordinate 103,688,416 of CM034706.1, forward strand.
CTCAAACTCACAGTCACAAGTCCAACTGCTGGCTCTTTCCAAAGGACATCTCTTTCCAAAGTTGTTCCCACTTGGAACAATAAAATTGAGAGGGGTAAAGGGAGGGCGGCACTTGCTTAAACAGCCTCAGCTCTGCCTCCAACCCTTTCTCAGCATGTCGTAAAAGTGCCACATCTAATTGGTTGCTGGCCTCTATTCAAAAGGGCAGCAAATGCATGTCCCTGGCCGGGTGCCTGGGGGACGTGAAATATTTACAGTATCTAGCAACTGGGAATAGATTGATTCATCCATGCTCAGTTCTATGGAGGATTAGATCACTCAACACATGGAAAATCTTCTTAGCTCATTCTTGCTGTGATCTGGGGATCAACTGGTTATTTTGGCTTTTGGGGTCACAGTATTTAGCATTTATTCACAAATTACAATGTATTCCTTCCATAGTAAAAATACAACAACCTGGAAGTGATCCAGAAATTCCCTTCTTGTGTGTTTGTTTGTGTGTGTGCATTTTCCTTTTAATATCCATCCATCCAGAAATATCCATCCATCCAGCCAGTCATCAGTCTATCCACCCACACAAGAAAAAACGAGCACTGCTGGGGGCTTCCTTTCACCTCACATACACCCCCACATACACATTTTATATGGGGATCCAAGATCCAAGAAATGTTGTTGATGTTGCTGTTTTTTGTTTTGTTGAGTTTTTGGTGGAGTATGATCCCCATCCTTGGCTCATGTCAACCAGATATCTAGACCATAACTGAGTGTGGTATAAATAAGCTTTGAATAGGAGAGCTTTTGTTCGGCAATAGGTTATAGCTCTTAGAAGACTCTTGTAAGGTAATCCTGAAATCTGAATGCAGCATAGGGTACTTTTGATATTAAGAGGTGCAGGTGAGGAGAGAAGACATCTGTTTCTATTGTGAAATCATGACTAATTATACTTTGTGGAATGGTCTGTGCATGCTTAAATCATCCCTGTGAGTTCCCTTTCCTTCATCTCCCCCCCCCCCCCCCCCCCCGGTAAATAATTTTTTAATGAATATGATGTGTAGGAAGTGAACCAGAAAGTGGCCAGAAACATAGAAAAAAATCAAAGAAAAATCAGGGTTCACTTCAGTAGGATGACATAACCAAAGTCATAATGATCAAGGTCTAGTGAAATGACACTGTTATAGCACTGGCTGACCCAAGATCTCCCCCTGCAACTTGAAAAAAAGATCCGTCAAACTCAAATGCATACACATGACATTTTTCATGTCAAGATTCCCTGCCTTTCTTGATAGCAACTTTGAATACCCCTGCTTTTCAAAACTTGAGCTTTCTAATGTCATGACTTGAATTCACAGTTCTCTCTTCTGATGATTAACTTTTATGGATCCAAATTCCTGGTTATCAGAAAATAATGGCTGCCTCCTGCATATGTGGTTGGCCAATTAGCATTATACTCATCCTACCAATTGTATAGACTGGACAGAAGGAAATTATTGGCAATATGACTATTTAAAAAACAAATCATTTCCTTGAAGATCCTGCTTAATTGGCTCAGGCAGTCAAATTCCCTGTTTGGGGAAAACGTCTGTCATTGCAGCATCTGAACAGTCTTGGCTTTCAATGCTTGTCTGACTTGATCTGAAATGGTTATCCCTTTTGAAGTGTGACATGATTTCATTTATCCAAATGGCCCAAAAGGATGTCCAAGACATTTTAGCTGGTTAAAAAGACAGATAAATTGGGAAGCTTTAAAATATTAAGTTGACATGACTTCCTCCATTTTTAAAAAAATGTTCACACACATACTGACTTTACATCAGTTTTACATAGAAAGATATTTGCATGAAAACACTTTCATACAAAGAAAAAAAAAACTCACCAGAGAAACAGGTCGCTTGCAAAAGTTTTCTTTGATATGATCTAAATTGCAAGTCCCATAATTTTTTAGGATGCTGCCATGACAGTTAAAGTGGAATCATAACACTATATTGGGTCATATGATAGGGCCACTGCATTCATTAAAATTAATAGATCAAAATTAAAGATTTAAGAATTCAATTCTGGATCCACTTACCTGGGAGTAAGCCCACTGAACTCAAGCAGACCTGTTTCTGGATGGAATGGTATATAGCATCATTGTTGAAATTGCTTGAGCCTTACAGGGACTGAGGCTGCACCTACACTGTAGAATTAATGCAGTTTGGCATTGCTTTGACTGCCTTGGCTCAATGCTATGGAATTCTGGAATCTTTAGTTTTGTGAGATATTAGTCTTCTGTCAGAGTTCTAGCACCACAACAAACTACAAATCCTATTATTCCATAGAATGGAGCCATGACAGTTAAAGTGGTATCAAACTGCATTAATTATGCTGTGTGGAAGTAGCCTGAGTGCAAACCCCCTTTAGGAGTACTTTTTTTATTAAACATTCTAGTATCTCATGCTGTATTTTATAAACAGAACAAAATTAATCACTGTAGGGAGTAGCACTGTGTATCTTTGCTCATTTAATTCTTGGACTTCAGAACAAAGAATTTCAAAAGCAATGTCCTCACTGGGCTGAAATATGGATGGTTTTTACATATTTTTTTCTATGATTTTTCTGGCATTTTGAGACTCTTCAGGAAAAAAAATTCCACAAAGAATACTATTGCTGCACAAAATGATGTTTTTGTACATAAAACAGTGCATTTTGCATATATCCAGTGCCTTGTGCAAGCATGATGTTGTGGTTTAAGAGTTGGACTGGAAGGCCAGGGTTCAAATCCCTGCTCAGCCATATAAACCCACTGGGTGAACTTGGACAAGTCACATTCTCTCAGCCTCAAAGGATGGCCATTCTCCTTCTGAAAAAACTTGACAAGAAACCCCCATGATAGGTTCACCTCAGAGTCACCAGCTGTAAGGAGGGCAATCAGATAAATTAATTAATGTTGGTTGCCATAAGTCAGAAATAATTCAAGGGCACACAGCAACAAACAACAACTTGTGCATAGACCACTGAATTATTACATTTTTTAATAATAATAATAATAATAATAATAATAATAATAATAATAATAATAATAATATATTTTATTTGTATACCGCCCTAGTGGAAAACCAATCTAGGCGGTGAACAATAAAAATTGTAAATTACAACAAGTTAAAACAGCAACATCCCTCCACCCCCTGGATGGATAGTCCCTGAATTGTGGCACCAGAGCTATCTGACAGAGAAGGCTCAATGCCTCAGAAAAAAACTAGGATTCCCATGATTCCCTAGCATTGAGCCAGGACAGTTAAAGTGGTCTCAAGCTGGATTATTTCAGCAGTCTGTTCAGGCCCTAAGTTTCAGGCAAATAACTATTGATATAGAAGGCTTAGGGGGGAAATGACAGCCCTGAAGGGGCAGCTTGAAGTTGCCCCTTCCAAAGATGGAATGGGTTCATGGCAAACACACACTGTGACCCTAATCTGCCTTAAAGCCAGCCGAAAAAGGAGCAGGAAAGATCTGCTTCTTTTTTGACTGTCAAATAGCCAGCTTTTCCCATTCTGTCATGACTTGAAGCTGGCTACAAGCTGCTCCAGCAACATGCAACATATAAACACCACATTGCTGAAGCGTCTTGAAATTTTTTATGTCTGGGCAGCCGCCAGGTTTCCAGTCAGCTTCAGGGCATCATCAGAGTCTGTGGCATGTAAAAGCTGCATTCTGATGGTGCCCTGAAGGTGTCTTTTACAGGACATCTGTTCCAGCCCTTAGTTGACTCATGAATCAGGAAGTCAGACAAGAATTTTATTGCCACTCTCAGATGAAGATGGAATAGTAACAAAACTCCCAACTCCACCTAGATATAATTAAGTCTATTACCACTTTGTGACTAGAATGTAAAAATAATTTTATCCAAATATGGTTTTATTGCAACAATGCTTTGTTATGATTGCATCTAAGCACATGAATGGAGATATGTAAAAATGCTTTTCTTGTGTTGAACCAGTCATATTGTTATGGTGTCATACTAGAAAGTGTGAAGCCAGAATAAGGTGAAACATATGAATACCCTAAATTAAAGGTTTATGCACCACCTTCACCTAGAAATAAACACGTTTTTCAAAGATATTAAAAATATAAGTTCTAATATATCACATTTATTTTCCTCTATCTAACCTGTGATATGCAGTGATGTAATATGTACTATAGACAGCCAGCATGGTAAGGTGGTTTGAGCATTGGATTACATCTCTGGAGATCAGGATTCAAACAATCACTTGGCCATTGAACCCCACTTGATGACCTTGCACAAGTCACACTCTCTCAGCCTCAGAGGATGGCAATGGAAATGCCCGCTGAAGAAACTTGCTAAGAAAACCCCATGATAGGTTCACCTTATTTGGAAATGACTTGATGGCACACAAGTTGAAAATGATTTAAAGGCACACAACAATAAAATATGTAATATGTTTGGACTATAAGCCAATTTGGAAATTTGAATGTGCAATATTTGATTTGTTAATGGGGATGAAGGGTTATGTCATCCACTTTTAGAATTTTTTTCTGATGTCATCAAAATTAATGATGTCATCATAACTTGCTTACATCATTATTTTGTGATGCCATCATAATTGGTATGGGGAGATGATTTGTTTACATGTTTACAATTTAATTACTAATCTTCTTGACATATGCTTGTGAGAGGCGTGTCTGGTACCTGATATATTGACTTGATTAAAATCGTTGATTACATCTGGCGTCAGGACACGTGCACGGACATGTGTCAAGAATGAAGTTATAGTCAAGTAAGAATTTGTTATGAAAAGATATTGTTTCTGACCCTATACAGATTAATAAAGTTATGGCCATTTATTAATCCAAAAGACGGCATTCAGACACTTTTGTGCCGGTGCAATCAAGCACATGCTCAGTAAATATGAACTATGCATTTATTATGGTTCTCATGGATTTAATTTGTATAGATTGAGAGAGACTGTAAGTGTAAATATACACAATAGATTGGTATTTTAAATTTAATGTATTTATTGTTGAAAGGGGGGGGGAAATCAGCAAAACCTCGTCAGCCTATTGAAAAGGATAGTTATTGAGAATACAGACATGTATTTATATTCTTTCCCTCTTTCATCTGAATGAGCTGAGGATTTGTATCTGTATGTGTATGCATACATAAAAAAGGAAACATACCTGCGTATAAGACTACTTTTTAACCTGCAAAATCTGTGGTTAAAGTGGGGGGTCGTCTTATATGCCGAGTATAAGGATAGGGAGGATGGAGGTGCTAAAACTCTATATTTTGACTGGGAAAATGGGGGGTCGTCTTATACGCGGGTCGTCTTATATGCCGGAAAATACGGTAAATGTGAGAGAACAAGTATTATTTTTCCCCATTAGTGGTATCAGTTGATTATAAAGAGCACAGAAGACTATCTGAAATTGAGACTGGAGAGGAAGAGCACTTTTCCAAAGGATCAAAAGTAAAACTTCCAATACAAAATGGCAACTGTCAGTAAGAATAAAAAAGGGAACATTCTTTTGTCTGCTCTGAAATCTGTTCCTTGTAACAAATTCCAACCTTAAATAACAAAAAATGTTGGCAATGAATAAAAAAGCCATTGTCGGCTAGCTAGGCATAGCCTTGTGCATTGCTGATATTGACTATCTAAAATGAAAGTGTTGCAGATGAGTGAATGCAGACAAATAGCGAATGGCTTTGAGGTGCATGGTAAACAACTCAAACTGTATTCACTCAGGAAAAGCAGCAGAGTTACACCGTTTCAACAGACATTTGTCAGGCAAAGAATTGGTTGGAGGAGGGGAAGAGAAGTGAGAGCTCATTCTCAAATGTTATTTCTAGATCTTTTCATTTATCCCAGGACAGATGGCAATAGGAGACAAATACAACAAAACTGACAAAACCTTCTGCTAACTATTGATGCTTTCATGAAAAACACAACTCATGAAGAGAATAACCACATATTTTTGTACCGGTTATGATGGAGGATATAACCACAAGTAAATGAAATTTGTTTATTTACATTATTTTATATCATATTACGTAATAATGGTTTCCTATTGCATTTGGATAGTCATTTTGAATGGCAGCAGAATCCAGCCACAATTTAGCTGTCATTAAATTTCATCCAGTGAAATCTAAAGGTAAATGCAGATATTCTTGCAGTGGTAAATCAAATGAAAAACACTGAAGGAAAAAAATAAAATGAAACAAAAACTAACCACTAAACAAATAAACAAATCCACACAAGCTTTGGAGATAACAAAAATTTCTCATATACATTGCATACACACAAACACATACACATACATATGAGACACATTCAGGTCTAAAATGAGAGACATAATGCCTGAATCCTGTCCCTGGTTCTCACCCAGGTCATTCTCTGGGCCAGCACAGTGATGGGTATGTGTTGAAATGAACCTCTGCTACCATATCATAGAACCACTGTCACCACAAACCCCTTACCTGCCTCCACTGCTGCATCCTCTCAGAAGGCTGCTGTTGTGACCTGTAATGGAGAAAACAGGGTGCTTGGCTACATCCATCTGGCCAGGTGCCCCTATCTGACATCACAGGCCATGGTGGGGACGTTCTGAGAAGACACAATGATGGAGGCAGGTAAGAAGTCTACAGGGCCATGTGATGGCCCCACTGTCAACATGGAGTTTCCATGAAGCTCTGCAGCAAACAGTGGGGTGTTTTTTATCTACACCAAGGCCACTTTGGACTAGGATCAGTCCAGGACTGCTGGAACAGTATCTGAATTGGTTGGTCCCAGCCCAGATCCATACAGGGCAACGTGAGGCTGGGGGAGCACAGTCTTTTTGGCCTGAGCATACAGGTTTAATGAGCTTTACAGATGTGTCAACTCATATCTGAATTCAACAAGTGGATGCATTTTACTTAGATTATCAATATAATTCTCATTCTCTCTCTCTCTCTCTCTCTCTCTCTCTCTCTCTCTCATACACACACAGAGATGGAGTGAAGGACTGAGGGAGAGGAATAAAAAGCAATCTAGGAACTGCATAAAACACTTTGTTAGTAATTGTTAGTAATTGTTAGTAATGTCATGCTGTTCATGTGCTTGGCCACTCATAACCCTCGAAGAAAAATTGGAAGTTCTGGTCATAGTAGTAAAATCCCATTCCTGCCCATGGAATTTTACTTTAAGAACTGAATTTTCCTTCTTTAGTCACACATCCAGAAATCACTGGTAGTGGT